>JAYKKI010000117.1:1177500-1717500 GCA_039881145.1 Druceiella hillmani
TTAAGCAAGAACTGGCTTGTTATTAATTATTAAACTTCGCAGTTTTTAATGAGTCATGACACATTCCGTAACGGATTATTTATATTTGCTCTCAGAGCTATAACCCGGTATGTTTCTGCGCTTTAGAAATTCTGAACATGAATCAAATATTATTACACTGCGGTAAGTACGATGATGAGCATTCACTCATAGTATTATAGGAGAGCATGCAACCTCACATTAAATTTTCAATCAAACATTAAATTTTGAAACTATGACAAAGATATCTTTGCTAATAGCCCACCTGAAGATGTTGTAATACAACGAAACCTAGGTCGTGGTAAAGAAATTAAAGAAAGTAGAAATAATACTACATCACGTAGTTTTATTTAATTGTAAAAAAAATTCTTGTTAAAGTAATTTATACCTATTTGGTTAATATATAATAAAACAAAATAATATATAATATATATACACAACTATACACACCAAATTTATGTTATTTTATATCTTTTCCACCATCTTGAGCTATGATTAATTGGATAGATAAATTTAGGAATATTAATTTATCACAAAAGTTAACGCATTGAACAAAATTATAAAAGTCTTACCACACAAAACAGATGTTTAGTAAACTCATCTAATAATAAGTTAGTGTTTGCACAGTTGTGAATAAACTGTTTATAACTCCAGTATAAGTATTAAGTGTAGTCCATTATGTTCGTTGAATATAATGTACATTGTGTGAATTTTCCGATGTAGGCGTAAAGACTTAGACGTGGGAGTGGACTCGTGTGTTTTGTCTGGGAAATTGTAAAAAGCATTTTGTTAGATGAGGATAACTTTATGAGACTAATTAACAACTAGCTAAATTACGATAAACATAGTTATGAAATAAAATTTCAAAGATATTTAAAATTTTTGGGGAAAACTATTATGGTAATTTTGATTTTACGGAAGGGACTTTTTTTAGATGAGGATTATAGATGAGTAATTTTGATTTTACGGAACTAACTTAAACTTATTTTATAGTTATTCGAAATTATATACTTCAAAATATGTAATGTGTATTTTTATACGACGAAGTGGACCGTTTTATGTTAAAATAAATTTCAGGAAAATATTCCCAATCGATTTCAATATTTCTATAACGAAATAACAAAATAATATTTATGCAAATTTGAAAAAAAAATTTAATTAACATTATATAAGACATTATTTAAATTTACACAATTATCAGGATACCAAACTTAATATTAAATTTCTGCTTTAGTTATGTATAGGTAAAATATTTATTTTTAAATTTCATTAATTCTGGAAAGAAGATACTAAACAATTTTCTTATCTTTATTGGTTTTCCGTTTTCATATTTTAAATGTTTCCATCAACATAATGAAACTGCCCGGACAGATAATTACTATACGTATAAATTCAAGTACTACATTTTTTTGCCCCCCCGGGCGCATTCCTCAATACTGTCCTGATGCCCGTCATGGAAAATTATGTATCTTATGAGGTTGCGTCATTCCCTCTTATTTTCAACTCTCTCCATAACATTACGGAGCATGGTATTACCAATGTCAAATTCATCCCAGTCTTTGCATCTATCCTTGTCAATGACCAGTAGTCTTTCCAGATTTTTGCCGATTTTTAGAGTAATATGACGGAAATATATATTTTTTTTATGACCGTGGATAGACACAGTCATTTTTATTTCTTGAATGATTTATAAGTTTTTTTTTGCATTGTCACAGTGTCGGTAATACGTAACAAAAGCATCAATGAATTTGAGGTCGAATGCTTTTTGTATCTAGGTCTCAGCGCCATAAAGAAATGAGAATACCAAAGGGGCAGAATTTTAGTTTTGGTATTAAGCTTGCTATTTTTATCTACAAACTTGTTATGAATCAAAGTATATTTTACCAACCCTATGCACCTTTTCAATTTATAAGAACATATGATAAAATTTCATTATTCGCAAAATTCTATGATCAAAATAAAACAAAACCTTATTTCTAATTTAATTGTCTCTACTCTTGGAAACTTTTAAAAAACTTTGACAATTAAACAAGTTTAAATTTTATAAATATCATTATTAACTTAATTAATGGAACTATTACAAAATCATTCACTTGAATGTCAGTTCGTCAGTCACAAACTATTTTTTCCGACTCGTAAATTATAAAACATAATTTTAAACAACATATCTCGCACGAACTATTTTTGTTTTTAATATTGATGAAATAACTAAAGAGGGGATAAAGAAAGTTTCAGAATATTTTTTATTTTCAATTCTGGGGGGATATTTTCTCTTATATCCCCCAGAATTGAAAACTGCAGGGAAAATATTGCAATTATCACAAATATTAGGATTTTCGAAACATGCGCTTTAGTTTTCGCGTACGAAAAACGTAAATATATTTACCTTAGAAAAAATTTAAATTTGTAAATTGTTTAATGGATACACTATGTACCCAGAAATAACTAGGAAGAACTAAATGATGACGAAATTGAAATTCAAACATATATTCGTGTATATATGGATAAAATTAATTCAAAATAAATACGATAGCATATTTCTAAAGAATCCAAATATAAATCACCTTTCTCAGTCAAGTAAAACTGAAACCGTATGATAATTATTTATGAATATAAAAGTTCCTTCCGTAAAATCAAAATTACCATAATAGTTTTCCCCAAAAATTTTAAATATCTTGGAAATATTATTTCATAACTATATTTATTTTAATTTAGCTAGTTGTTAATTCCATAAATACAAGTAACAAAGTCACATGGAGGAATTGCTATAAAGATATCTGTTACTAAAACTTGAAAGATCGCTTTAATAAAATATATTTAACCTTTTATAGTTTTGATAAACTAGGAAAAATTGTAACAATGGACGAAAGTGAGAAAACTCACAGAAAAGTGAACAGCCCACATCGTCTTGCAGCGTTCGCTCAACACTTTGTGAGCAGAACAAATTATGGTCATCGTGTATTTATAAATTATTACGAGCTCCACATATATTAACAACTGTTTAGGGTCAAAAAGGTGATGTCATCGCCAATAACCGAATGACCCGTTAAATCAAGAAACATTTTAACTTGTCTTAAACGGACCAAGATTAAGAAGTAGACCCATTTTAAGTTATTTTCAATCACCAAAATGTTTAGTTTACTCGAACACATCGGTGGATACGAACAAAACTAGAACAGACTCCCAGATACCGCAATAACTGATGACTCAACATCAACAAGTAGGTAGCGGGTTGAACATAAAAAACGCACCGAGTTAATGCAGTTAAGCATCGACATGACACAATCAGATAAGCCATTGTTTGCAGAGCGCCGGCGTAGCCGATCCGGAAGCCTTAAGATAAATTCCGAAGGAGATTGTAATGTGGGCGAATGGTGAATTATCCGCGGGGTTTAGCGTCAATCCACAGCTTGCGTGCTCTTCAAACACGCCGCCGGAATTTGTTTGCATCCTCTAACGAACGAACGTATAGTTAACTCTAGGCTTCTGGCTTTTGTTCGTGCGTGGCTCCGTCGCCGCATTTTTACTATTAAAATGTCGCCCGGCGGGAACATGAATAAATGTGGTTAGTGTTGTAGCTCATGAGAAGAGGCAGCTTTATGTCAAGTGTCTTCGTTTACCGCGGGATTTATGAATCGAGATAGCGGAGGATTATTTTAAATTTAGATACACTCGACCATGGTTCAAGCTTTTAAGATAACATTTTTCGTTCAGAAACTGGGCACCTTTTATAAAGAATTGTAAAGTGTATTTTAATATTTAAACCCGATTATTTTTTTAATATATCTCCATATTTCTTGTTACCCAGAATTAAGAGAAAAAAATATTTGAAAAACTTATAACTACCCCCTCTAATCTACACTGTATATAGAATTTTGATTGTTTTATTCAAATATATAATTTTCCTTCACCCTGCGATCCCTGTAATTTCCGTATATTTATTTTTCAGCGCTGATTTAAGAAGAAAAACTACGAACTAGAAAGCTTAATTACGAGTAACTACAAAAAATCCTACCATGTACAGGGCTACTTTTTTTTGTAATTAGTTAAGGTTTTGCTAATCTGAATGCTAAAGCAAAAACAATAAAGTACGTATAATACACGAACTGTAACTTTGTTTTATTTATAAACATTCTCTTTTGGAATGAAGTGCAATATAGATTATTTCAAATATTACTAACCACATAAAGTCTTATATCCTTGTTTTTATGATCCGCTAAAATTAGATATATAAAGGTTTTTATTTAATATTTATATAAAATAAATTTAGTAGATATTTTATAATTGATATCATCAAGCATTGCAGAGAAATTATTTTAACTAAAACTATGACGTAAAAGCTAGAAAACTAAATTAAATAAATTTACGGGTCTCATTTAACATTATATAATTTAAATTCTGTAATGAAGAATTATTAACAGTAGATCTTATGTTAGGTATAATATTTTCTACAGAAGTCAAAAAAATATTAATCTATGAAAATTATTAGAAAATGGTTTAATTTTTTTGTTCAAAAAAGGAGAGAAGATATCATTGTTCAAGAGAAATAACGTGTTGAAAAAAATTATCGTCAGACGTAACTATTATTTACGAATGTCAAATCGGCTTCAGAAAATTTAAAAAATATGTAGTGATTAGATTTTGAAACTTTTGCTACTAATATTGCAGAGACATAAATACAAATACTGGTTTATTTAAAGTATTTGTAAATACTCAGCAATATTTGCCAGATAGATGGAAGAACTTAAAATTATAATATCTTAATTGTGTACAGTATACTAACTTTTAACACTGCGTGCGCGTGCGGATGCGCGTATGCGTGTGCGAGCGCGTGCGCGTACGCGTGAGCGTGCACATGCTCGCGCGCGCCTGTGTGTGTGTATGTGTGTAAGTTTGTGTGTATGTTTTGTATGTGTGTGTATGTGTGTATGTGTGTGTGTGTGGTTCTATGTGTATGAGTGTGTGTTTGTGTGCGTATGTGCCTAATGCATTATCGTGTATATCTCAGAAACAATGATTTATAGAATCATCATAAAATATCCCCTTACCTAGATTTTTCCTGTGACTCTGAAGCTACGGTATCTAAATTTATAACGAATTCTTTATAAAACCTTCATAATAATTTATAATAATTTCTTTTGATACACTTGTAACTAGCCCTCTTAAAATCGATCTCACAGTTGACTATATATATATATATATATGTATCTATATATATATATGTATACATATGTGTATATACATATATATATACACATACATATATATGTATATATATATATATATATATATATATATATATAAACGGGTATGATACAGGGCAGACGGATACTTGAGTGATCTTGAAATTATATACTCTGAAAGAAGTTAGAATTACTTTCCTACAAATCAACAATTACCAAACAATAGCTAGTAGTTACGGGCAGCGAAAGGTGAAACTCCATCCATACTCGCCTCACCCCTCCCCGTTAATGTGTGTCACATCATCACCATCTCATCACCATTATCTCTTCGTCACCATCTCATATTTGAAATTACGAAATCACACTAACGTAATAAAAAGTAATTTCAGTTTAAAAATGAATTCCAACTTCATGTTAAATATTCTTTACCATTTATGTAACGCAACGACACAAAAAGAACGACAAAAATAACGTAAAATTATAAAGTGTTTAATTCAAATAAGTTACAGTTATCTCAGCTTTGTTCGTGATACTAAAATTATAATCTATTCGAAATAAAATTATTGTATTCCGTTTTACACTATGAGATTAGATGAGAAGAAATATAGCACACGTATTATCATTCAGTGCGCCAAACTACATTATACAGGACTCGTAACACTTAAAAAATCGTTGCGTTGTAACACTTAAAAAGCCAATGGTTCCCTAGTAAATTATATATACATTTGATGATTATTATTTATATGTTTTAACTATGCCAGCAAAACTAACTTGGGTATACTAAGCTCATGAAACTAAAATGCATTTTTTACAAAATATGTAAGAGAAATTACCACTTATTTTACCCATGCATACTCATAAGGAAAAGAAAGTCAACTTTAAAAAAAATAATTTACCTTTCCAATAAATACTTACGCCTAATCAATTCTGAATTATACGTATATATATATATATATATATATATATATATATATATATATATACATACAAGTCGCATATAGTTTCTAAAGCCGAATTGCTTAGCCTGATTCGAATTATATTTGTAGGTGTGCTAGTCGTAAATCTCCCTTTCGAGTTCGCCATAACCCTTCCCTCTGATACAATTCTTTAATGTATCATCCTAACTCGAGCGGTGCTCCTCTGATTTTTAAGTACCGCGTATGTGTCACTATTCTTTCCGCTGTCTCTAAATGATTTGTGCTTTGATGATATACAAACTCTTAATAAGGCTGCAAAACAAAATACATCACCCATATGACACACGATGCTGTCAACATAAATATATTAATAATATAACGTTAAAAGCATGTAAATGAAATTTTGTTCTCTATATTTTCAATTCGTCTACGCGTTTTGTGTCGTATCTAAACTATGACTTCAAGAAATTGTAATTTTTCATTAATTTAGTCATTTTAGAAGACTACGGCATATATAAAACATATCCAATATATAAATTTATCGTTTTTTTTTAGTTTGATGTAAAAACCGATTAAATGATCCAAGCAAATCTAACTATTATTTTATATAAAAATTCCAAATTATTTCTATGAATTTTATGGTTTGCTTTTCTTTCATACTTAAACAGCTCGAATGTTTTCATTGAAATTTTGCATGTAGCAAATATGTGTAAATAAAGAAAAATGTAGATTTTTTTTTGTTTCTTATTTAGTTCTTTTTGTTTTTTTATTTCACGCTTAAATAGCGCAATTCAATGAAAATTGGAATACATATAATATATGTTATCCTGTGTTACGAATTTAGGAGTAGGTCTCGTTAAAGAGTCCTTCGTTTTGTACGTTAAATAGTACAAAATTCGCAATACTTTACACAAAATACTAATTATAATTTACTTTTCAGTATACTTAAATTGAAAAGCAGGTTATAATTAGCAGGGAAAAAGTTCCAATGAAAGTAATATTTTTTGGTAATTGAAATTTATTATTCATGAAATTTATTTTAGGAATAAATTTTTTTTTAATTTTAGTGCCAACACTCAGTTTATTGTAAATCAGTCGAAGATTTTAAAGCTGAAAATTAATTAAGGTTATTGAAGCAACCTGCATTAATACTGAAAACCCAGAAAGTGTACATGTTAAGTCGAAAGTAAGATATTTATATTGTCTTAAATTCGTATATTCTTATTATATACTCTACAAAAATAGTGTATATTTCACATTACATAATATAATTAATTATTACAAAAAAACCGATTTCAGCATTGGCAATCCGTTCCAAATTGGGTATTGGTTCGCGTCCTATTCTCTGGTCTAAGACACGCCTGGGTCTTTATAAAGAATAAAATTGCTCTATGGTGTCTCGCGATAACACCGCTTTCGATCTTTTAGTCGCACATACCCTCCACAAGGTGATGAGAGTTATGTGATGGGTAAAATTTTTGTGGAGAATTTATCACTGTATATAGAACATTTTATGAAAAGAATGTTAGAAATTGTTTGTTTCAACTCTATCACAAGGGCCCCGAGAATATCTATAAAAGTGACAAATGATAACATTTGTGAAATTTAAGTTGAAACAAACAACTTCCAACATTCTTTTCTTAAAACGTCTTCTTAAAGTGATTTTTGAATGACATAGCATACACATTTTGAACTAAATCGATTACCGACGTTCAAAACTCAACGTTACAATTTACACGTCAAGGTTAACGCGTTATTGTTCAATGCAAGGTTTATTTATTTTTTTATATTTATTTTACAATAAATATTACTTAGTACCTGATTTCAAGTTTAGGATATATTTTTGAAAAAAAATATGCGGTTTTTTTAAATATTTTTATGCATTTTGTGTATTGCAAATATTTTTATGTATTGCAAAATTAATCATTTTTTAATTCGGTGTTTATTCAAGTATCACTAGACTTTATTTTATAATGATTTATTTCAAAGTCCTATTACTAATATGAGAAATTTTAAAAACATTGTTAAACTTTGCCGAACTTAACATAAGCAAGTCATTTGCACTAAAAAAATTAAAATTTTCATTTGGGAATTATTTTTTTGTATATTTATTAAAATACAAATTATTTTTCGTTTCATTTATTCCCCTTATTATAGTTTTAAGGTAATAATTTTTGTATAAATTGTATTATTTTTTTATACTCAAACTACTTTTGTACTTCGATATATTCGAAATATCACTAAAAATATTAATTTTATTGAATTATGACATATTTGTGATATTTCGAACATATCAAATGTAAACATTACAAATATTTAACCAACAAAAATATGTCACCAACCAACTACTTTTTTTAAGCAAATCAATCGTAACTCGAATACAAACTTCACGATTGGGAAACGCACCCGTAACTTTGTTCCGTTATGACAACTATTTAATTATATGAAAGTGTGTGGACGAGATTTTTTGTACATAGCATCCCGACATAAGCTTTAATATTAAAATAAGCTCGGCGCAATTAGTATTCCACGCGAAGACTACGTTGAAGCTCCGTAATTAAGGTCATTTTATGTTTTATGTAATACTGACCTTTTCCTTGTTACAAGGAACAAAAGACAGATACACCTGTGTTGAAAATTTATAACTCACCAAATTTATATTCAACTAACGAAAGTTAATATTGTCGTAATATTGTTTCAATTAGTTACCAAGCACCAAAGTTTGAAAGCATCCTGCCACAGCAAATAATAAAGTTTAAGACGTCGTCAAGTTTTTGTTTTCTATTTCTTTCAACCAATGGCAGAGTTATGAACCGACTCCCTTAAAAGAAAATTATATCCAAATTGCATACTCCATATTTCCTTTCGTAAGTTTGGCTACAGTAAATATTTGGATCTATACGTAGTCAAGCGCAAAAGTTTATAGTGAATTTTAAAGTTTTTATCATTCGTGAAAGTGACTAGCAACCAGATGAGCGATGCTACCAAAGCATAACACCGCGAAAATCTGTGTCAAAATGCCTTTGTGCATGAAAATACACCTATTAATGTTAAAACTATATCCGGAATGTGACTTTATAGAACTCGATCGTGGCTTTATTTATATTTTTTCGCCAAAGTTTTCTCCAATGTGTTTTTCAATTTAAGGGAAAAGAAATTTAACACTGAAGGTGAAGAGAAATCTACGTTTTTGGAAGATGAGACTTTAGACAATGTTTTTTAGGAATTATATTTTTATAATAAAACCTTATAAAAGGTGTACAAATAATATGAGGAAAATAATGAAAAAAATAATAGTAATTTTCATTTACTCTTGATACATATTGATCAGGTGGGAAACATTTCGATCTTTTTACTAGTACTTATGGAATTTCAAAGAATCGCAACGATAGCACCTATGACAGTTATGATAGTAACCTATGACAAATAAATTACGAACTTAAGTGTTACTGTATTTGCTCCCCGTGTTAAAAAAACCTACTTATGCAGATATATCCTCTCAAAAATATCATGATAATTTATAAAATAAGTACATAAATAACTCTGACAAGTCATGATCAATATTTTTTAATATGAATGATAGCAAAAGGCAGCAAAACTTCCTATCTTTTCTCTAAGTGCTATTGTTAAGATAAGTTTTGATTACTTTTCATACTATAAATAGATTTTGGTTTCTTCTACACAATTTTATTTCTAAGTTAATCACATAAACGAAAACTTTCCTTTGCGTAGTCACTTTTCATGGAATTTAAAAATTTTAAAATTGCTTCTACCTTGCCTCTGCCTTTCAACGAATTGGTAGACTTAAATGAATTTTGGTAAAAATCGTAGCAAAGTAAGTTCGTGCATTCATATTTCTGTAAACTTTTTCGTGAATTATATGTTTCTGATGTCATATCCGCAACTCTAACTATAAATTGAAAAGTAAAAAATAATAGTAGATAGATTATATAATAATGAAAAAGAACAGCATAAATTCCCATATAAAGGAATTTAACTTTATTTCCAGAGAGAAATTTAAATTCCAAAACTGGAAATGTAGAATAAAGCATAACATTTCAAGCTCGAAAATTGAACGAAATTACTATCATTTGGTTTTGGTGAATAGTTTTTTTTAATCACTTCTTGGGAAAATCCTATTTTATATCATTTTAAAAGCCTGAAATTTCAACAAAAAATAGGTTTAATTTATGAGTAAAGATACCGACGTTCCATGACGGATTTAAAACGACAGTATACATATTAGGATATTTGCAGGCAGACCAAAGTTCATAAAAAACTCTGTGTGTTAGACATTTAGATGGAGATAAAATTCAACTATCTTCATCACATATTGAAGTATGGGTATAATTTCATTATTTTCATTAGATATTGAAAAATAACCATAAACATAGGTATATAGAATTATAATAAAAAGATTCTGTGAATAAATAATATCAAAATGTCGGGTGTATTTATTGCATACTATTCGTATTGGTTTGATCCACATAAATTTTTATTTTTAAAACAATACAATCCGTCTTTTTTGCTGTAGCTCTGCTGCAGCAAAAAGACGGTTGTGTATTAAGTATGTAATTAATTACGATATGGATGTCCTGATACCTGTCGCCGAGGGATGCCCCTCTTCGATTTTAAGAGAAGACTTTTTTCGCCGTTACTAAATAATTAAAATTTCAAAAGGTTTTTAATTTATTTCTTAAATATGCTGTTCAGTAATTTTACCTTACGAAGGACTATAACTGATAACGTCAAAATTTTGATCTGCGCGAGTATCTACTTCTACACGACGTTTCAAATGAGCAACGTCATTGATCAACACCGTTCTTTACTTAAAAAGACAACGGAACATAATACTTCATCGTAAGTAACACGCGATGTTCATTGATATGTGTAAATAGTAACGATGATAGGATAAAAGCAAAAACGTGTTTATCTTTATTTACCACTCAATAACTTATTTCACGTCATATATATTATGGATAATAATATTATTTTATTCTACTAAGTGGAAGGAAAAATGCACACTGAATTAAATTTACCGTGTCGAAGCTGGGCAATTATTGAATAACTAACTATGAAGCTGTAAATTCAAGAGACCTGAATATGTTATTATGTCATTAAGATACGTCGTGCCACGAGAGTCGTTTTGAAAAAACCAAATAATTTCTTTGAAATTTAAATTCAAACGGGACATTGGCGAGCCAAGCCGATCGTAACTAAGGTGCAAATTTAACGTCTCGAAAGCGTGCGCGTTAGTTTGTTTCGTCATAAAAACTTTTCAGTTACGCGGTGAGAATGAAAGACAAGATTTTCAAATACGTTGTCCCAACTTAGACTTTCAAATGGAAATATGTTCGTTGTAATTAGTATTCCACGCGGAGGCGACGATAAGGCTATGTAATTAAGCTTACGTTGAACCTTCATTTTCCTTGTTTTGACGAATGGATGTTATTTTTGTGTGGTCAATTGCTTTCGACTTTTATAGCTGGCCAAGATCCTATTTATACGACGAATGTATCTCCCTTTGAATACCATGAGCTTACGGAATACACATAGCACCCATTCCCCCCCCCCTTACCTAACTTAACATGGCTTATCTAACGATAGAATTAAACGGAAAATAATTGGTATTTCAGCCGCTTCCTCATTTGTACTGCTTTGATATACATTCCAACTATTAGTATTTGGTATACTTATAGTATTTTATATATATTCAACAGTAGATTCATCCACTCCAACTAACTGACAACGACATATGTAAGTATATTTGAATTAAACATGCAGTTTTAGGCTGGTACACAAAATTTTCTATACTAAACTTTTATAACTTCGTGCTATTAATTATGAAAAGTGGCATATAGAGTATGTCATTGTCCTTTTTCAAATAATTCTTTATTTATTTATTTTAAAGTAACTTTTCGCCAAGCTTCGATTTTAGCTTAAACCAGCGTGATAAACCCTCTTATCTAAGTTAAGGCAAATACAAAATCTAACTTTATTTAATTTTGAATAATTTTTCTATGTTTAGCAAATGTCAAAATGATTCAATATATTTTAAAAATAAATTTATTAACAGCTTCATAATGATAGGTTTGAGATAGACAGATTTAAGATAGTGAAGATATGTGAACTTCAAACTCTTTGAGAACGTGCAGAATAGTTCTGACGTACGCTTACTTTTTTTCCAAGAAATATCATAAATACTAGGAGATATGCATATCTCCTAGTATTTGTGATATTTCTTGGAAAAAAAGTAATTGTTAACAAAAAACGTGAATTATGTTTATGTGAAATTTTACAAAAGTCTAATTAGGTATTTGGACGTTATGGAAAACATCTAAGCAAATATAAAATACCAATAAATTATTCCACGTGAGTAAAAGAAAGTAATATTAAATTATCATTTATTGACCTACATTAATAAAATACAATTTTATTCACAAAATCACTACATCTGAAAACCCACAACTTTGAAAGTAGCAAAAAAGTAAATGGTTTATTTTGTGATTTGTTTAATGGAGTATTTAAATAGATGAAATGAATTGAATATTTTGGTTTTAGCTAAGTAGTTGACTAGTCCTGATTTAATTGCACAAGCATTTCCACGGCAGATATCATTTGGCGGTTCACCACATGAAAACAATTTTTGAAATTTATTTATTTACAGCTTTTACATAAATTCTTAAAAATTATGAGGGCGGATCTAAAATATATATGAACTGCTATATTTTCGCAATTATTGCCAATAAATAATCTATAAATATACATATAAAACGAAATATGCTCATAGATCTTCGCCGTGCTATGATGGGTTGATCACAAAACCTTTGAGGGAGAGAAATACAGCGGGTACCTGGATTCGATATCCGGCCATTCGCCGAGCGGAGCTGCACTAGTGTTATGGTTGGCTGAAAGAGATTTTTGTCGTCGCAACAAGTCCGCCATATGAACCAATCAGATACATTAAAATGATTAAATAAATAAAACGCACTACTTATATATAAATATATATATATATATATATATATATATATATATATATATATATATATATATATATATATATATATATATATATATAATGAAAATTAATGCCATACCCAAAGTGAAATTTGAAATTTAATTTTAATTTGGCCTATAACATGTGCTACGAATATGTAAAAAAATATTTTCTGAAGGTAATTATTTCAATTAATTAGATGTATTATGAAATATTAATTTGTTAGATACTACTATTAAACGGTTCGGACGTGAGCCTCTCATAACAGACGAATGCATCATTTATTGGTGCAAAAATTTCACATATTTCACCGAGGATCCTTCAAATGGTTAATCAAATATCTGGCCTCGTGTTTTCAAAACGGCGGACAACGGAAAAGGAAAACGACAAATGTTTTTGGGCCCTAAAATGTCGGATAAATTGATTTTTAAAATAATTTTTTCCTAGCGTTTCAAAATTATTCATTACCAATTTGGAAAAAAATTCTTAATAATTTAAATATTCAAGTATATTTTGATAACGTATTATTAAAAACTCATGATCTAGCATATAACTGTTCTGAATTTAATATAAACTTGATATTTGTCCTTTAAACTACTCACAAATACGAAAATTAGGCTATACTTCAATTTCTGGTATAATATGGGTAATACAGACGTAAAAGATACAGCGTTTTGATATACATGAAGGAAATAATATATTTTGTTATGTACTTTTCAGCAACTTTTTTAAATTCATTCAAGGACAGAGATGATAAATTGTTTATTCAATACGATATACCAATTGGATTCAAGAAATCGCATAACCCATAATCTTAAAATCATCATTAAATTAACCGTAAAATGTAATCAAGCAATGAAGGTTTCAAACCTTCAACGTTAACACATTTTAATAAGTGGTATTATTTAATTAAGTAGTTTTAGAAGACTACGGCATACATAAAACGTATATAATATTTAAATTTAACGGTTTTTTTTCAGTTTGATGTAAAAACCGATCAAATGATCCAAGCAAATTTAATTATTATTTTATATAAAAATCCAAATTATTTCGAAGAATTTGATGGTTCGCCTTTCTTTCATACTTAAACAGCTCGAATGTTTTCATTGAAATTTTGCATATAGCAAATATGTGTAAATAAATAAAAATGTAGATTGTATTTTTGTTTCTTATTTAGTTTTTTTTAATTCACGCTTAAATAGCGCAATTCAATAAAAATTGGAATATATATAATATATGTTATCCTGTGTTACGAATTTAGGAATAGGTCTCGTTAAAAGAGCCCTTCGTTTTATAGGTTAAATAGTACAAAATTCGCAATACTTTAAACGAAATACTAATTATAATCTACTTTTCAGTATACTTAAATTGAAAAGCAGGCTGTAATTAGCAGGGAAAAAGTTCTAATGAAAGCAAATTTATTTTGGTAATTGAAATTTATTATTCATGAACTTTATTTAAGGAATAAATTTTTTTTTAATTTCGGTGCCAACACTTAGTTTATTGTACATCAGTCGAAGATTTTAAAGCTGAAAATTAATTAAGGTCATTGAAGCAACCTGCGTTAATGCTGAAAACGCAGAAAGTGTACATGTTAAGTAGAAAGTAAAATACTTTTATTGTCCTAAAATTCGTGTGTTCTTATTATATACTCTACAAAAATAGTGTATGTCCACATTTCATATTAAATAATATCCTTATATTCTTATATATATATATATATATATATATATATCATCATCATCATATATATTAATACGCTAAGGTTGAGATGTTACAGTCCCTTTTTAGAAAAAACCTCACAACTAATCCACATAAATTATATATCATTTTATAGATAATTGTTTGCTCTACCGGCATCCACAACTAAAAAATTTATTATTGCTATTGTTTTTGCAAATTAATTAATTATTAAAATTATATACACAAAACAGCAATGCTGCCATCTAACGGCTCAACGTCAATATGATTGACGGTCGGTAAAATTTTTGTTTAATTTCAAATCCACTCACGTATAAATAAAGTGGCGCTTTAGCTCAATGCTTTTGATACTTGCGCCTCTATATGTCAATTTTAGTAAAATATTTGTTTGATCTGTCATCTGAGCCTCATAATGGAATAAATAATGCGAAGACTTCGCACGGGTCACGCTAGTAATTAATTATTACAATAAAACCGGCCTCAGCATTGAAAACCCGTTCCAAATTGGGTATTGGTTCGCGTCCCATGCTCTAGTCTAAGACACGCCTGGTCTTTATAAAGAATAAAATTGCTCTAGGGTGTCACACAATAACGTCGCTTTCGATCCTCCAGTCCCACACACCCTCCACAAGGTGACGAAAGTTATGTGATGAGATTAGGGTGATATAAATACAATTCTCTCCTTAGGGCCTCGCGCATATTTGTAAAAGACACAAATGATTACATTTGTGAAATTTAAGCAACAATTTCTAACATTCTTTTCATAAAATGTTCTAAGTACAGTGACAAAATCTCTACAAAAATTGTATGTATTACTTATTCCTAGTGATTGTTGAATGACACAGGATACACATTTTGAACGAAACCGATTACCTACGTTCAAAACTCTACGTTACAATATACACGTCAGGGTTTACGCGTCATTGTGCAATGCAGCATTTATTTAGTTTTTTAAATTTAATTCACAACGTATATTACTTAGTACCTGATTTCAAATTTAGGATGTATTTTTGAAAAAAATATGCGGCTTTCGATAACATTTTTATGCAGTTTTATCATTTTTATTGCACAATTAATAATTTTTTATTTCATTATTTATTCAAGAATCACTAGATTTTAATTTATGTTGTTTCATTTTCAAAGTGCTATTACTAATGTGAGAAATTTTAAAAACATTGTTAAACTTTGCCGAACTTAATATACGTTAGTCAATTCTATTACAAAAATTAACATTTGTCATTTCGGAATTATTTTTTTAATTTATATTTATTAAAACACTAATTATTCTTCGTTCCATTTATTCCCTTTATTACAGTTTTAAAGTAATACTTTTTGTATAAATTGTATTATTTTTTTATACTCAAACTACTTTTGTACTTCGACATATTCGAAATATCACTAAAAATAATAATTTTAATGAAATATGACATATTTGTGATATTTCAAACATATCAAATGTAAACATTACAAATATTTATCCAACAAAAATATGTCACTACCCAACTACTTTTGTTAAGCAAATCAATCGTAACTCGAATACAAACTTCACGATTGGGAAACGCACCCGTAACTTTGTTCCGTTATGACAACTATTTAATTATATGAAAGTGTGTGGACGAGATTTTTTGTACACAACATCCCGACATAAGCTTTAATATTAAAATAAGTTCGGCGCAATTAGTATTCCACGCGAAGATTACGTTGAAGCTCCGTAATTAAGGTCATTTTATGTTTTATGTAATACTGACCTTTTCCTTGTTACAAGGAACAAAAGACAGATACATGTAATTACCTGTGTTGAAAATTCATAACTAACCAAAATTATATTCAACTAACGAAAGTTAATATTGTCGTAATATTGTTTCAATTATTTACCAAGTACCAAAGATTGAAAGCATCCTGCCACAGCAAATAATAAAGTTTAAGATATCGTCAAGTTTTTGTTTTCTATTTCTTTCACCCAATGGCAGAGTTATGAATCGACTCCCATAAAAGAAAATTATATCCAAATTGCATACTCTATATTCCCTTTCGTAAGTTTGGCTACAGTAAATATTTGGATCTATGCGTGGTCAAGCGCAAAAGTTTATAGTGAATTTTAAAGTATTTATCATTCGTGAAAGTGACTAGCAACCAGATGAGCGATGCTACCAAAGCATAACACCGCGAAAATCTGTGTCAAAATGCCTTTGTGCATGAAAATGCACCTGTACGTACACCTATTAATGTTAAAACTATATCCGGAATGTGACTTTATAGAACTCGATCGTGGCTTTATTTATATTTTTTCGCCAAAGTTTTCTCCAATGTGTTTTTCAATTTAAGGGAAAAGAAATTTAACACTGAAGGTGAAGAGAAATCTACGTTTTTGGAAGATGAGACTTTAGACAATTTTTTTTAGGAATTATATTTTTATCATAAAACCTTATAAAAGGTGTACAAATAATATGAGTAAAATAATTTAAAAAAATAATAGTAATTTTAATTTACTCTTGATATATCATGCTGGAAACATTTCGATCTTTTTACTAGTACTTATGGAGTTTCAAAGAATCACAACGATAGCACATAGGTTAATATCGATGTTCACTATAGTTACCTATGACAAATAAATTAGGAACTTAAGTGTTACTGTATTCGCGCCCTCTTGTTAAAAAAAACTATTTGTACAGATGTATCCTCTCAAAAATATCATGATAACTTACAAAATAAGTACATAAATAACTCTGACAAGTCATGATGTTGTCAATATTTTTTAATATGAATGATAGCAAAAGGCAGCAAAACTTCCTATCTTTTCTCTAAGTGCTATTGTTAAGATAAGTTTTGATTACTTTTCATACTATAAATAGATTTTGGTTTCTTATACACAATTTTATTTCTAAGTTAATCACATAAACGAAAACTTTCCTTTGCGTAGTCACTTTTCATGGAATTTAAAAATTTTAAAATGGCTTCTACCTTGCCTCTGCCTTTCAACGAATTGGTAGACTTAAATGAATTTTTATAAAAATCGTACTAAAGTAAGTTCGTGCATTCATATTGCTGTAAACTCTTTCGTGAATTATTTGTTTCTGATGTCATATCCGCAACTCTAACTATAAATTGCAAAGTAAAAAATAATAGTAGATAGATTATATGGTAATAAAAAAGAACAGCACAAATTCCCATATAAAGGAATTTAACTTTATTACCAGAGAGAAATTTAAATTCCAAAACTAGAAATGTAGAATAAAGCATAACATTTCAAGCTCGAAAATTGAACGAAATTACTATCATTTGGTTTTGGTGAATAGTTTTTTCTAATCACTTCTTGGGAAAATCCTATTTTATATTACTTTAAAAGCCTGAAATTTCAACGAGAAATAGGTTTAATTTATGAGTAAAGATATTGACGTTCAATGACGGATTTAAAACGACAGTATACATATTAGGATATTTGCAGGCAGACCAAAGTTCATAAAAAAACTCTGTGTGTTAGACATTTGGATGGAGATAAAATTCAACTATCTTCATCACATATTGAAGTATGGGTATAATTTCATTATTTTTATTAGATATTGAAAAATAACCATAAACATAGGTATATAGAATTATAATAAAAAGATTCTGTGACAGAATAATATCAAAATGTCGGGTGTATTTATTGCACTCTACTCGTATTGGTTTGATCCACATAAATTTTAATTTTTAATCAATACAATCCGTCTTTTTTGCTCTAGCTCTGCTACAGCAAAAAGACGATTGTGTATTAAGTATGTAGTTAATTACGATATGGATGTCGTGATACCTGCCGCCGAGGGATGCCCCTGTTCGATGTTAAGAGAAGACTTTATTCGCCGTTACTAAATTATTAAAATTTCAAAAGGTTTTTAATATATTTCTTAAATATGCTGTTGGGTAATTTCACCATACGAAGGACTATAACTGATAACGTCAAAATTTTGATCTGCGCGAGTATCTATTTCTACACGACGTTTCAAATGGGCAACGCCACTGATCAACACCGTTCTTTACTTAACAAGACAACGGAACAGAACACTTCATCGTACGTAACACGTGATGCTCATTGATATGTGTCAATAGTAACAATGATGGCATAAAAGCAAAAACGTGTTTATCTTTATTTACCACTCGATAACTTATTTCACGTCATATATATTGTGGATAATAATACTATTTTATTCTACTAAGTGGAAGGAAAAGTGCATACTGAATTAAATTTACCGTATCGAAGCTGGGCAATTATTGAATAACTAACTATGAAGCTGTAAATTCAAGAGACCTGAATGTTTTATTATGTCCTTAAGATACGTCGTGCCATGAGAGTCGTTTTGAAAAAACCAAATAATTTCTTTGAAATTTAAATTCAAACGGGACATTGGCGAGCCAAGCCGATCGTAACTAAGGTGCAAATTTAACGTCTCGAAAGTGTGCGCGTTAGTTTGTTTCGTCATAAAAACTTTTCAATTACGCGGTGAGAATGAAAGACAAGATTTTCAAATACGTTGTCCCAACTTAGACTTTCAAATGGAAATATGTCCGTTGTAATTAGTATTCCACGCGGAGGCGACGATAAGGCTATGCAATTAAGCTTACGTTGAACCTTCATTTTCCTTGTTTTGACGAATGGATGTTATTTTTGTGTGGTCAATTGCTTTCGACTTTTATAACTGGTCAAGTTCCTATTTACACGACGAATGTATCTCCCTTTGAATACCATGAGCTTACGGAATACACATAGCACCCATTCCCCCCCCCTTACCTAACTTAACATGGCTTATCTAACGATAGAATTAAACGGAAAATAATTGGTATTTCAGCCGCTTCCTCATTTGTACTGCTTTGATATACATTCCAACTATTAGTATTTGGTATACTTATAGTATTTGATATATATTCAGTAGTAGATTTATCCACTCTAAATAACTGACAACGACATATATAAGTATATTTAAATTAAACATGCAGTTTTAGGCTGGTACACAAAATTTTCTATACTAAACTTTTATAATTTCGTGCCACTAATTATAAAAAGTGTTATATAAAGTATATCATTGTACTTTTTCAAATAATTCTTTATTTATTTATTTTAAAGTAACTTTTCTCTTATCTAAGTTAAGGCAAAAACAAAATCTAACTTTAATTAATATTAAATAATTTTTCTATGTTTAGCAAATGTCAAAATGATTCAATATATTTTAAAAATAAATTTTGTAACAGCTTTATAATGATAGGTTTGAGATAGATAGATTTAAGATAGTGAAGATATGTGGACTTCAAACTCTTTGAGAACGTGCAGAATAGATCTGATGTACGCTTTGCGCCCTCGCAAAATCCATTGATATGCACATATCCTAGTATTTGGAATATTTTTTGGGAAAAAAGTAATTGTTAACAAAAAATGTGAATTATGTTTATGTGAAATTTTATAAAAGTCTAAAGTGAGGTATTTGGACGTTATGGAAAACATCCAAGCAAACATAAAATACGAATAAATTATTCCACGTGAGTAAAAGAAAGTATTATTAAATTATCATTTATTGAACTACATTAATAAAATACAATTTTATTCACAAAATCACTACATATGAAAACCCACAACCTTGAAAGTAGCAAAAAAGTAAATTGTTTATTTTGTGATTTGTTTAATGGCGTATTTAAACAGATAAAATGAAATGAATATTTTGGTTTTAGCTAAGTAGTTGACTAGTTCTGATTTAATGGCACAAGCATTTCCATGGCAGATATCATTTGGCGGTTCACTACATGAAAACAATTTTTGAAATTTATTTATTTACAGCTTTTACATAAATTCTTAAAAATTATGAGGGCGGATCTAAAATATATATGAACTGCTATATTTTCGCAATTATTGCCAATAAATAATCTATAAATATACATATAAAACGAAATATGCTCATAGATCTTCACCGTACTATGATTAGTTGATCACAAAACCTTTGAGGGAGAGAAATACAGGAGGTACCTGGTTTCGATTTCCGGCCGTTCGCCGAGCGGGGCTGCACTGGTGTTATGGTTAGCTGTAAGAGATTTTTGTCGTCGCAACAAGTCCGCCATATGAACCAATTAGATACATTAAAATGAATAAATAAATAAAACGCACTACACACATATACATATATATATATATATATATATATATATATATATGAAAATGAATGTCATACCCAAAGTGAATTTGAAATTTAATTTTAATTTGTCCTATAACATGTGCTATGAATATGTAAAAAATATTTTCTGAAGGTATTTATTTCAAATAATTAGATGTATTATGAAATATTAATTTGTTAGATACTTCTATTCAACGGTTCGGAGGTGAGCCTCTCATAACAGACGAATGCATCATTTATTGGTGCAAAAATTTCACGTATTTCACCGAGAATCCTTCAAATGGTTAAGCAAATATCTGGCCTCGTGTTTTCAAAACGGCGGACAACGGCAACGGAAAACGACAAATGTTTTTGGACTCTAAAATGGCGGATAAATTGATTTTTAAAATAAATTTTTCCCAGCGTTTCAAAATTATTCATTACCAATTCGAAAAAAAATTCTTAATAATTTTAAAAGCGCTTTGCCAATGAATAATGTGAAATCCCTTTACGTTCACCGTCGTCATTTTTATTTATTAATTAAAAATATTTTTTTCTGTGTTTATTAACATTTTCATTTAACATATGCAATATAAATTATAATATTGGATTCCGTACCCAAAGAATCCGAACGGAACCCTTTGTCATCAACACAGTAGTCTGCCCGTCTGTCCATCGAATAGAGGCACGTCCAGAGGTTTCTTGAACGAAAGTACATATATTTATAATTTGTTTTTATCCCTTTTTCCCTTGTACATATAAAAACTAAAATATTCAAGTATATTTTGAAAACGTATTATTAAGAACTCATGATCTACCATATAACTATTCTGAATTTAATATAAATTTGATATTTGTCCTTTAAACTACTCACAAATACGAAAATTAGGCTATACTTCAATTGCTGGTATAATATGAGTAATACAGACGTAAATGATATAGCGTTTTGATATACATGAAGGAAATAATATATTTTATTATGTACTTTTCAGCACGTTTTTTCAATTAATTCAATGACAGAGATGATAAATTGTTTATTCAATACGATGTACCAATTGGATTCGAGAAATCGCATAACCCACAATCTTAAAATCATCAGTAAATTAACCGTAAAATGTAATCAAGCAATGAAGCTTTCAAGCCTTCAACGTTAACACATGTTAATAAGTGGTATTTATCTTACTGAAGACTATGTTAATATATTCATAATACAAAGCTTGAAAAATTTCACTCCTTTGTTATGACTGGCTAATAAAACATTTAACTTCAATCAATTAAATTGATGCCAGAATTTTGGACATCCTACATTTAATAAGTAAATATTTATTTAATTTCCTGACTAATAATGGACGTACCCGACCGAATTTCACAGCTCAAAGAGGGCTCATTCAAACATACGACGTATGTTTTGAAACTTCATAAAAGCTAAATTTTTTGTACCGAAACGCGTTAAAGAGTTAAAAAATTAGAAGCGGCGCTCAAGCCGAAAATAAAAACGAAAAAAACATCATCAAAATGTTACTATTATTCATGTGGAGAGCTTGAAAAATAATACGCCCGAAGAACTGGCGCGGGAGTGAGCGGCGCGAAGACGTGCGATGCCTTAACGAGTCTAGAATTAAACTAATCATATAAAAATATTTACTTTCACTTTTTTTCTAGGCCGAATCTTGTTTTACGAAAAATTTGATAACGATGCTGCAACGGTGCCGGCCCAATTTATGGCCATTCCCTTTTTCCTTTATCTTCTGCTTCAGATATGTTTTATTATTATTGAAGCGATATTAATGTCTATGGTATGCACTTCACTTACATAGCAGTATGCTTTCTTGCTTTCTCTAAAATAAACTTATAATTTAGAAAGAGGTATACCATAATGAGAAAGAGCATTTCGTTATATTTCTAATATATACACATAAATTCCTAAATATTTAAAAAACATTACTAGAGTGGAATCAAATTTTGCAGCCTGTAATCACCTTAATATTTAAAAAAAAACAGAACGAACTGAAAGAAGGATGATACTTGATCTAAAGGAGAATGAGCTTTTGATATTAAATATATTCGAACTTTCTCTGTTTTTTTACAACTTTCCTGCCTTCCCAACTTCTGCGCAGCATACTTATAATGAATATCGAAATCTTGTGGCTAGTTCGGTTTAAGCATTCAAAGAGTAAAGACTTAAAATCCCGTCATACTTGCATCGAAAATATTCGACATGAATTCTATAAAGTATTATACAAATTTGAATAGCAAATATAAGTGTTTCAGTATATTTGTTAGACCTTATTTGAAAAAAAAATGATAAAATTCATTAATGGCTGGCCATTAAGTGATATTTTCGCCAGTTGAAAAGCTTAAGCTTTAAAAAAAAAAGCGTGAGTCTTCAACTAAAAAAGTCCGGAAAAAGCACACGAGCTGCTAGTTTATGCAATGATAAATACAAATATGAAATTTGCGCCCGTTCAGAGTTTTAAGCCTTCAGAAAAAAAGGACGACAACCTGCCGAGCCTTTAGCAAAAAACTAAACCAACCAAGCTGTCAAACAATTAAGCTTTTACGCATAACTCAAAGGGTAATATTTCTCGCTAAACTGAAGACGAATTCACGTAAAAAACAAAAGCCGCGATCCGTTATAGTCTACTACATTTTTTTTATTTAGGAAGACGTTTTTTTTAATTACTTTAGACTTAAACTTCATTTTTGAGGACGCATTGAATTACAATCTACCACGATTTGAATATACATTTATATTAAATTTAATTTATTAAAAAAAATTATTACGAATAATTAGCACTTTTTATCTAGCATGATTAATTTAAGATTTACTTAAAATTCATTAATAGTAAACTTATTCTGTTATTAGAAATGCAAAGCTCAATTTCTTTTCAAAATTTGTTTCATTTTAGTTTCGTTTTATGTTGATTTTATTCATTAACATAAAGAATCTATTATGAACAGTTTACTAATTTGATCAGTTTGATTAATTTTAAATTCAATGAAATTTTATTAACTTTAGTATTCTAACTTACTCTATTATTAGAAATTCAAAGTTGAATTTCTTTTAAAAACTTGTTATATTCTAGTTTCGTTTTGCAATGTCGGTACTAAGTTGTAATATTCACAAAGAAAACACTTTTCATGATAAACTTTTATTTTTACCCAGGTTCAATTTAGATTAATTAATTAAATAAATCCTCATCAAAAGTGTCACATTACCTTTTAAAAGCGATTAACTTCAATTATATTCCAGACACGTTTGGTAGAAATCTTTATTACATTTACGTAGACAACATCGTTAGAGGGAAGCCACGTATAGTATCGCAGAACCGTATCCGCGCTCCCACGACTATCAGTAGCTATCGAGCGTTACAGTCTACTTTGTTTACTTTGTACTCACGTGGCCTTGTATCTTACTTGGGAAGGTCGAAAATGACTGTACATCCTGTTCTGAAGCAGACTAGTGAGGTATTCATATCTCGAGTAAACTATTTATCGTTACGTAAATTGTTTCCTATAAAACTTCAAAATTACGTCGCTGGACGATAATGATATCACACCGCAATCACTTAGGAAAATACCATTTAGTATTTGTAAGAGTGTCAAAAATATTAGTACTTTTTGATTGGCAAGAAGTTAAATCTGATTCCTATTTTTAGAAATACAGAATTAAAATATCTATATTTTCATGATATTAACAATATGAGTTGTAATTATATTTTGTGTCAAGAAAAAAATAGAGAAACATGCTTACACTACCCATTTGCTCTTATAGATTTCTATATATAACAATATTATTTTTATGTTTGTTTTTTAAATTTTTGTTCATTTATTGTCCATTTAATGTTAATTGGAATTTCGAAGCAAAACAGTTCATTTCAAGCCGAATCAACAGGTACTTATATATGTATATTTATAATATCTTCCGTAATATTTTTTATCAAGTATGCTAAGAAAATTAGACGAAATGTTTTTGTTATTTTCAGTACGTTATAAGTATTTATAAATATGTCATATATGAACCTCCGTTTTGTTGTTTTGAGGCGTGGAAAACAATTGCCTTATGTGGCGTGGTCTAAAAATTAGTATGCTGTACACAATTAAGATATTATAATTTTAAGTTCTTCCATCTACATCAAGTAGTTTAATTTAATTGTGAACCAATTTTTATAAAACCTTCATAACAATTTATAATAATTTCTTTTGATACCCTTGTAACTAGCCCTCTCAAAATATATCTCACACTTTACTATATATATAGAAAAGGGTATGATACAGATGCTTGAGTGATCTTACAATTATATATACTGAAAAAGTTAGAATTACTTTCCTTCAAATCAACAATTACCAACAAAAGCTAGTATACTCATATTTCATATTATAGACATTTCATATTATTATCACAATCGCATCACCGTTACTTCTTCCTCACCTAATTTCACTTAAAAATTAATTCCAACGTCATGTTAAAATTTCTTTAGCATTTATATAAAACAACAACACAAAAACAACGATAAAAAAACGTAAAATTATATAGTCTTTAATTAAAATAGATTGCAGTTGTCTTAGCTTTGTTCGTAATACGAAAATTATAATTTATACAAAATAAAATTATTGTATTCCGTTTTACAATATGAGATTAGATGAGAAGAAATATAGCACATGTATTATGATTCAGTGCGCCGAACTACAATCGTTGCTTGTTCATGCAAAGCCAATGGTTCTTCAGTAAGTTATACATACATTTGATTATTATTCTTGATATATTTTAACTATGCCAACAAAACTAACTTGCGTATACTAAGCTAATGAACTTAAAATGTATTCTTTACAAAATCCGTAAAAAAATTAACATTTAATTTAAGGAAAAAAAATCAACTTTAAAAAAACATTTTCTTTCCAATAAATTACTTATGCCTAATCAATTGTGAATTATACGTATTTATACATACAAGTCGCTTAAATTTTCAAAACCGAATTGCTTAGCCTGACTCGAATTATATATGTAGGTGTACTAGTCGTAAATCTCCCTTTCGAGTTGGTCATGACCCTTCCCTCCGATACAGTTCTTTAATGTGTCCCGGTATGTACCCCGTCAATTAGGATAGGAACGTCGTTATACCCTAACTGGAGGGACACTCCCTCTGATTTTAAAGTAACGCGTATCTGTCCCTATTCTTTCCGCTGTCTCTAAATGATTTGTACTTTGAAGATATACATATATCTTAAGTGTGTTGTTAAATATCTGCATCTTAGGATAGCTTACAACATATCAAAATTTATTCTGGGCGACTATCGTAAATATTATTCCTTTACATAATACTGTGTCAGGGAAAACGACTTGGCATTGGCGAAGCTCTTAACATGGCAGCAAAATAAAATACATCATCATATATACTGTCAACATATACGATGCTGTCAACATATACACATTAATAATATTACGTTAAAAGCATGTAAATGAAATTGTGTTCTCTACATTTTCAATTCGTCTACGCGTTTTGTGTCGTATGTAAACTATAACTTCATAAAATTGTAATTTTTCATTAATTTAGTCGTTTAGACTACGTCCTACATAAAATATATACAATATATAAATTTAACGGTTTTTTTCAGTTTGATGTAAAAACCTATCAAATGATCCAAGCAAGTTTAATTATTTTTTTATCTAAAAATTTCAAATTATTTCTATGAATTTGATGCTCGACTTTCTTTCATACTTAAAGAATTCGAATATTTTCATTGAAATTTTGCATACAGCAAATTTATTAAAACATAAGTTATCTTTTTTTTTCTTATTTACATTGTTTTTTTTTTATATTTGAAGCTTAAATAGCGTAATTCATTGAAAATTGGGATATAAATAATATGTGGTCAATCAGTATCACGAATTTGGGAGTAGGTCTCTTTAAAGTAGCCCTTGATTTTGCACGTTAAATAGTACAAATATGCAATACTTCACACAAATTACTAATTATAGTCTACTTTTCAATATACTTAAATTGAAAAGCAGGTTATAATTAGCTTTTTGGGGAAAAGTTCCAATGAAGGTAATTTTTTTTGGTAATTAAAATTTATTATTCATGAACTTTATTTTAGGAATAAAATTTTTTAAAATGGAAGTGCGACCACTCAATTTATTAGATTAGTTGAAGATTTTAAACCTGAAAATGAATTAAGTTTTTGAAGTAACCTGCGTTAATGCTGAAAACCAAGAAAGTGTAAATATTAAATGGAAAATAAAATACTTATATTGTCCGAAAATTGGCATATTCTTATTATAAACTCTATAAAAAAAGTGTATATCCACATCTCATATTAAATAATATAATCAATTATTATAGAAAATCCAACTCCAGCATTGGCAACCCATTCCAAATTGGGTATTGGTTCGCGTCCCATGCTCTGGTCTAGGACACACCTGGGTCTTTATAAAGAACAAAATTGCTCTATGGTGTATGGCGATAACGGCGCTTTCGACCCTCCCACCGCACACCTTCCAAAAGGTGAAGAAAATTATGTGATGAGATGAGAGTGATATTATTACAGTTTTCACCCAAGGGCCCGAGAATATATATAAAAGTCGCAAATGATTACATTTGTGAAATTTAAGTTGAAAGAAATAATTTCTGATATCCTTTTCGTAAAATGTTCTATGTACAGTGATTAAATCTCTACAAAATGTTTATATATTACTTATTCCTAATGATTGTTGAATGACATAGCATACACATTTTGAACGAAACCGATTACCGACGTTCAAAACTCTTTGTTACAATACACATATCAAGATTTACGCATCATTGTTCAATGCAGCGTTTATTCATTTGTTTATATATATTTAACAATGAATATTACTTAGTATCTGATTTTAAATTTAGGATATATTTTTACAAAAATAAACGACTTTTTTAACATATTTTTTCAAAATTTATAATTTTTTTAATTCAGTATTTATTCAAGTATCACTAGATTTAAATTTACGATGATTTATTTCAAAGTGCTATTACTATTGTGAGAAATTCTAAAAACATTGATAAACTTTGCCGAACTTAATATAAACAAGTCATTTATTACAATAATTCAACATGCTCGAAATATCACTAAAAATATTAATTTTAATGAAATATTTAATTTTTCGTAACGTTTCAAACGTATCAAATATAAACATTACAAATATTTAACCAACAAAAACATGTCACTACCCAACTACTTTTGTTAAGCAAATCAATCGTAATTCCAATACAAACTTCACGATTGGGAAACATACCCGTAACTTTGTTTCGTTACGACAACTTTTTAATTATGCGGAAGTGTGTTTGTCGAGATTTTTCGTACATAGCATCCCGACATAGGCTTTAATATTAAAATAAGCTCAGTGCAATTAGTATTCCATGCGAAGATTACGTTGAAACTCCGTAATTAAGGTCATTTTATGTTTTATGTAAAACTGACCTTTTCCTTGTTACAAGGAACAAACGACAGAAATATGTAATTCAAAATTAACCTGTGTTCAAAATTTATAACTCACCAAATTTATATTCAACTAATGAAAGTTACTATTGTTATAAAATGAATTTCAACTAGTTAGCAAGCACCAAAGTATCAAAGCATCCTGTCACCGCAAATAATAAAGTTTAAGTCGTCGTCAATTTTTTGTTTTCTATTTCTTTCAACCAATGGTAGAGTTATGAATAATCTCCCCTAAAATAAAATCATACTCAAACTACATACTCCATATTTCCTCTTGTTAGTTTGGCTAAGGTAAATTTTTGAATTTATGTCTGCGTAGTTAGGCCCAAAAGTTTATAGTGAATTTAAAAATATTTATCATTCGTGAGAGGGACAAGCAACCAGAGAGAACCAAAGCATAAAATAGCGGAAAACTATCTCGCAAAATGCCTTTGTGCATGAAAATGCATCTGTACGCACGCACACCTATTAATGTTAAAACTATATCCGGAATGTGACTTTATAGAAATCGATTTTGGCTTTATAAATATTTGTTCCCCAGAGTTTTCTCTCAGGTTTTCTCCAATTTAAGAGAAAAGAAATTTAACACTGACGGTGAATAGAAATCAATGTTTTTTGAAGATAAGATTTTGGACTTTTTTTTTGGGTAATTATACTTTTATAATAAAACCTTATAAAAGGTGTTCAAATAATATGAGAACAATAACAGTAATTTTGATTTACTCTTGATATATATAGATCAGACAGGAAACTTTTCGATTTTTTTACTAATACTTTTGGAATTTCAGAGAATCACAACGATAGCACATAGGATAATATCGATGTTTACTAAAGTTACATATGACAAATAAATTAGGAATTTAAGTGAAGATATTGTGTTTGCGTTCTTTTGCTCAAAAAACCTATTTATGCGGATGTATCCTATCAAAAGTACCATGATAATTTATAAATTAAGTACACAAACAACTCTGATAAGTCATGACCTTGTCAACATTTTTTATTTATCGTTAATAGTTTTTATTACTTTTCATATTATAAATAGATTTTGGTTATTTCTACATAATTTTATTTCTAAGTTAATTACATAAACGAAAACTTTTCTTTGCGTAGTCACTTTTCATGGAATTTCAAAATTTTAAACATCAAAATTGCTTGTCTCATTTTATTAAAAAAAGGTTGCTAAATAAGAAGATATTTATATTTGTGTTCTTTACGTCTGCCTGTATCATTGTGTGTGAGGATGTGTGTAAATTTATCGGCTATCTTCTTTCAACGAATTGATAGATTTAAATGAATTTTGGTAAAAATCGTGCTAGAGTAAGTTCGTGCATTCATATTGGTGTGAACTCTTTCGTGAATTATCTGTTTCTGATGTCATATTTCCAACTCCACCTATAAATTACAAAATTAAAAAATAAGAGTAGATTGATTTTATTGTAAAAAAAACCACAAATTCTCACAACGAGGACTTTAACTTTATTTCCCCACAGACATTTAAATTACAAAACTAGAAATGTGGAGCAAAGTATACAATTTCACGCTCGAAAATTGGGCGAAATTACTGTAGTTGTTTTTGGTTAATAGTTTTTATTGATCACTTCTTGCCAAAATCTTATTTCATATTATTTTAAAAGCCTAAAATTTTAATAGGAAATAGATCTATTTGACGAGTAAACATACCGACGTATGACGGATTTAATACAACAGTTTGTATATTAGGATATTCAAGCAGGCCAAAGTTTGTAAAAAAAACTCTAAGAGTTAGATATTGGGATAGAGATATAATTCAACTATCTTCATCTGATATTGAAATATGGGCATAATTTCATTATTTGTATCGGATATTTAAAAAAATAACAATAAACATAGGCATATTGGATTAAAATTAAAAAAATCTGTGGTAAACCATATCAAAATGTCTGGTATATTTATCGCAATCCATTTATATTGGCATGATCCACATAACTTTTTCTTTTTAGAACGACACAATCCATGTTCTTTGCTTTAGCTCTGCTATATGCTGGTATCTAGTACCTAGTCGATAGTATCGATGCTTGGCAATTATTGAATAACTAACTATGATGCTGTAGATTCGAGAGACCTGAATATATTATTATGTCATTAAGATACGTCGTGCTGTGAGAGTCGTTTGGAAAAAAATTTTGAAAAAAATTTTGAAATTTAAATTCAACCAGGACATTGGCATGCCGAGTAGATCGTAACTAAGGTGCAAACTTAACGTCTCGAAAGCGAGCGCGTTAGGTTGTTTCGTCATAAAAACTTTTCAGTTACGCAGTGTGAATGTAAGACCAGGTTTTTAAATACGTTGTCCCTACTTAGACTTTCAAATAAAAATACGCTCGTTGCAATTAGTATTTCATGCGAAGGCGACGATAAGGCTATGTAATTAAGCTTACGTTGAACCGTAAGTAAACCCGTCATTTTCCTTGTTATGATGAATAGACGTTGTTTTTGTGTGGTCAACTGCTTTCGACTTTTATAACTGGCCAAATTCCTATTTACTCGACGAATGTCCCTCTCTTTGAATAACACTCCCCCCCCTTACCTCACTAAATATGGCTTACCTAACGATTGAAGTAGACGGAACAAGAATTTGTATTTCAGCCGCTTCCTCATTTGTGCTACTTGAAATACGTTGGCGATAACGTATTTGAGATATATTCAGTAGTAGATTCATCCACTCTAACTAATTGACAACGACATATATAAGTTCATTCATTCAATTTAAATCATTCAATTAAATAATGCAATTTAATCTGGTACATAATGTTTTCTATTCTAAACTTTCATAATTTCGTTCTATTAATTATGAAAAGTGTCATATAAAGTATATCATGGTCCTTTTTCAAATGTCTATTTATTTATTTTGAAGTACCTTTTCCCATCGCTTCACCTAGTTTCGATTTTTGCTTAAGCTATCGTGATAAACCCTTTTATTTAAGTTAAGGCTAAAACAAAACCTAACTTTAATTGATATTGAATAATTTTTCCATGTTTAGCAAATGTCAAAATGGTTCAATATAATTTAAAAATAGATTTTGTAATAGCTTCATAATGATAGGTTTGAGATAGACAGGTTTAAGATAATGAAGATATGTGGACTTCAAAGCCTTTTAGAACGTGGAAAATAGATCTGATGTACGCTTTGCGCTCCTGCGAAATCCATTGACATGCTACATCTCCTAGTATGTATGATATTTCTTGGAAAAAAGTAATTGTTAAAAAAAGAAGTGAATAATATTTATGACAAATCATACAAAAGTCTAATGAGGAATTTTGACGTTATAGAAAACATCTAAACAAACATATAACATTAATAAATTATTCCATTAGAGCGAAACAAAGTATTATTAATTTATCATATAATGAACTACATTAATAATAAACACTTTTATTAACAAAATCTCTACAGTTGAAAAGCTACAATCTTGAAAGTAGTAAAAAGTAAATAAGTAAATTGTGTATTTTGAGACTTGTGTAATGGCGTATTTAAACAGACAAAATGAAATGAATTGTGTATTTTGAGACTTGTGTAATGGCGTATTTAAACAGACAAAATGAAATGAATTGTGTATTTTGAGACTTGTGTATTGGCGTATTTAAACAGACAAAATGAAATGAATTGTGTATTTTGAGACTTGTGTAATGGCGTATTTAAACAGACAAAATGAAATGAATTGTGTATTTTGAGACTTGTGTAATGGCGTATTTAAACAGACAAAATGAAATGAATATCTTTGTTTTAGCTGAGTAGCCGACTAGTCCTGATTTAATGGCACAAGCATTTCCATGGCAGATATCATTTGGCGGCTCACCACATGAAAACTATTTTTCAAATTTATTTATTTACATCTTTTAAATAAATAAGTAATAATGATGAGGGGGGATCTAAAATATATATGAACTGTTATATTTCCGCGTTTATTGCCAATAAATAGTCTTGAAATATACTTATAGAACAAAATATGGTCATGGATCTTCGCCGTGCTGTGATAAGTTGATCACAAAACCTTTGAGGGCGAGAAATACTGTGAGGATCTGGGTTCGATTCCCGGCCGTTCGCGAGCGGGACTGCGCTGGTGATGTGGATGGCTGTAAGAGATTTTTCTCATCGCAACAAGTCCGCCATATGAACCAATTAGATACATTAAAATGAATAAATAAATAAAACCCACTATATGCAGTTATTTAGACCGCATGTCTAAATAACTGTATATACACAATTATATTGGTATATATAGTACTAAAATCTCCTTATTTTCGCATATGTTACTTTTATATTACTCGATTTATTTTTCAGTTTATTTAAGTAAAATTTTCATTTTTATATTTAAATTATTAATCATGATGTAGGGAATCGTTCCGATCCAATAATCAAAGGATCGGAACGAAATTCAGTTAATTTATATATATATATATATATATATATATATATATATACATATATACATATATATATATATATATATATATATATATATATATACAACGAAGCATTGATTAAGTATGAGTTTGACCTTAATTATAAAAATGAATCCATTTTTTAATCCTGTCTGTTTAAATAACTAGATATTTATATCTCCTGGTCTTCAGTACAAATATTCTAGGTCTAATCATACGGCATAATCTTAGTACTTGTTGTTTCAAAGGCCAATACGAAATTATGTTAAATTACATTTGTTAATATTAATACATCGAATGAAATTGTATCAATATCGATGGCAAATATTTTGAAAAAAAATTTTGATTTTTCAAATAAAATGTCAGCAGAAGCCAATAAACCTTGTTTTAGAATTTTCGTCTATTTGTAAAACACAAATTTGTTCTTCGATCACGATCAAATTTAGTACGGCAACAGTTTATATCCTCATGAAACCTATATAATACTTTGTATTTGTTTTTATTTGGATATGTTATGTACTTTTTATATCGAATTCCACGCGAACTACGTCACGTCGGCACAGCTAGTATAAAATATATAAGTAAATCTTATATCAACATCACAGTCCAAAATATTCATGGAAATCTCCATTCACCATTAATAATGGTATGAAATGGGGGAGGGGGAGAAGACAAAACATCGATTAATTTCGAAATAATTAAATTTAGTGACACGAAATTTTGTTACACTTTTAGATAGAAATGAAGAACACTTATATTAGCGTTTTTTGGAAAATCGATAGTCCTTAAGAAAACTGGGACCGCAGCTAGTAAGTGATATACAATATAACTTGTCGCCAACATATTTCGGCGCAACGCTGGCCTCCTTTAACATTGCTTTAACGATTTGAGGTTTTATATCAAATGCAATATGCATAAGGACGTTTATATGCGCCGAATCACGTTCAGGCCTTCACGCGAAATGTGATTACTTTAATGTTTTATTTTTGACGTTATGTAGGGTAGCGATGGCCCAGAGACGGCTGAGTGAAACCTCGGCGATACGACGCGTCGTCCTGCTACGCTCTGATTTTATCTGTGATTCGTTCTCCTTTCCGCGACGTGCAAGATGAGAATGATTCGATTTTTACGAATGCGTTTAGTAATATATTTTATGGCTAAGTATATATATTTTAGTATGTAAGTAATATATTTTATGGCTAAGTATACTTTTCGCAGTTTGAATAGAAATAACTAATGTATTTCGTTAAGCGACAGGCACATATCATTAATTTGTTAATTCAAGTTGAATAAAATTATTTAACAGATCCTAGAGCTACAATTTTAATATCGGCAAACAATTACACTTATAAATATATCTATAAACATTAAAATACATTGAATTTCTTACGTTGTATGAACATAATGCCGTGCAATGAAATGTGCTAAAACACCAGGTATCCACCACGCGATTATGAGGATGTTAAGTGATAAGTAAATTCCAACTTTCCGCATCATACTTATAATGAATATCGAAATCTTGTGGATAGTTTGGTTTAAGCATTCATAGTGTAAAGACATAAAATCCCGTCATACTTACATCGAAAATATTCGACATGAATTCTATAAAATATTATACATATTTGAATAGCAAATATAAGTGTTTTTGTATATTTTTTAGTCCTTATTTTAAAAAAATATATAAAATTCCGTAGTAGCTCGCCATTGAGGTTCATTATTTGAAAGCTTTCAGCTTTTAAAAAAAGAAAAAGCGTGGTTCGTCGACTAAAAAGGCCCGGGAAAAGTACGAGCTGCTAGTTTAGGCAATGACAAATACAAAAATGACATTTGCGCTCGCTCACAGCATTAAGCCTTCAGAAATAGAAAAAGTACGCCAATCTGCCGAGCCTTTACCAAAAAACTTAATAAACCAAGCTACCAAACAATTAAGCCTTTACGCATAGCTCAAACAATAACTCAAAAGATAATATTCTTGCTAACTAAAGACGCATTCATGTAAAAAGTAACGGCCGCGATCCATTATAATCTACTACACTTTTTTGATTAACGAAAACGTTTGAAATAAAATATTCAGTTTGATGCGCCCTTTTTGCTTACATTAGACTTAAAATTCTTATTTAGGAACTCATTGAATTACAATCTTCCACGATTTGAAATTCTATTTAGGTTGATTTAATTTATTAAAAAAAATTATTGCAAATGATTTGCACCTTTTATCCAGCATGACTAATTTAAGATTCAATGAAATTTCATTAATATTACTATACTTACATTTTCTAATCTACTATGTTATTAGAAATACAAAGCTCAATTTCTTTTTTAAACTTGTTCGATTTTAGTTTCCAATCGAAATTGATTTTATTCATTAACATAAATAATCTATTATGAACAGTTTACCAATTTGATCAGTTTGATTAATTTTAAATTCAATGAAATTTTATGAACAGTACCGTACTTTAAAATTCCAAATTACTCTATTATTAGAAATGTAAACTTATATTTGTTTTAAAAACTTCTTTTATTCCAGTTTCGTTTTGCAATGATTTTATTTATTAACATAACATATTTATTACAATATTCAGTTATAAATTGTAATATTCAAAAAAGGGAACTATTTTGATGATAAGTCTTTATTTTACCCAAGTCCAATTTAGGTTGATTGATTAAATTAATCCTTATCAAAAGTGACACATTACCTTTTAAAAGACGATTAACTTCAATTACATTCCAGACACGTTTTGTAGAAAACTTTATTACATTTATTTAGACAGCTTCGTTAGATGGAAGTCACGTATAATATCGTTAAACCGTATCACCGCTCGCACGACGATCAGTGGCTATCGAGCGTTTCAGTCTACTTTGGGTAGTTTGTACTTGCGTGGCCTTGTATTTTACTTGGGTAGGTCGGAAATGATGAACATTCTGTTCGGAAGCAGACTAGTAAAGTATTCATATCTCGAGTAAACTGTTTGTCGTTACGTAAAATGTTTATAAGTAATTTTTGCTTGACGTGAAGTTAAATCCGATTCCTATATTTACAAATACAGAATTAAAATATCTATATTTTCATGATTTTTACAATATGAGATATTATTTTTATATGAGAATTATATTTCTTTATATTAGGAAAAAAATAGAGAAACAAGTTGACACTACCCGTAAGCTCTTATAGATTTCTATGTATGACTACACTATTTTCATCAAAATCATTCAAATGTCCATTTAATGGTAATTGCAATTTTCACGCAAGACAGTTCATTTCGAGCCAAATCAGCACGTACAGTCTCTTCAAGGTAAAAATCTCCATCTAGAACGTCGCATGAGAGTGACTCATCAAATGATGATGTTCCCCTTTCAAGTTTGTAATCTGGAGATAGGCCCAGAAAGAAGAATTATTTTGGTGCTAATCGTTTTCACTGCGCATCTACATCGAACATCGCTTGTGCAATAAAACCATAACATAATATCATACAATAAACGTCAGAAGTAAAACAAGCCTATCTTCATATACTTGCAAATTCCACGTCGCCATTGGATATTTGGAACCTTTTGTTTACAGATGATGTGCTACTAAAAATAGTACTACACACTAATGAAAAAAGTAATAAAAACCAGATCAAAATGTAAAAAGCAGACTTGTGTTCAAGACTTAGACCTTATAAAGGCAAAATAGTTTATTGGGTTTTTATTTTATACTGCAATATACAAAGAAAATCACAAGCATTCTACATCACGGTAGAGTACTGAGTGTATTATTATTAAAAATAGGCTGGAAGTTCTGATGAATGCTTTACGAATTGATGATCCCGAAACCAGAGAACAACGACATGAACTTGACTCGGCTGCTTCTATTTTAGAACTTCTTCAGTGTTTTATACGGAACTGTCAAGAAGTTTACTCAGTTGGAACTTGTGCCTGTGTAGATAAGATGCTGGTTGCTTTGCGCGGTCGCTGCAAATTAAAAATATTTATGCCTGAAAAACCAGCAAAATATGGTCTAACAATTATGTTTATCACGGATTCATGAAATTTCTATTTTTTAAATGCCTATATATATAATGGCAAAAATTCTGATGAAGAAGGTTTGACTCAAGAGCAAAAGATACTATCAAAACAAACTCAAGTAATTCTACGCCCTATCTCCCCAATCGAAGTAATTAATAGGAATGTTACCACTGATGATTTGTTTTCATCTATAAAACTGGTTAATAGTTTAAAAGAAAAATGCCTCATTTTTGTAGATACTTTGAAAAAAAACATGCATGACATACCATCCAAATTGAAATCATCTGGACAGCGGTCAATGGAGTCGTCGCCATTTGCTTTTAACAATAATATCACCTTGTCCTCTTATGTATCAAAGAAAAATAAAGCAATAATTATGGGTTTTAACATGCATCATATTGCTAGTGTTGACGAAAGTATTAAGAAACATAGGACAAATATGGATTGATCTACTTGATCAAACACGCTCAAACTGCTCTACGCACTTCGAACGCATAGATGGCTTTTGACATGACATGATATTTTACAGAATGTTAGATTTATCTGCTTCGAATGCTTAAGTCATCAATTTAAACAATCAAACTCAAAAGATTGAAAGCCGATTCAAGTTCCTACAGAATTGGTAGAACATTTTAAAAACCACACGTGGAATGTCGTGTAAAAATGTATCACATTCAGATTGACATAAAGAATATATAGAAGATCTACGTTGTATTCTACAGATAAGTGAAAATTTACCGAGCTTACATGATTTAGAGAAACTTGAAATATGCAAAACATGTTTCAATTGTGACCAAAAAAAAACGCAAGACAGCTTACTTATGTTTCACGTGCGAGATAGCAATATGTTCAAGTGTAAAAAAAAATGTGTAACTGCCGCGAAAAATTGTGAATATTTTGCGGTTTGCAATTTCGCTCAAGTTTTTGTTTTATGTTTGATTTTTAATTACATTTTGTCCTCAATTTATAAGAATGGATACCAACGAGTTAAAATTTTAAGTTCCCAATGCTACAGATCTCATTTATTAAATTAGTGTTTCTATGTTTCGCACATAAAAACACTAAGTTAATAAATGAGATTGTTGACATATAAATATTTCAAGAATATTACGAGATGTTACTATAGTTTACGTTATTTGAGGCTCTAAAATTAAGGTTTATACTGTCTAATGTTTAGTTATTCTGTCTAATGTTTAGTTAGTGCCATAGATCCCGAATTTAAGGTAATAATCTGCAAGCTGTCTCCGGGACCATACATAATTGACTAAAGTACAGAAATGGGTGGTAGGTGATTATGGGTAAAATAAATAAAAAAAACAGAAAAAATTGTATAACGTTACATTGCGCCTCTTGCAACTGTACATCTTCCCCCATGGTTTGAGAAGGTACATGAATACAGGTATCATATATTGAAAATGTTATTCTTACACCATAATCAAATGCTTAAGATTGAAAGTATAACTGATACGGTTTTAAAGACAAAATCTACGCACAAAAGTAAATATTTGGGATTGAGGTTAATAAATTTAATTGAAGAAACGTAGGGAAAATATAATCGAATGTATGAACAATTTTGTTTTTACGTGTAACCCTTTGTTGTTAATATTGATTAGTAATCAGTTTCGGTTTAAAGTTTTTTCTGTATCGGCAACAAAATATTTCTTAGCTAAACAAATTTGGGCCAACATGAGCTCAATGACTAATAGTGAACTTATTAACGCACGAAAACATTTTGAAAATAAATTCGTTTCCTCTTTGGTCACTTATAGAGAAATGGCTTTTAAGTTTTGGTTACTTTTTGACATTCGCATTTAAATGTATAGCAACTTTTTTGGGACAATGCTTCAGAACATATTCTTGTACTACTCCATATTTATACGAGTAGAGACTAACATTCCGTCCCATAAATTAAATTTGGTTTTTTCTTTTCTTCCCCACGGGTTTTGTTTTTTGAACAAAAAGTATTTTTTTTATTAAATCTCACTTACACACTAATCAGGAAACATTTCAATTTATGGCTTCAATCGCATGAAAAAGGTAGAAGTTATTGTAATTTGAAAATAATTTTCTCATAAAAGTATCTTAGTTTTGGAAAGAGAATGACTGAGAATTGTGAAATTGACACAAATATAAGAAAATTAATCAGAGCACTTTAAACACTTATGACAAGAAATAGCAGAGTCAGACGTGCTATGAATAAATGTAATGTAATATTTATGTAAAAAAAAGGGTGCGTGTACTTATGTACGCTCGTGAGAAGTTATACTTCTTTGGCATCATTAAATGATACATACGGATAGATAACCTCAATTATATTGGAGCACTTGAAAAAGTCTATAAACACAATTTTTTCACTAATATATACGAATAGTAAATATATTAATCAAAATATTGAATTAAATCACTACTGAATATAATTTATCAGCACATATATAAATCGCACTTATATGAAACTAAAACACGTGTGTGAAAACACTAGAAACATGTGGATAAATACTATGAATATGAAAACAGTGAACAGAGGCGACGATGGTGCCAATAGCTTTTGTTTCGAGACTGCAACCGCTGCAACTTCATACTGTAACTTTTGTGTGACGAATCTTAAAATTTCACTCTCATCATTTTTTCATAACGCGCCTAAAGAAGTATAACTTCAAAAATACGCCTTGTTAACTCCTTGTATACAGACAATAGCACGGACTCTAGTTCGGAATTCAGATTTTCGAAATACGATTTACTATTTAGAGCAGTGCACAATCCCTGCCAAACCTGACTGATGTATAACTAAATAATCTAGAGCAATATAAAGATATCGCCGGTCTCCAAGGTCGTTTTTCATCCAAACCCAATTAAGACATGGTAAATTTCAACTGTTAGGAGAACGCTAGTACTTCCCTCCACCCAAGTTCGATCAAGCCTAGAGTGGTTATATTAAGATAAGCTGTAGAGAAAAAGTTGGCTTTATAGAAAATAACAAACTGTAATTTTAAAATCAATATACGTATTAAACTTTAAAACGGCTAAAATTATCTTATAAACTTTTCTCCAATGTAATAAATAATTTCGGTACTCGAATTAGAAAATGTTTTGGGCTACTTACTTCATGTGAATAAACATGTGTTTATTCTCTCATTTCGTAGTAGAGTTATAAACTCTAAATTTATTTTAATACTTTGACTAGCAATGGCTTCAAAGAATTTAAAAAAGCCGAAGTGTTCGATTTTAGATGCCATAATTTCAAATCGCAAAAAAGTTTAATTTTCAAATTTTTTGTGTGTAATGTAAAACTAAAGGGCTTAAAGAGGTATTTAGACTGGCTTTATAAAATACGTATATGAATAAAGTCTGGTTGGAACTTGGAATTAAAAATGCCTAATGAATAAGCCTCATGAATAAGGCATCAACAAAGAAATAATTGTTCACTGTTGTTGCCTAAATATCTTTTTTTAAAGGGAAAAAGATATTGGTTTATTTTTGTTTGCTTATGTATAATTAATAAAAGAGACCCGCGTCCGGGTTTAAAGAGGTATTTAGACTTGCTTTATAAAATACGTATATGAATAAAGTCTGGTTGGAACTTGGAATTAAAAATGCTAAATGAATAAGCCTCATGAATAAGGCATCAACAAAGAAATAATTGTTCACTGTTATTGCCAAAATATCTTTTTTTAAAGGGAAAAAGATATTGGTTTATTTTTGTTTGCTTATGTATAATTAATAAGAGACCCGCGTCCGGGTTTCCATTATTTTATTCTCAATCTTATTTCTCGACTTTCAACATAATTATTTAAATTGATATATGTATATATTAAAATGATATTCCGTTTTCTTTTGAGAAATTATCTTTACAAATTTTGTCTAATTTATATTAGATTTGTTTTATTATGTTTCATAAATCACACATTTGTTCATATGTATTTGCTTCATATAATTTTTAAGCCTGCTTATGGATAGTTATAAATAATCCATTTTTCAGGCGTAAGCTTGGATTGCGCAATCCCGCACTTTTTTATTACTATATATTTAGTGATATGCAATTAATCAAGTTGTATGAAAATAATAAAGGAAACAATTTGTTTTTAAATAAAAGCAAAAATTTCATTAAAAAAATTAAAGTGAATGTCACCATATCAAAACTGAACAAAAAGGTTTTAAATTTGTCCTTAAAATTTATAAAGTTTAAAAAGAATGTTATATCTAAATGTAATACGAGCATCAAAATTCGTTCGTTCTTGCACGTATTCGAAGTTATTGTGACCATAAAAATTTCTGAAGCAAAGAAATGTTAGAATGGAAGTGCAATGTAATAGTCCACATAAAATCTATGTTTTTTCACAGCGTCAACTTTTCTTCCTGAAGCACATGGTATAAACTGTATTAGTTCCAGGTTCAGCTTCAACATCACAAATGAATATAAATTATTTTATTATATACTCTAAATCTATAAACAGGCTGATTCTACATGTAGATTCGCTGCGAACTATGGGCTTTTTCTAAATTCAGAGCAAACTTCTTTTAGAAAAACGACATTTACGGTCAAAATTTTGCATGTTCGCCTTATAAGTTATATAAGCATTCATTTTAGTTATGTTTAAAATCAGGAAAATAAGTCGAATACAAGTCATTTGGCAATAAAATTATCCCCATTTTTTACCAACAGAAACTACAATACCTTTCGTATTTCTACAAAACTGAAAATTTTGGTTCGGATCATTAGTAATCAATGTCATTCTCATAAATACCATGTTATTGATTTTTATCCTCACGATTTAGAGAACCAACATTACAAGTGCCTTCCAGCTGCGAAAACAATTTAAAAGTCATGCAACTCTTGCTGAGTTTGGTGTTGTTCACCCAAGAGAAATCCTTAGAAAACAAAATTATATAATAAAAATTATGTATAAAAATATTGTTTAGTAATTAAAACTTTAAATATTAAATTCTATAAAAATAAAAAAACAAGTCAAACATAATCACGGAGTGTTTAAAAAAATATCCATTTCAATAAAAAGAAATATTTATATGTTTCGACGCGTTAGGAGAAAATGCCACTTGAAGTATTCACTAGAACAAATTGTTCAACGTATAGTATCAGCGATGAGTACATTAATTTATGGCAGTGACGGATAATATTAAAAACATATTTAGGTGATCTAGTGGCTATGGTAATAGTGATAGCTATGGCAAATATAGCACAAATAATTACTTAAAATTTTTATGAAAAAAATGTCGCTACCAATTATTTACTTGCTGCTAGAGATTAGAGTATAAATCAGGATAATTAGAGGGAAATTGGTTAAAAATTATAAGAGCCTTTAAAAAAATGTACTCGTCTATACGTTAAGGATGTTATTTTTAACATATGCATGGATATACATATGACTATTTTTTTTCTATACCTCGTATTTCAATCAATACTCATTTTTTTTTCGTCCAAGGGCCAGGAAACAGAAATTTGTTCAATTTTCATCTTTTGAGAATAAGCAAATATAGCAATAAAAATTGTCTTTAAGCGCATCATACATTTAAAATCGAAATCTTGTGGTTATTGCATTTTAATAAGTCACATGACTAAGAAACCTAAATAATATTAATACTACATAAACATACATTTTGAGTTATTTTATATTTTTTAAACTTTATGCAGAAAAATTTATAAAATAGTGTGGTAATCGTAACAAAAACATGAAAAGAAAAATATATGAGTAGCTAGTTCAGACAATGGCAGATATGGAAATATGGCTTTTATGCCGTTGACAGCTCCAAGACATATAGATCAAGATAAAATATGAGTCCTCAACTAGCCGAATCTTTTGATTTTAATTATTTACATAACAAATATATTAAATATAATTTATAATCCCAACTTGCCTTTACTAATATTATGAATGGAAAGATGTGTTTTTTTTTCTATTTTATTGGATTTTGAATTGTTGATATAGTGTAATGAACTTTTTTATGAATTTTTTAACTGCGAATTTCGAACTGTTTGTTATCGGTTTTACGAATATGATTGTTTAATGAAGAAATTTTAAATATATATGTCACTCGTACATCGATTTAAATCGATTTCTTCACTCGGACATCGATTTCTAGTTAACAAGATGAAAGTTAGCAACCGTATGTGTCTTCATCATTTCTGATTCTATTACATTGTAAATTTCGAACTGTTTGTTATCGGTTTTACGAATATGATTGTTTAATAAAGAAATTTTAAATATACATGTCACTCAGACATCGATTTAAATCGATTTCTTCACTCGGATATCGATTTCTAGTTAACAAGATGAAAGTTAGCAACCGTATGTGTCTTCATCATTTCTGATTCTATTGCATAGCCAAAGACTTACATACTAATAAATGAACTGAGCACTAATGTATACATGATCGCCCAAACTTGTTTTCATGTGTGGTACATTACGTTTTCATGGAAAAAAAACTGATGCCAAAGTGTTTCAGGTCATCATTCCACATTTATATTCACATGTGGTTTATATTAACTTTGCAGAGTTCACGAATAGTCCGACATTATAGCACCATAAGCAAGAGGTTTGAACCTTTTAAATTGAATGTATCGCGAGACATTTTGATGTAATAGATATAAACTAGAGTTAATAACCGAGTGCTAAGTTTGATTGGTACATTGGAGTAGTACATTTATTTCAATATCCTATATATTAAGTACAAGCTGTGCCTACGACTTTGCCCTCGTGAAAGTCTGTTATTTGTAAATAATAAGAGTAACATTAAATATTAATTTACAATTTTTTATTACTCCCCTGAACAAAACAACTACAACTTGTTTAACATTTCATGATAGTCGCAAGAGTTTTTAAGGTATTTTTTTGTATTTTTTAATCACTGGAATACTCAGGATATGTCCTAGGGTTGGCCGGCTGAACAAGGCCGGTGAAAATGGTCGCCACAATTATGTTGTCTGGTGGTACATATTTGGATGACATAAATTTCTTAGAAGTGTGTATATCGACTTTTAATGGTTGATTGCTAGCAAATTTAAAAATTCTGATGGATAGTTGACTGGACTCTCGATATTAGTGACTGTGTCAATCAACTTATAGTTTTGATTTGGCCGGGGACTTTTTATAAAATCAGATTATTGATTTCACTGACAATGTCGTTCCTAAGCAGTACTATGGCCCTCTAACACAGCCTATGAAAGTCTCCTTAGAGTAAATTTTCGAGGCCAGGATTTACTGCTCCTGCGAGATGCTGCAGACTGTAAACTACCGTGTCATTCAGAACGATTTCAGTACAGTTAGTGCTCAAATATGGAGAAGGAAATGCGTGTTCCTAAAGTTTAACCACTTGTTGTGGAAAGTCATTATGAGTGTGTCTACAAAGATGGGCCCTCATGTTAGTTTGCAATTTCAATGTTTGAATTAAACTCCGTAAGGGAGATGATTTAAGACATTCTTTGACGATATCTGCACGAGTCTCCTTCGTAACTACAGGGAGTATTTGCCGAAAATCACGAGCAAACATAAATGTAACTCCCTATAATAGCACTTGAGTCTCTAAGGTTTTTTATTGTTAGGTAGTAAAGTTTCAACATGTACTCATGGTTCATTTGTGCCACATTATTAGTGACGCGTCCTGTAACAATATGCAGAGAGACCTGTTTTTGTGCATATAACATACGGATTGTTGCTCCGGAGATATTGATAATTAGAGTTTGAATGTGGAATGTGAAGTTTTTGCGTCATTCAATAGAGCCGCAGCAATCCCTAAAAAATCGACTGCCAGGGCTATTTTCCAGATTTGCCTTACCGATACTAATAATATATTGATAGGAATTTTTTTGCTGTGCTTCTTGGTGCATCCAAAACTATATTTTGCCTTTATTATTTATCACACTGTCAATTATTGTATCAAACGCCTTTAATTTATTTGTGACTAATTTTGGTAAATTTCTGTCGATAACATTTCAAAACTTACTGACATTGTATTGACGTACCAACTTTGTACTCAACGCATTATTTCCTGGACAAATAGGAGAGGGTAATCCGACATTACATAAAGTTTTGTCATTCAATTCTAATATTTTATTATCTATTTGTATCAAAAATTCGTTGAACATTTCGTCGTTGAAAGGCAAAGTAAAATCCTGATTTTGTTACCGAATTGTGTGTCAGTTTTAATGTGTATCATGAAATCGGAACTTTTTTTCAAAGCATTTTCTTAATGATCCCTAGTTTTGAGCAAACCTCGATCTCGGCAAGCTGCTTAATACCTTTATTTGACAGCTTCATTTAGAGTTTTTGACTCCGCGAATGAAGTGGGACCGCACATTACGTGCGCGGTTCCACTTAACATTAACTTCGCAGTAACATTCTGAGATAAAACAATCCCAATGAGATAAATATATATGTACCTTTATTCAAAGCAGCGTCTTTCTTTATACATGTATGCCCATTTACGTTTTAAATGCATTTGCTTCTTGAAAATTATTGTTTTTGCCCACGTACAATAGTGTGATTCTTTGTGGTAAAATAGAGTTCTTACAAATTTCTCCGTGTTACAAACCTCGAAAAGGTGTGGTTTTGCGTGAGTTTTGGGAAACTTGTCACACCGTTCCTGTCGTAAAGTACACCCTTTAATAGTTTTCTAAGTGTACCGTCAAATGCACGACTGTAGGATACAGGTCGTGGGTCCGAAATTTTAATATTCACGAGACAGATTCTGATATACTTATCAACCGACCATTTAAAAAATTCATCGCCTCGTCACGCGTATTTCTTAGACTGAATCTAGCTTAGTCCAATCTTTATTAATATATTTAGGTACATATTTCTTCGCCTGAATTGAATGGCAGTGTCCCACATTGATTTGGACCTCAAATGTTCGACACAATATTGGAGCCCCTTGTTCGTGTTGTAGAATAGGGGACAATTCACTTATTTTAGCCGTTCGTCCTCTGATGGTCAAAATAGCATACCGACCTCCTTTTCAGCGTTAAGGCGACGATATACTAGATACCCATGATCTCCGGTCTGAGTGTCGTTGACGAAACGACGAGGTTATATTTTGAACAAATGCTATTTTTCATAAATAGTGATTTTACATTTTTATCTCGGCAGAGAGAACTACTTTTGGTGACAATATCACATAATACTGGATCATCATCTTTATCCGGTAATTCAGCAACTACTACATTGTCAATTTCATCTGGTTGTCTTGTTTTTTCAACACTGAGCATATTGCATTTGACTTTACCAAATGTCTCGTTTTTTGTGAATAATCTGATAATTTGTTTCGTATTTAAATGGAACACCCATGAAATTATATCATGACGATCAAATTATCGCTGGTGGAAATTATATCATGACGATCAAATGGTCGTGGTGGACAATAACCCGTCTTAATTTCTAGCTATTCCGGATCACAAGTAAACGTCACAAATAAATCGGGTCTCCCATTGTTTCGGACGTACATCATTAAATCCTGAGTTTTTTCGTATAACTCAGGATGAATGATCGCGGAGATCCCATGAAGGTATAAGGCAAGATGTCGTTTTGTTCAATACTCAAATTTTCAGGGATCGCATTAGAATCCTGATTTAAAACGCCTTGTCGACATATATAGTCAGCTCTCAGTCGTTGTTGATTTTGATTTTTGATACAATATCGTTTAAAATATTTTTTGTATATATGTAAGTGATTAAAACATTCAGCTCTGATCATCATCCCATAAGCATAAAACTGCATATATGACAGATTTCTTTCTCCCTGAATTATGTTGCAATATAAAATTGAAACGAAAATTGATCGGCATCATAAATATTATAAGTCTGTAAAAACAGCGAAATGTAACTTGAAGGTTGGAAGAGAACACAATCAAATGGTACACCTAATCTTCCACCTTAAATGTAGGCAAAAAATTCCCTTCACACATTTCTTTAACACCGAATGAAGTCATTCGAAATAGTACATTATACCTGCGTATGTTATTTAAAAAAATGCGCAGATAATGGAAGACTGCGCGACAAAAGATCTTTTATTGGTTATGGTGATTCCTGTACATTAGGGAGAACCATACTGCCTCCAGCACAACACATACCATTTGCTTCTTCACTCCATTTTTAACAAAGTGCTTAGAGTATATCACCCAGTTAATCAACCAATCTTTATAATGTTTTGCTGAGCATAATCTATACTTGCATCATAATTATAAAAAAATTATAAAAAGTTTTAAAAAATTATAAAATTTTAATCACTAAATTGATAAAATATTATTTTATTTAATATATATATATATATTTTATATATATATATATATATATATATATATATATATATATATATATATATATATAAATAACATTGAAACTTAAAACTTTTATAACAATAAAACTTTGTTTTAAAATAAATTTTTAATTTAATTTAATTTTTTTTAGGTAAAATTAAAAAAAATTTTACACCACCCACTGTTATCAAAACAAAATAAAACGATGAACTTGATAATTTCTTCATTTTATGTGAATGTTTAAGGAATGCAAAGGGAACAAAAAATATTATTTTAAGCAACAAACGGGCAAATAAGGCGTATTTTATTTTGTTTTTTCAAAACACTGTTTAAACTCTAAACTACACGCCCATATAATGTTGGAAAGCAATTTTTATCTGCATAACATTATCCTGGCGTAAAACAAATTTATTTTCATAAAAATTTAACATTACATATTTAAATTAACCCGAACAAATTGAAATTAATTTTTAATATATATTTTAGTAACGTTTTATTTGTGAATTAAACTTAACATTTAGGTCATTTTAATCTCCACGAGCTCTGCTATAGGAAGATTTTATATATTTCTTACCATTAAGACAGTCAAAATTGCCCTCCACAAAAACATGACAAGCCCTTTTATTTTCACAAGATAATATATAACCTATATCGACCCTGAAGATCCGTTCTAAATATTGGAGAAAGAATTTTTAGAAATTGGTTGAGTAGTTTCGGAGATTACTTCCTACATGGATTTTACATGAACTTTACCTCTTTATAACATTAGTGTAGATGAACAATTTAAGATTCCACACAACTTTATTTTTATTATAATATTGAATATATTTGGCGTTAATTTTGTAGAAATTCATTATTCACAATTAAATGAAGCTACGTGATGTAGTATTATTTCTACTATCTTTATATGCTTTGTACCGCCTTCCGAAATTTAATTCGGAGTCGACGGTACAACATCGCCAATGTAGCCAAATCGGCTGTTTTCAATTATTTGGCGTTAATTTTGTAGAAATTCATTATTCACTATATGCTTTGTTTAAAGATAGTAGAAATAATACTACATCACCTAGTTTCATTTAATTGTGTTTATTATAATACTTTATTGTCTCAATTTACCCTTATTAACACATATTATACCTAATAACATTTATACATGCAAGAATGATTTTGTTTTATAATCTGCTTGATTCGATTGTGATTTTGAATTATTTTTAATAAAATAATTCATAATCACAGTGAATTAATACTTATGTTGCATATCATTATATTCATAATACCATACTTTAATATCCTACCTCACCATAAATTTGTTTATGTTTATATATATATATATATATATATATATATATATGTTTGTCGAGTTTGTGTGTATAATACATTAAAACAAATAATGATAACATATCTCGAGCTACATGCTGTAAAACGCAGATTTCTTTCTTTTCTCACTACTTTCGTGATTCTGTGCATATCAAACTATTTTATCCAGTTCTATGACCTAATATGCTCAAAAGAAAATTATTTTTAAATTATGCTAATAGTTTTTCCTTTTTCCACGTGAGCTGCTAAAGATTTTATAAAATAAAAAGCTACTTTTATATTTGTATTGAGTTTAGAAGAAGTAATTAAATTGGAACTTTTCAAATGCGATACATTATCCTTTTAGAGACAGTTTGCATCAATTGAGTTTGAGACGCATTCTATAGAAAACATGATTACATTTACGTAGACAACATCGTTAGAGGGAGGCGAAATATAATTTCGTAGCACCATATCCCCGCTCAAATCGCCCTCAACAGGTATCGACCATTTCGGTATACTTAGAGTACTTCGTGCTTAGGTACGTCGGAAATGACCGTATGTTCTGTATAGGCGGGTTATATATTCACGTCCCGTGGAAATCGTCTGACATTACGCAAAATATTTTATATTAACTTCGAAATTATGTCGCTGGATGGTCATGTTGTCAAAACACAAACATGTAGTAAATTGTTCGAAAAACAAGAAAATTGTGTTACTATTTGCTTAGTAAGAAATAAAATCGGATGAAATGAAAATGTTTTTCTATCCACATAATTTGTAAATCATTTCATTCGAGTGGGAAGATATTAAAAGTCAATTGTAAAAGCAAGCTTTCATCCACTATTTTGCTGTTGAATATTTTGAAATAAAAATTTTACCAAAATATTGCGTCTAAAAATAAAAATAAAATTAAAAAACTGTTCGAGTAACTAGACGGTAGAAACGAATGTAATTTGGTCGTAATTAATTTTTAACTAAGTTTTAATAACGTAGGTATCAAAACTATGAAAAATACTTTCCATTATAATTTCCTGCGATCACTTTTGTATAAAATATCCAACAGGGGATTCTGATGATTATCCTTTATAATCACATAAAGAATCATGAAGAAGTGATTTTCTTGAAATGCCCAATTGAGTTTATTTCAGTTAAGTAGTATCAATCATTTCAATATTTATGAAAATATACGCAGTCCTGCTTCATGACTGTTCGGAGATGAAATTTGCCAGTTTTAATTAAAGATTTATTGGTGTACAGTTGACCTTTAACTTGCTCAAAAATATTCGACTTCTCAAAATAAAAAATATAAATCCTTACTTTGAACATGATCTGTGATAAAATTATAACTAGGAAACAGAGATGAAGTCTCCGAATATTGTTAGATTAGTATATTAAGCCGGATAACTCTTGGGTGTCTAAAAACTAAATGATATTAATACAAAAAGATTTTTTTGCATTTCATTTCGTTCTCAAACTAGGGTTAAGTGTATTACAGCACAACGTAAGCTCCACCGTTGATGAGATAATCTAATCACGAGGGATATAGCGCCATTATTATTATCCTTCGATATTATTATAAAACACCTAAATATATTTCACACGTATTAGAAATCATATGCCTACTACGTAATTTGTTAAATAAAATTGAAGGTATTATAATTGACACAGTTTGACTGACAAAACCAACGCACTGAAATAAGTATGATTGCCATTAATACATTTATCTGTGGGGACGTTGAGAAATTATTACTCAGGTTACGAACGGTGTTTACTTCATATTTACTCACATGTTGCTAATAGTGAATAAAAATCAGTTTCCACACACTGAGTGATTATTTTTTTCGCACCTTAGCTCCGTGATCAAACAGATGTTGATATTGCCAAGCATATTTTCATAACGCCTTCATTGATTACTTGCAGTTCGCAACGGAACAGACATTAAATTATTCAAACAACCCCACTATGTCCGTGTACTACACATACTACACGTTATATACACAATTAGATCTTAACTCGATGAATGAAAATATTTGACACTAGAGATTCAATTTCGCCCATGAATTACACAACCTTGGTCGTAAGCAAGAGTTCTGCTATACGTTTATGTAATTCAACGTGAGAAACGTAAACTCAGTTACAGTTACGCTGGTAACTCGATACGTTTAATACTTCAAGCGATTATTGGAGTTATAACATTGTAAATATAGTTTTAAAATTATTTTTTTAATTAGATACTATATTCAAAAAAACTTTTTCATTACTAAATCCAAAATTTTGCCCCAAAATGTCAACGTGTTTCAATTCTTAAATTCAATCTAAATGGAAGTAAGAAAAATATTTATGAGTATCCATCATTATCTGATTAGGTATTAATACTGCAATCTCAGAGGTAAGGGAGCAAAAACAAATAGGACGATATATTTATTATATGTATATAAAAATATTGAAATATTAAATTTCTAATTTGAGTTTCTAAAAGCTACTATTCCAGAAGATATATCTACATCTCACAAGCAGTATTCAGACCGTCGTCAGAATTACATTAGGTCGCAATACCCTTGTTAATAGTACCCGCATGTGGAGCCATGCGCTCCACTTCACAGTAGACAACTAATTATACTAAGCGGTAGAACCTTTTTACGAGTTTGCAACAAAATATTTCTGAGTTAAATAAATTGAGTTTATAGATGATGGCATAATTATGAATAAGTATATGTATATATATTTTATTCTCCGCGACTGATTGTGGACTTATTATGGCCCAATCGCAAAATTTCATAAAGATCAATCTAGTAGTTGAGGTGCGAAATGAACACCAATAAAGAAACCAACAAAATGACTATTAGTTTGTATGTAGAATTCACGGGTTCTATCATAACATTTTATTTGTTATATCGCCAAATGACCATTTCCAAACTGTTTTATTTAACTACATAAATGCCATACGTTTTTGTACCAAAAGTTTTGAAGTATTATGTATCACTATTTAGTTTCACGACCATTTTAACTTTCATATTTTGTATGTACGCGCATTTGAGCTACGTTTCTTCGTGACCTCTACAAATTGTCAACTAGGCGAAAGTAAAATCTTTGGGGAAACATACGTCTCGATTTCACTCCGGACTGAACTTCCAATCGTAAACAAAATATTTATAGTAGTTTTGCGAAAGTGATGCAAAATACGAAGGATAACAAACTTTCTCTTGGGTTTCGGCCGTCTGCGAATTTTTCATGCAGAAATTAATTAAGTCTGAGGCGAGTCGACATATGAAGTAATTATTATTAAAAATTTACGTGTAGACTTGTTAATTAATAAATTATTGTAAGTATTTTCAATAAAATTGATTTTGTGAAGCTATAGTTTGCGGTGTCGCAGACAAATTTTCTTCAATAAGTTATTTAAAATAATTTACCACGTATACTTAATTATATAATCTAAAACCTTTTATCACCCCACAATTTAAAAATGTTTTAAAACCTGAACTCTAAATACTATGTTTAGACATTATTTTTCCTCGTAGCAGTAATTTGCTAACTTCATTACTTTATGAATTATTCACACTTTATTTAGGTTGTAACAAATATAGTCATTATAAGAATTAGCCTTTACAATTTTAATAAAAACAACGGACGCTTAATAAAACTGTAATCCTTTCTCATAAATTGTGTGGTTTTGAATAAAATTTCATAAACTTACCTGGGTATAATGATGCAAGTATATAAAGTTCAACTAAATTTTAACGTTTACTTCAAAAATCCCCAAGTTATCAATTTAAACATTATAGATACTGCATTTATTCATCGTTTGAAGTAATAAAAATACCTTATTCTGATCTAAAATTTGTATTTTGTAAATTTAAATACTGGTTCCCACTAGTAAAGAATTTTATGTGAAACTTTATTGAATAGCATTACACAACTTGAGAACACAGGTATTGAGAAGATAGGTATCTAATGCATTTGTGTGTTTTATTCGTCATATCTAAAATTATAGTTTGAATGTAAATAAACTAGCACTAAGTATTTACAACGTGATTATGGGGGACTGAAAATAAATTTAGAAGAGAGGTGAATAAAAGTTAAGAAAGTACCTAAGTAGTCAAGTGCTTATAATGTCTGTGAGCCAAATGCTTATATAGCATCTTCTGACAGGATAAATGCATGAATGTGCCATGTCCTCAAAATTCTAGCTTGAATGTTAATAAAATAGCACTAGGAATTCACCATACGACCATAGGGATACTGAAAGATACTTTTAGGGAAAGGGTGAATAATAAATAAGAAAGTGCCAAGGTGCTCAAGTATTTCTAATTCGCGTGAGCAAAATGCTTATATAGCACCTTCTAAAAGGAGGGATGTATTCAAATGTCGCTCCTTGTTCAGCGACAAATTAGGATCTAGAAAATATAATGAAAGTAGTAAGACTTTAATATTAACATTATTTCTATACCATGCTTTGTACTCGTAATTCGCAAACCACTCTCATAACTATAATTTGTGAACTCTTCACGATATTGACGGCAGTTATATATAAACTATTTTCTAACTATCGGTGTTGAATGATATTTTTGGGACGGGTATCGTTATCAACCTAATATTGGTTGTTAAGAGGTGGAGAGTAAGTGTGAAAAATTTGAAAAATATTGATTGAAAATTGCAGAACACTAAAACGAATGTATTTTCAACAACTTTTTTCCTTCTATATTAAATATGCCAAGCGTCAATTCATTCTGGTATTTATTTTTCAGCGATTTTTAAATTTGTTACAAACGAGATGGAAAATAAAATTAAATATGTAATACGTACAAGCATCAATGAACTTTTCAAAACAAATTTTTGATCCAGCTTCATATAATCCTGTGTTGAAAAAGTAGATACGTCATTACATTGAAAGTAGATACTGTCGGAGCAAAAAAAAGTAGAGTCGTCATTCAATTTGAATCGTCCTAAAATAAATAAACGGGTCAATAAAGAAGACTTCATTATGCGCGATATAATATCCCCTCTATATTTTTTCTGATTTCCACGCAGCGAACTGCCAATTTGGTATCGAAATGTCCTCGGTTGTCCGCTTCAAATAGTTTTAGGTTGAAAACATGAGACCGGGTTTACCAATATTAAAAAGTTCAACTTGAAATTGGTAAAATAATATGTAACATTGGATAGTAAATTAACGGTTTTGCTACTATATGTTTTTTCTTAATGTATTTTTTATTTCTTGACACCTCGTTATAATAAAAGAAACTCCAGAAAAAGTGGACGAGCCGTTAGTTTAGAAAATAAGTATTAAGAAAATGTGATATTTATACGTATTGAAAGCTCTAAAGCTTTCAGAGAAGAATAGATATTCGTCGTCAACGAGCCTGGCCTTTAAGCAGGACTAAAACAAAAACTACAAAGATAATATTTTTTCTCTCGTCAATAAGAGTAAGAAAACTAGCAGCGGTGGCACGTCATAGCCTACCTTATTTTTGTATTCAGTACGATATTTAAAGAAAAATGAGCAGTTTGATGCGTCTGTTTTACTTATTTTAAATTTGAAATTCACTTATTTAATTATAATCTTGTTAAATTCGGTTGTCATTTTATAACTATTGAACTGTTGAAATAAAAATTTTATTTTAAATAGCTTACTAATTTCTTCACTATGGTTAACTTAAGATTCAATAAAATTTTATTAATAATATCTTGTGTCTATGCACCGATATGGGAGCGAATAGTACCCATTCAACTCAAACCGTGGATATACATTTACAATATTAAAAATTGCTCAGAAACTTAGTTGTTACGACTTTAAACGGGAGAGAAAAGCACATTTTACTTTATGTATAAATCGGTATTTTGGAGATAGCAAAGATCTATGACAAGGCTTGCAAACAATATGTTCTACCGGTGAAACCAAAAAAAATAACATTGTTACCTTGTCAATAGTTTGAACGCTGATCCCATTTCTTTTTATGATACATATCGTTTTGTTGAGTTAATAATATGCTTTTAGATAATAAGTGAAAATTTTATCGAATATTGTGTCTTCTTTAAAATCCGATGCTATTGGAGTGGATGGTATCTCTACATGGATACTGAAACTAATATTATGGTACACTCCCAGCCTGATTACCAAAATCGTGAATCTTTTGCTTACTTTTTCTAAATGTCTTGATATATGCAAACAAAATAGTTTATCCACAGCACTTCTAACTATTATTGGTGATATTCTATCCGCGGCTGATAGGAAAAGAAAGATAGATAGAGGTCCAAATCAAATATAGCAATAGCCTCTCTGGATACTGCTATCTTTCTTTTGGGCTATTCACGTGCCTTTTTGAGTGTCTATGTTTGCCAATTTTAATGGCTAAATTACAATACTACGGCTTGTAAGAATGCGCGTCTAAATAGTTCAAAAGCTATTTCAAGCGACGGTGTCGTACTTCAAAATATTCGGTGGTAATCAAACTTTTATGTCCAAAGATCATGTCGTTTCTAGAGGTCAACCGAAACGGACAATCCTCGGTCGGCTACTTTTCACTCTGAACACGTCAGTTATTTTGAGTATTGTATAGCATATCAAAATAAATGCTACGCACGCTGTACACATCTTTACGTGTGGAAAATGAAGACAGAACAAGCGATAATATTAATGGAGATCCGATAAAAATCTGGAATTGATCGTGGAATATACTTTATTATTAAGCCCTCCCAAATCCTATTTTATAATTATGAAAAGTAGGGCTCAAGTAGTAAGAGCGTCAATATTGAAGCTTGCAATAAACAGACAGTATATTCCTATGGTGGAACTTACTAAAAATCTGAGCATTATAACGGACATGTGCCCACAAAAATTAATGAACATGTGTCAATGAATATGTATTCATGAACATGTGTCCACAAAAAATAACTGTTGCTTTATTCGACATAAAACGATATATCAATACGACCCTTATCTATCTATTCCAACTAGAAAGATTCTAGCCTAGAGTATTATTCTCCTCGTAATCGATCTCTTATTACTGAAAGAAGGTTTAAACATTTTCTATGTTACAAAAACCGATATATAACATAGGTAGCATTAGCTATTTGTCGATGATCAACAAAGTAAAGCACCGAGAAGTTATAAACTAATGATAAGTAGAAACAAGGTAAATAGAAAAATAAACAATTGTATTTGGGAAAAATATTACTTGTGGAATACCAGTTTAAAAAAAAATAATTAACACCATTTGAAAGGTGAAAACCTCGCATAGACCTAACATATTTATTGACTATCCAGCAACTTTATAGACACGCTAATAATTGGTACGACGGCACTGCTAGAGAAAATTTCAAAATAATTCGGGAAAATCATATTGAAATGCTTCAATATGATTTTTAAATTTGATTCCAGAGAGTAATATCAAAATTAACCAAACTTTGAAATACAATATTTTTCACCTTCATCTAACCACAAATCACAAACTTACAAACATTTTCCACAAATCGCACTGCAATGACTTTTATTGGGTTTCTTTTTCCAAGTGTAACAAAAAATTTCCTAGTTAGTTGAACTTAGACCAAACATGACTGCATAACTACATATACATTTAACTTTCCGTGACCAATCACGGACTTATTGACGCACAAAAAGATTTTAATATAAATTTGTTCTTTCTATCGTTCTTTTGGCAGATGTGGTCATTTTGAGTACTTTGCTATCGTTAGGGTTAAATTTATAATAAACTTTTTTGAGTGATTGTAAACAGATCTTTAAACTTTTAGTGGAGTCTAATATTCTTCCCAGCGAACACAATTTCGTTATCTACTTATTTTAAGAAATGTTCTTTATTTTTTAAGAACAACTATTTTTTTCTTTAAACTTAGTAGAAATTTTTACAAAAATCTTTGACTTGTAACTTTGCTAGAGATGCACAGAACCAAAGAAATGAGAGTAAAAATGAAACTTGCGCCTTGCAAGAGGAAGCCATAGGCTCACATGCTGCCGCGATGTGTTTTGCATAATCATGCTCGCACTCTATTTATAATCATACTACAAGATATAACGGTGTAATGTCTTTAATTACAAAGGAAACTATAAATTCTATTTTGTAATAAGTAAAATATAGTCCTAGAAAACAATGAATATAGATTACTTTTTGCGTAATTTCAGATATCCATCTAGTAGTGGAGACGTGGAAGCGAGACCAAAAAACGAACTCGTTTACACATTTATAATATTAATTGGGACACAGAATCCACCGGTTCTTTTATTGGAACAAGTTTTTATTTCTTCAACATATGACGTCATGTTTTGAAAATTTCGAGACTTTTTATTTTACTACACACATGCGATTGCGACACACTTTTTTACACGATTTCACACGATGCTGAACTCATCGCAAGTTCAGGTAAATAAAATATATATTGCAAAGTTGGAAAGAAAACACATGAATTATATTTTGGCGACGGTGTTTTGAAATATAAATGGGCTACGATCATTTTGATGGGTTTCGATCTTCAGCGACTCCCACATACAAAAATTAATTGAAGATAGCCCGAAAAGACACATGAAATCATTAGTACTGTACATATGTGTGTATTATTGCAAAATTCTTAATTGGTCCATTATTTTATCACTACACGTCATTTTTTTTCGTAACGCTCAGTGAACAAAATTTAACTTATGCGAAATTATATTTGGTACTACGGCCAATAAATTTTCTTTACTACGTCATAGCAATTATTTAAATTAATATTACTATATCTATATGCTTTAAATGTATTCCCTTTGAAATTTCAATTTGAAGCCAAAATACTTATTTCAAGTAATTTCACCAAATCACTATACAAATAATATTTAAATACATAACTGTTAAAAGAATTTCATGAGACGTTTATTTCACATATAGCAATGATATTTTTAATTCAATACTATATATGGTTTATTAGGCTCCATTTAGGTATTATTAAATCAAATCGATATCAATTTTAGCTTTTACATTTTCAGAAACGACACCTAATATACAAATACCCTTTCAAATCAGTAGTGGAATTTTAATTAAGATTTGATAAATTAACTGGGCACCAACATGAAGACTTGAAAAATCCAACTAAAACTTAAATTTACCTAGAAAGATTAGATCGGTAGCCTTTGATGTATTTAGAATTGGCAACCCAACAATCTACAGTTAGTGAGATTTTTACGTGGAAATGAAAAGAAAACATTACAAATTTTATTAACGAATCACAACACGACTAAAAATTACCTAATTCTAAATACAACATAAACTTTAGATGATTTAAAGTCTTAGTATTTGAGATAAGCTACTTTTATGATGCGTTAAATTTAACTTTCTTATGAATTCACAACTATTTTTCAATTCACAGTCATTTTTATTCGTATTTTCCTGTTTAAGAATTAATGTATGAGAAGAGTTTACGATATATGGAACTGTAAAGTGATGAAACAGTAACAAAATCTCCTATAAATTTTAATAAATAGCAGCACACAGATCTGTTTTCTGGTGGAAGTGTCGCTGTTATTATTTCACGCATCTTGGGTCGTAACATAATATAATTATACATAAGTATACAGCTTAAATGTTAAAGCTTTCAAATATTCTTTCACATTTGTAAATAATAATAACAAGCTTGTTCTTGGGTAAAACTTCGGGTAAATATTCATGCGTACTAACCGAAAAATACTTTACAGAATAACCTCACGTAACTTGATAAGACATGTGTGTAATGATGGCAATTTACGAATCTCGATTTTTAGGCTGAAGATTAGGGTGGATTGAAACACTTTTTTTATCAATTATCGCAATAAAGTACTGAAAATTAGTCGCCTCAGAGATTCGCATAAAAACAGAAAAAATATTTCTCACCTAATTTTATATTAGTACTTGCCCCTGGAGTGAGGTAGCTTAAGAATATATATTATAACCTTTCCACATGTGACAGCATCCGCAGAGATCTTTTATTAAGTTGGTAGGTTTGTTAACCTAATGATACCATCCTAACATCTATATCTAAATAATGTTAAATTTTATTGACATATTTCACTACTAAAATATTATTATTGAATAAATTACCATTCTTTGTCCAGCAGGTACAGTGCTATTTCTCGCGTTAAAAGTGATTAATATATTAACTTGAATAATCAACTAGGCTATTGACATATTTTATGAAAATCTGTGGCTTCATTTAGGTCTGATTGAGTAACAAACATTGAAACCTACTTTTTATGTTTTTAATAAAACACGTATGCGAAGACACGGATAATATCCGTAATAAGCTTAAAATAACTCATCTCGCCACTTTAGTTGAATATAAATAAAAGAAGACGTTATTTTTATTAGATATGTACATTATATTTAGATATGTACATACATAAGTACATTATAGAAGAAACGAGTATTTCGTAAAATTGTACGCATTTACAATTTTTTAGCGAAATTCGAATTTTATTCTATGCGAGTGTAATCTTAAATCTTCAACACCTTAATGAACCATTTATGAATAATATTATACATTATGATAACTCAATTTGTCAAGTTACTTGATCGGCTAACCATTTAAGTAATAATTAGATTTTATAAATATTTTTCTCTATATAATATCTCACGAACTAGCACAAATATAAAATTTAAATGTCCCCGATTTTATATAATAATATATTTAAGAGCTCTTTATCGAGGGCATTAAACAAAAAATGCTGATGTTTTCATAAAAAAATATTTCGTGTAGCATATTCTTGTCAAGATTAATTTAGTCAATGACTTCACGGTCAACTCTAAAACTGTAAGTTTACAATAAGTTACCAGGATACTGGATTCCTACATTATATTGGTACACTGCAAATACCACAAAGTACTTTCAGGATAACATTAAGTCGAACTGTCCGTAGTTTACCTTTATAAATTTCCATATACATCAATGCAAATTAAATGTATCCTACACTGATAACTATAACATAATTTGCAATAGTTCTGTAAACGATTATCAAATTTAATGAGTAAAAACAAATTGAAAATAAAGAGAAAAGTTTCAAAACAATATCGAGGCTGTATTTGGGGCGAGTTTTTGGCATATATTCATGTAAAAATTATATAACATATATGTTTTTGCTTATTGCTTTTACGCTATAGATCAATTACAAGTGAACGCTCACTTTAATCTACTAGTCGAGTCTACTTTTAAACGTTAAAACAAATTTTAGTTGGCATGAAAATATTCAAGGATAATTTAATAGGATTTTCATAGAAGACTTGTTTCGGATGTTTGAGTGCGTGGATGAGTGCGATGTTTAGAGCAAATTAAGTTAATATTTAATACGTTATCATCAAAGTAGACCAGTTTTTGAAATACAACTAGAACTTACGTGTATTAATAAAAATGTGTATACTCGTATTTCTGAGTGCATTTAAAAATAATTTGATGTTTACGGAAAAGGATGTCATTTATTATCTCCACTTACTTTTTTCGCATAACTAAGCCGTTGCCTTTTTTTCCTAACAAATAAAATTCGAGAAATTTGTTTTCCACGTGTTAATTTAAACAAATGATCATTATTATCTTTATTGTTATGGATTTGACCTTTTTTCAATTTATTTCCCTATTTAGAAAAGATAGATATTTCAAAGTTTCGTACCACATAATGAAACAAAAACTAAACCTTTACAGTTCCTTTTGTCTACCTGTCCACCAAGATCGTTTTCTCAAGAATAACTGGAGTAGTAAAATTATAACCTATAGTCATAACCTACAGTAATCATAACATAAAGTTATAACCTATAATGTAAAGTCACAACCTATAGAATAAAATATTTAAGCTAACACAGTGCAGTCAAAAGGATATACTCTTTACAATATGATTTATTTCAACACTAATTTACTGATTAACTCATCACATATTAAGAGTACTTCTACTTGAAAAATAATCTTGAAATTTGATAGAAGAGAAGAACCTATAACGCAGATGAAGAAAGTAAATCCAAAAATAATAACCATGTGGATTATCTATGTATTATTCCATGTGCAAATATACAGTTATCACGCAAATATATAATTATCACGCAAAAAACTTAAAATTTTAATTCGTTTTTTATATATTTGTGAAGCACCTGCTGACTAAGCTACATGATAAAAAATGTACAATATAACCATACGGGTTCTTTAGGGCACGAAATACATTTGCATATGACCGCCTTTTTTTAAACGGCAAAGAAAGTTGTCGGCTAATTAATTTACATTTATACATTCTTTTCTAAATAATACAAAGTTTTAAAGCGAAAAAAATATATAATTAATCAAGTAAGAAAATAGAAAATTAGTAGTTAGTAAATTTTTTCTATAAGGAATTACACAGTACGAAAATTTTACAAGAAAATGTTTTGAAAAATGAATAAATATGAGATAGGCAAGAAGTCGAAAATGTTTTTTTTTATTTGAATCCGCTAAATCAAAAACCAATTCCACATTATAGGATAGTTCAATAATTTGAAACATGATATTACCGGTAAAATGTTATGAAAATACATTTTAAATATTTTGATTTGTTGATTTTTTTTACTTTTATGTAAATTATGAAATAAGAAAAATTTCAATTTCTCCAAATACTTTTGACAATACAGCCCTATGAATATACAGCCTTGTCCTAAAATTTTCAATAACGACACTAGGGTCACGCGGAATTTTATTTAATCACACAAGTTTGAAAAATTTATAAATTACTAGCATTCGTGATGACTTGCATTCATGATACAAATATATAGAATGAAAAATACATTTTAAATCATCCAAGTTGTTTTCCCAACCATATTATATAAAAATCAGGCTATGTTTCATTTATTATTTCGAGAAGAAAGTAATATGTAATTAATGTTCAAATTATATGACGTGAAACTGTAGTAACATGGAAAATGTGTGCAAAGATTGTAATCACTCATATTTCTTGACAAATATTTTACGCTCTCGTTTGTCTAATTAAGTTTGATGAAAAAACTAGGGAAAAGTTAACGGAATACATTTATTTTTAAATTCAAAATAAAGGAAGTACCATCCAATTAATTTTTATTGCATTTGACTATAGATATTTTATTGATCGACAAATATAAAAAAAAATAATCAAACAAAGTTGCGTGTGTGCGGAAAGTAACCATTGCATATGTTTTGTCCATTAAAATGTAAGTAATTAATCGTTTTTTACAGAAATCGGCGAAACGTAACATTATCTAAATTAAGATTTATTATAATTTCAAGCCGCGTAAACTTGAAGTTACCCAGAGTCATGAAATAATATAATCTAAATACTAACCATTCATACAAAAATGTAACTAGATTTAAAAGAAAACAATGTAAAATATCACATGATTAGATAGATTTTCACTGAATAAGTTTCGGTTGTTTATTTAGATGACTATGAATCTAATGCTAACTGTGAATAAACAGTCAACATCTTGAGTGATTAAATTATTTGAAGCCATCCTTGACTGTAAAACATTACTTTCTTTTATCACTGAACATTTGACATGTTTGGACCAAAATAAATTTATTTTAACAACTAAAATCAACAAGCCCTTTCGTATCCAAATTGAAATATGTTTCTACTAGATTATTAGATACACGTAAGTTGTTTTTGCTTTCATATCAAGGACTCAAACTCACTTACTGACAGATGCGCAGGCTCGACAATTCTTACTCTGTGATTTGGCGGTCAAAGTAGAATAAGAAAACAGTAAAATTTTAAGACATCAGCATAAGAAAAAGTCCTGACAAATATTTATACAAAGAAATATGTATTTCAACGTAATATCAAATCTGCATAGAGTCTTTTTCCATTTCCATTTCCATTTCCATTGATGATAAATTAGATTGACATCCACATGGATTTCGATGGTGCTGGAAGTGATATTTTTGTTTTGAAGACGTTCCTGCGGAGGTTTTAGTTCTTGGTATATAACTTGTGATTTCATTAGGTTGACATATGTTAAATGCGCCAATGCATTGACAAGTTTCTTAAAATATTGTCAAAAATATTACGTAAGTTATAAAACTAAAACACTTTGCAAAAACTTGTTGTTATGTGTTAAACGATCCAAATCTAGTAAATAAAGCAGTGAGGGTATCAAATTTAATTTTTTCGAAGGCAATGAAAATTAATATAATAATATAACACACACACACACACATATATATATATATATATATATATATATATATATATATATATATAATATACGGTTTGATATGCTTTACCATAACGTAAAATTTTAAATTTGTACTTGAAATAATTTTTGAGAAAAACGGCTGAAATGACCGGCGATGTAGAGACCTTAAGAAAAAATATTTATATATATAATAAAGAAGTCTTTTGAATCAGGTAAAAAGGAAAGGAAAAGGAAAAATATACATGAACTAGACCTAATACCAATATTAAATTAATCTCATTCTCCTATAAATTGGCTTATTCTATTCTAATAATAATTTAAATTAAAACTAAACAGTAATTTTTTATTTTTATGAAGAAACCATTCTTCTTATAATATATTACACTAATGCTTAATTAGGGTATTTCAAAAATACGGATAGTACGTGATACTTAGGATAATTAAGTTCCTTTTATAACCAAGATTCCAGCAAGAACATAGCATTTTTCAGATATTTTCCTTTATTTGCGATACAAATCTATAATTGGAGCAAAGTTCTATCTCATAGAATATTGGTTTCAATGATTTTGTCAGTCAGTGAATCTTCAAAATAAGGTGTATTCGAAGCTCTTTTTACTTTTTTCCGTATACTTAAGAGAGGTCTATTAACTACCTGAAAAAAAAGCCGTATAAATTTATCATCTCTATCTTGACGAAGAAAGATGTATGAGCGTGAGAAACATGGCTTAAAATGTTTCGAGTAAATATGCTTATACATACATGACGTGTATAAGCATATTTACACGAGCTGGGCTAGCAAACGTCGTGTGGCTAGATAAGGTAGAAATGATGTTTTAGTTTTTATAGTGATTTTCCAATTTTAGGTAAGCAAATTTTTTTTAAATATAAGGAAATCCAATGCCGGATTTTTTCATTGTGAAAAAAGTTCAAAATTTCAAGGAACAAATTAAACAATGAGAGAATATAATTAAACAAAATTAACAGAAATGGTAATAATTCACTATAACTCTCATCTTTTCCAGCAACCGTAAACTTTTTTGATTGCAAATATGTAGGAAGATGATTTCTGCATACAAGGTTGATCAGATTCAAAAACGAGATTAAGTTTATGGCATAAACGCAACGTATTTTGTTTTAAATTAATTTATTCGAAGTATTGCCATTATTGTAATAGTTCCCAAATCATGTCCACTTTTTTTTAAAAAAAGACAGGTTTTCAGATCTGTACAGATCTGAAAACCTGTCTTTTTTAAAAACAGTTATGAGTCAGAAATAAAAATTAACGAGTCCATTCTTTATGTGCAAACTTACGTCACCATGACAACAATGTTCACTTGGAAAATTCTTTTTTATACAAAATATCGTATGAAAATTTTTGTCAAAATTTTTCAACTTTTATTTTATATTATCAATATTACTCTTAGAGATCGACCTCTTTAACTAAGTTATTGAACAGAAAAAACTGAACATTATGTCGAATATCAAACTAAACTTTATATTTGTAAATGTTTATATTCAAATCGTTAAAATTATACTTGCCCGAAAGGTGGAAATAGGTTTTCAATCTGGTAGATAGGTAGAAATATATTTTAAATCTGAAATTGTTTCAGCCCAACACATCAAAAAATTAAAAATAAATAATAAATAAATGAAAAATAAAAAAAAGAAACATGAATAAATAGATAAATAAATAAAAGGGGAGATATGTAGAATTAGTGGTATAACCTTGTTCTAACATTTATATACCCTTACTATTTTATAAATATATTACTGAGAATAACTTCCATTTAATTTTATTACATACACCGAAACATTCGAATTGTATAACCTCATAGAATACCTATAGAATATAATTTATCACTTCACTATAATATTTATATATCATAGAACCTACACCGCTTCCCTACAATAAACTCACTAATATGAACAGTGAGGAAACCCACACAAACCCGGCTACCGCTATTGTTTTTGAAACATATATGTGCTGTTCGATGTTCCTAAGAGTTAATCTTTGCAAATAGCCCACATGAAGATATTGTAATACAGCGAAACCTAGGTCGTGGTAAAGAAATTAAAGAAAGAAGAAATAGAAATACATCACGTAGTTTCATTTAATTGTGAATAATGATTTTTTTACAAAATTAACGCCAAATATAAAATATATCAAAACTCTTTTAATATTGAAGAAACGAATATAATTATAATTAATTAATGAAACACTTTATCAAATAAATAATTGTTCAAGATATTGTAGTTGTGATATTTTTAAAAGGAGATGTAATTTTTTATTTCTTTGCTTAAATTTTATTAATAAAAAAATTCCCTGATTTTTACTTCATTTGCAACAATTATTATTAAATTTCCAAAAATAAATACTTAAAATTAACATTCATTTACTAGAATTACATCTCGGTTTCTTTGAAAGTATTGCTGGTGTGAAATCCTCTAATTTGTAATATTTATTTTTATTATACTCAATAAATTATGTATTTACTTTTGCGTTTGTTACTTGCACATTTTCTTTTCTGTGCTTATGCACTTTATATCTTCGGTTCTGTGCCTATTTGCCTTCTTAAACAATGTTACATTATTGTTTAACAAACTGTATCTAAAAGTATTAATCTGTTCAAATTATGACAACATTATTGCTGTGAAAATCTTCGCTTGACGTATTTGTTCCCTTCACGTATTTATTCGTTGTATTTCTGTTACACTATTCAGAAATATTGAAAATATCTTTTACTATATAAATAAATCAACTAGTCAATATAAAAATTATGAAGTATTAAATCACTTGTAGTTTTCTAATAAATTTGAAGTAAACTTCTAATATAGTTTTCGTAACTTTGATTTTGACAGTTTTGGGAGAGGGACGGGCCGATGCAAATTTCTTTTAACCACAATACATTTTTTTTTCAAAACAAAAGGTTTTCAAATATATGGAAGTAACTTTTTTCTATAAAATACCGAAAAAAATTGGAATTCAAATACTTTGATCTTTCAATTGTTATCCTATACGATAAACGACTTAAAAATTAAGTAATTTATTTGCCCCTCAAAAGTCACACTATTTGCCCCTCAGAATTGATTTTAGTTTCATACGTATATATTGTGTAACAAATTTACCCATAATATTTGTTACGTGATGCGTGGATTCTACGATAATTATTACAATGGAGTGATAATTTTAACCGCTGAATAAGTGTGTACATATCTGTTCCTTTATTCGCTTGCAGAGTTTTAAGAGCTAGATAATTTTTTTATAAACAAGATAACATTCCATTTGTTATAAAAAAATACGATATAATTAATGTTAAAGGCCGTTATTAGTATTAAGGTCAATGGATGTAAAATAAATAGCAAATATGACTAATTAGTATTTAAGTCCGTATAAATAAGGGAAAATGATTAAATAGGAAACCGAATTTAAACGTATTTTTTTAAATTTTTGTTAATGTACAACTTGGTCAACGAAACTAATAATTCGGTTAAAAAATGAGATAAATATTTTGTGTCTAATCAACATTTTGGCCATCTTTTGATATATCGCATGGTCTCTTAATCAGATTAGGTTTTAAACATTAAACAAATAAACATAAAACACATAAGTTTTCCAAGCAATCAACCCTCCACTCATTGTTTTAAGTCCAGAGAATTATGATTAAAACTGAAGAAGTCTTAAAGGGATATTTGTCCATTTTATAAAATATTCATTTGAAATATATCTCATTGCTCTCGACCACATTGAAAAATTTTAAAATATGGGTGATATGAATAAATGTATTTTTAATTACTGAAGTAAATATTATCAAATAAATAATTGTGTATTTTCTTAACTATAAATGTCGCTATTGCATTTTTCATATAGCCAGGGCAATGACTTTTCTCGTTTGCTTCTATTTGATAAATAACAGACTTCCGCAATCGTATTTGCGGTTTTTATTTTAGTGCCAACACTTATTACTTGACTGTCAGCTATTTAAACTTAACGCTCAGTTAATAAATGAAACTCTATTATCCTTAGATAAATTGATGTCGCAAATGTCTGACTGTTTGACTGTTTTTATTTAATTTTTTTAATAAATAACAATTCCGTCCTTCCATATTTTTTTATCCGTTTTATACAGTAACAAATTAGAGTTTTCAAAATCTTTGTAGAAAACAAGCAATTATCCATTCACACTATAAAGTTCGTATAGGTGAGCTCATAACTATTGTTATTTTTATCTTTCCTTTAATATTAATTTGTTACGGCGTTTTTTTATAAAAATATGTTCCCTAGATACCAATAGAATTCGCAGTATTTATTGAAATTCCAATTAATTTATTACAATTATTAATATTCATTTTCACCTTGTAAACATATTTCCTACTAAATTTTCAACAGACATTATTCGTCTTCATAAATTAGAAAAGGTGTTTTGGTTTCTTTAGTGTCTGTTTAGGAATTGAACTGAAATATTGATTAAAATTAAGAATTTAGGGGCAACGAATTCAAAAATGAGAAATATACGCCAGAAAAGAAACTAAAAATGGTGATATTTGACAATTGGTGCCTCATTTTTTTGGGTAAAGTTACACCTTGTTTTATTGAACCTACATGTTTTCACGAGATAGCTCTCGTATACCACATATTTACATAGATACCTAAACGGGATGATTTTTATGATATAAATTTAACACATTGTGCAATTATGACACATTTACTCTTACTTTACCCTCTTATGTACGTTTTTCAGCTAGAAGGACTATGCTCGAAAATATTCTTTCTCTCTCTCTCTATATAAACATATATATATATATATATATATATATATATATATATATATATATATATATATATATATAATAGTCTTTGCGGGGAGCGGTTTAATTATGAGTAATTATCTCGTACGGACCAATCGGTTAACATTGTTCAACTGTTTAGTCCATGGTCTTCTTGTAATGTGGTCAGTTATATGGTCTCTGTATGAAGCTATATTAATCCTAAGCTCCACTCGTTATTTCCAGCCACACATATACACTCGTGGGGGAGCTAAGTCCAGCATGTATTCATTTATTTAATTAAGATTTAGTATTTTTTTTGGATCTTTTTGATAAAATAATTAAAACACATATTACAAATAAAAAAAATCAATTTTATTAAAATTTGAAACAAAAATTTCACATTTCCAACGTCTTACATAAAAGAAGTACCTTTTTGGTAGCAATTTTTTAGTGTAGTTTACGTACCACAATGAAAATTAAAAAATAAACTTGAAACCAAATGTGTCATTTTTTTAAAATATGCTAACTAAAAATAAAAAAAATAAGAATAAAATTTTCAATATTTTCAATAACATGCAAAATCACAATAAGTATTTTTACTTATTAGTCTGTAACAATTTTGTAGGAACATTTTCAGTCTCAAAAGACAATCTTCAATTTTTTTGGCATTTTGAGCACACTCTAGGTATATTTCTATCCTTCTTACGAGAGCACAAATGGCATCTTGCTTTTTTGGTCTTTTATTTTGACTCGGCTGTGTTGCCAAGTCCTTAGATGTTGACGGGTCCTTAGGCGGGTCAATACCAACCTCTCTCAAAAACTTGTCTACCGTCCCTTTTAACTGCCTAGACACAATTTATGTAGATCTTGTGACCTGAACGTGAGGACTTACTAAAGCATATCCGAGGTTCTCCAGAAATTTGTAACGGCTCATCATTTCAGTGTTCGATGCAGAATGGAACACATGAATAGCAATATTGTAATTGGCCATTTTTGATTCCTCCTGTTGACTGAGTAGGCTACATATTTTTGATCCAGGGCGACAACCCCACTTTTAGTAGAGTTGTGATATTCGATTATTTCCGGTTATTTGATTTCAGGATTCGTAACAGGATCATGATGCATTGATGAAACAATAGCGATACTTGAGTTACTTTTAGGTATAAATAATACCAAAGACGTTTCACTTTGAAAGCCAAAAACTGACGAAATAACTGGCTGTTTATTTTTGGAAGAAATTGCGGAGCAATCTCTTTTTTGTTTTTTTCGTATTATGCCGACATAGAAAAGATCGCTGACCAGCCCAATTGAAGTAAACTAATTGTTTCCTGTTATGTTTCTGTTAGTTCCATAAATCGGTTCTGAAAGGGTCACGACATTCTTCGTGTGTATCAACACTGAATCAGCTCAAGCTTCTCCTTTTTTTCCTACATAAATAAAAGCGTTGAAAAGGTAATGTGTCTTCGCATCACAGTTATGTGCACAATTTTTTTATGAATTTATCAAAAAGCTTAGATGTGAGGGCTAGCCGGTTATTTTTTTTTCGTTCTCCTCTCGTACTCTCGTTATCGAATAGTAGATTCGACAAAATGAAAGGAAATCTACTGAGATCCATAACTGTTCTAAAAATAGGTCTTCTTCTTGACTTAGGTGACCACAGGCCTTGACTGTCTACTCTTCCAGATTTGAATATGCCTGTCAGAAACATCAACCCGTTGAATGCACGCATTTCATTTGAACTGACGTGATATGTAAATGCTGCTTTAGTTTTGTGTGTTACTGAATAGTTGGTGATTTTTAGGTTAGTGTTTTTCACTATCAAATCTATCATGTCGTCAGTAAACAGGCAAGATCAAGTATCAAGTGGAGTCATTTCATGTTTTCCCCCACTTATAACTGTTTTTGCCGCCAAAAACATTGGAGCAGCTGTCAGCCTACATTATCCAAGCTATCATTTTCAGTTCTTTTTCACTCTCTGTGTTTTTCTCTAACTCTCCTAGCTTTTACCTCCGAATCACTCAATTCCGATATTTGTTCCGGAAAAATCTCCTCATTTTCACTTTCATCCGATTCTGTTTTATTTAACAGATTTTGAATATGTTGAGGAGTCAAGTTTTTATTCATTGTGCTCCAAAAATTAAAAAAAAAACAATCATCTTGAAAAGGTAATCTAGAAATTTTACTTACGTAGCTATACTCGTGGAGGACCTAAGTCCCGCGGCATCTCGTACCTCGTAAACCACAAATATCAGCCCGACGCACGTCCACTTCCCGCGACCTCTCGGGCGTTACTGAGAATACTGCACTGCGAACCGCGACTGGAACTGCGAGCGCGTAACTTTTAGAATAAAAATAATATTTACAAAAAAAAAGCTCGGTAGGGGACTCTGCTCCCCCACAAAGGGTGTTAAGGGTTAAGTATAATGAGTAATCTTTATCTTGAAGAAAATAATAAAAATTTTTATATTACAAATATTATGGTTGTTTCTTTATTTATTCCCTTCAGATTCTATAACTAGCATGATCGGGTGTGATTTCCTTCAACTCCGATGTGAATTGTTTTCAAAAATCTCTTTCTACCTAACTATTATACCATTACGTTGAAAATAAATCTTTATTTAATTTAGTTCCATTGATCAGTTGATCACTAGTTAAAATGATATTAGTTAAATAGCTTTATCATTCTCTCTCATTCGTTACTCTCCATTACATAGAAAAAAATAAACGAATATGTATACGAGTAAAGAAATAAAAGTCATAAATTATATAATTAGTTTTCTATGCGTACCTGTATATACGTATCTATTACATATACATGTTTCCAAAAATTCACCTCAAACTTTGTCTCGACTATGGTTAACCACTTTAACATTACCGATTTTTTTTTCATTCTACTGACGCCAATTATATGTATAATGGTTGTCAGTGTAAAACCTAACTGAAATTGTATAGTTGGATTCGGAAATTTGTAAGTGTTAAACTACAGACAGTTCGACTTAATGATGAAGACTAATAGTACGTTGTGGCCTTTACACTGAGATTCAATATTTTAATGTACCCTATCCCTAGAACATAAAATAAAAATGTGCTTTTATTTATATGGTACAGAATATTTCATGATAAATGTATTTTTTGTCACAGAGTTTTCTGCCGAATATATTGAGTAATTGAACACTAGCGAGTATGTGAGACAATTTTGTGTAAGAATATTTCATGTCATTGTCATTGTGTAGTATATACTCGATGAGAAACATAACAGGATATAAAAAATATACAAAAAGGGTAATAGGACAAAGGTGGAGGCAAATTTCTTGTATGACATGTGTTGACTGATATATTTCTTGCAAGGTAGAATGTGATACTACGTATAATCTAGAGAACATAACCAAAGTTACGGAAATTATTTTAAACTGGCCATTCAGTTTTAGAGTGTATTGTAATTTTGAAAAGAGATGTTTTTTAATTACGATATTCTCTGAAAATTACAAGGCTGTGATTTACCTTGTAATTTTGGAAACAATTTGTAACTTGTTCGTGAGGTGAAAGTATTTTAATGCAAGAACATCTTCATAATTTAAGCTCCGAGACAAAAAAAACTAATATATTTCGATTAGCATATGACCAGGAAGTTTTACTATGTACCATTTCTTGTAAAATCTCTCATGCTCACGTCAGTGACAACGTTCATATAAAATCTCATAAATCAATGTAAAATCTTACAATGCAATATAGAAAATATAGAAAACAGACTTACTTTAATTACGTTATTCTTTCGAAACTACAAGGCTATCATTTACCTTATAATTTTGAAAATAATTCTAAAGTTATATGTACGGTGGAAGGATGTTTCACAATGACATCTTCTTAGTTTTTGTTATATGACAAAAAATAACTGGTTTATTTTGAGTAGCATATGATAAGGAAGTTTTATTAGGCACCATTTCTTCATACATCACTCATGATCATCTCATTGACAATGTTCATTTAAAACTTATAAACTAGTGTTAATACTTATATTTTAATTTTGAAAACATATATTATTTAACTACGACATGATTGAAGATCATTAAGAATTGCAAGGCTATTATTTACTTTGTGTTTTCGTACTCAAAGTTTTCTTAGTATTCCAAAATCTGATCAGATCAGTTCAGGTATTTCAGAAAATTGCAGTCTTTCTCTATTTTGGTTCAACACTTATCTATTTTATATTATCTAATAGTTGTTTTCGTGTCTTTTATTAAACAGGAAGGCACTTCACAGATACCATGAAATTTATTTTCTTATTTAAATCGTATATTTGCGTTTAAAAAATTGTGCTGATTTTCTGAAATTACAGATAGATTTAACAATGAAAACCAATAAAATGTTACGCTATTCTCAATGCTTTTATATACTAAAAGTAGGGGTTCATTTTAATAAAATTATGATGCATACCTTGATATTTTAACACTTCTTTCTTTCTTGGTTATGTATTGTCATTTTATTATAAAATGACTGAGCTTAAGAAATAAACATCATAAGACGTCAAACAAGGAATTAGAAATTATTTTGTTAGCGAAATATTTCATCCATAGGAACTCGATGTTTGAGACTGACAACGGTAAAAGAAAGAAATAATTGAATCTAAGAAGGGAAGTAAGTAGGAACAATAAAATTATTTTTAACCAAAAAGGAATTTGTAAGAGAAACACTGACTTTCTGTCAGTTAAATTATTTGTTACTCACTTTGAATATCCGTGTCGACCTTGCACAACTATCATTGATAAAAATGATCCACAGCCACATTGAATACCAGCCACTAGTCCTAGCTAATGTCATGAGAGTGAAAGTGTTCTGATTTCTTATTCGTCTGCAACCAAAGAGCAAGTCGCCCAAAAGTGTGATAAATTGATACTATTGATGCCACAAAAACGATACTTGAATTAATTTTTCGTATTAATAAATAGATGTATTTTTAATTAAAATATTTTTCTTTGTGTATAAATTTTATTTATTTATACAATATTTAAAATACATAATTGGGGAACACAGTACTTAAAAAACATGTTTCTATTACCTGTGACTTACATAATATTACAACTGAATATAATCTTAGTGTTTGTAGTCTCATCAAATATAATGGTAATTTTAATATTGAACAAGTCGGTATGCCTGTGTTAATATTACCAAGATATTTCAATAAAAAACATTTTGAAAAGCTATTTTTACTTACAGCAAAGATCTCTTTCAAGTTACATTCCACTCGATAAAAAATATTTTTCCCTTCAACCCTTGTATTTAAATTGCATATAATTTGAAAAATTTATCATAACATTGTTAAAAATATAATGACGTAATATATTTAAAATTAATGTGCGCTCGTGTGTGTTTGTGTGTATTTACGCGCATGCGCGCGCTCGTTTGTGCGTGTATGTATGTATATTTTTTTATTCCTATAAAATACTCTATTTCTAATCATATTGATAACATATGATTCTAAAACCAATCCATCCTAAATATATTTCGAAAAATTATTTCTTATAAAATTATGGTTCACGCATTAGTTGATTTGTTAATAAATCGAAAACATTTTTATTAAAATAAACGATTGACTGCAAACAAAAATTCCTTAAATTAGTTCTTAATCGATGATAATTATTACTACTTTGTACTTTACTATACCCATATGATAATTATTTTTTTTATTTTGAAATACTAATGTTACTCTTCTAAGACGTACGGCTCTTTTGTATATTGAAAATGTGAGTGATTAGGGATGCAACAAAACATTTGTTTTTCGAGATGAAAAATATCGATAAGCTTTATTTACTGAATGTATTTGGCGTTCATTTTGTAGCAAATTGATTATTCACAATTAATTGAAATTACGTGATGTAGTATTATTTCTACTTTCTTTAAGTTCTTTATCACGACCTACGTTTCTTTGTATTACAACATCTTCTGGTGGGCTATTAGCAAAGATCTTTGCTAATAGCCCACCTGAAGATGTTGTAATAAAACGAAACCTAGATCGTGGTAAAGAACTTAAAGAAAGTAGAAATAATACTACATCAAGTAGTTTCATTTAATTGTGAAGCGTTATTTAATTATCCATCTGTCAAACTCACGTCAAAATCATCGTCCCTATTGCTTTAGGGTCAAATATTACTTTTGTATATCCAACAATGTTATTAACGTGTTTATAGTTTAAAATGTGTTTTAGAGTCTTAATATTTACATTTCCATGGAAGTGTATTGATATTTATAAGTGACCTAATTAGCTGTTTGTTTGCCAAGCTCCTTTCGATATACTTGTCTATTTTTAACAAGGTAAACATTTCTCTAAACCCACAGATTGTAATACTTAGTTATATTGATGTCTAAGGTAGACTTGACGGATGCAAAACAATATTTATCAAAAACAATATTTATCATTATTTTAAAATGCAAATAAATAAAAAGTAAGTGTCATGAAGCGAAGTGACTCATTTTTAGTCAAACATAAATGAAACTAACTGCAACAAAATAAAATCAACTAAAAGTATCAATTGACATCAAAAAAGTTTATTCAATAAATTATAAAAAACACAAATTTATACAGAGGATCTCACTATGTCCTACAGTACGTAATCTTTGTTAAGCTCTATAAATTTTATGATGTACATATTTTTCACTAATTCTGTAGTCAAAATGCCAGCACTATTCCTAGAAACTGGCCACAGTGGTTCTATTTTTGTGATTACTTCTAGTCGCAAAATTACATAAGCTTAAAAATAATATAAGCTTCGAAGACTTTTAAGTAAATTGTGACTTTTGCAATAAAACTATATTTTTAAACTAGTGCATAATGTTTGGAAAATATTCTAAAAATGTACATTCAATGCAAATATCCTACAAAATGTACATTCAATGATATGAAATAATACATTTGCTATACACTCCATGAATTCTAGTGAAAATAATATAAATTTGAGTGTATATTTTTATACGTGTAAAAGAAGGAATATAAAAAAATTATTCTCTACAGTATAGTGGAAGAGTAAAAATGCTTAAACTCACTCCAAAGATATATTTTTTAAATTTCCTGGTAAATTAATAGGACACCAATAAATTACCAACTTAACTGCTCCGAATTTTTACTTTTTCTATCCTTTAATTACTAAATGATTTGTCTATATAGTCCCAAAATAGTTAATTTTCTGTAGATATTGCGTAAAAAAAATATATTAAGTTCCATAAAGTGCAAAACCGTGTAGTCAGAGTAGCACAAAATTTAGTAATTTCCGTCTTAGATCAACAATATACTAGTAACTTGTCTACTAACCATGGACGTAGGTTCCGTTACTTGTCGTAGTACCTTCTCCTTCTGTCAGTATTCTAACCTGCTAAAAGCCGATCCACTTCGGTATTTTTAAAGATTCGCGTCAGCGTTGTCTCCGGCATCAATTTTGTTGCTTGACTGATATTCAAAAGAAATAGGTCAGTTACATTTTGCTACAAAATTTCTTACGGGTGTGTCTGTACCTTTTTAAATTGTAATTATTTCAAAACATTTTATTTAAAGAATGAAACAAATGTTACTGCTTATTGTGAAGATGAAATACTGTAGGAATTGAACTTAAAACTTATTCTTCATTAACGTGTAGAACTTCAGTCATTTTCCTGGCAAATGAAATGGGTTTAATATTTTGCAAATGAAACTACCGTAATTTATGGCTATTTTCATATCCTATGTTTAAAAGTTAAAAGTAGGATATGAAAATAGCTCACCGATGATTAAGTGTTGAATTGTGAATTAAGATTAATAATTCGTATAACAATTTTATGACTCAAGACAGATGTGTTTAGTAAAAAGTTACAGTAACTCTGAGTTTACGTTTCAGGAATTTGTCCGGCCATATTCATAAAATATTCAGTCCTTAAATCACGCGAAATATACTGCACGAACTTTAATGAAATTTAGTACGGTAATAGTTCATACCATCGGGCAATATCTAGACGTGGTGAATATTACGATATTGGTACAGCCAATGCCAGCTATTAGCGTGTTTATTAAAATTTATGCTAAAATAATTTGTATGACCTTGTCTCTCTAGTAGTGACCTTGTCTCTGTTAAAATATAACAAAATTTTAACAGAGTGAATTATGTACATGAAAAATATTTTAGAAAAGGTGATTGATTTACAAAATAATATTAGAAGGCATAAAACCTACTTTTGAATTTTTGGCTGTCAGTCTGTCTGTGTGTCAATTTGTTCTTAAATCAGGCGAGGTACACTGCACTGATTTTAATGGAATTTAGTGCGGTAATAGTTTATACTCTCGGCAATATTTAGAATACTTAAAAAAACATCCTGACTTGGTGAATATTACGATATCGTGTGCACACTGTACAGTCAACGCCATCTTTTAGCGTTTTATGTAAACTCTATGGTCATAGATTTCTGAGAGAAAAAATTCTAATAATATCTCTTTTACTGAATTCTATATAAACTAAGTGGTGTCGGCATAGATAGTACTTTATATTCAAACATTTCTCACAATTTACGGAACAAACCATTTTTTTAAAAGTCATTGTTAAGATTAACTGAAACTAATTGCTCCAGAAGCAGTAATATAGCGTTATGCACTATACATTAAAGATGACACATAAAAAAAGTATGTACTTTATAGCCGTAAAACTATCGTTATTATAATTTCCCTAATAATTTTCTATAACCACGAGACTGCAAATGGCGGAAGCTTGGGATATTTAAAGACACACAATTTAAGAACTCAGTATCAAAGGTAAATTTAATTTATAAATATTTATTAAATTCCTCATCAACTTACAACAAAAACCGTAATGATTGATACATTATCTCCTTTACTTAAACGTGGAAAAATATCAAAAGGGGTCAGTTCCTGATTTGAGGTAAAAATTGTTAAATTATAAAGGTGTAGAAGACTGTAAAAGAGCTATATTAAAAGTAAGCAAAACTAATGTGGAAAAAACTAAACTAATCTTACAATGACGGTTATGTACAAAACAAGTTCTAGGGTTATCAATCAAGTAAAAAAAAATAAAATTTGGAGCAGCGTTGTCTATAAAAATGCACCAATTTGTATATAACAGAAAGAAAAGCGCAGATTACTGGTTCCTGTTCAAGAGACGTATAACTGAAAGTCTTCTGATCCAAGGCTGAAATAATTATGAAGTAATTTTTTATTAATTATGAAGATGTTATGGATAATAAAATGAACTTAAAAAGACGTTAAAGAAAAGGGTAGACATGTAATATGGACAATATATTATTACTATTTAGAAATATCTATGCTAGGATGGATAAAAGCTTAACCAAAAGTGGCATTTTCATTTAATTTTTTTATGAATAAAATTCTTTTTCTCCACACACAACTTAGTAACTATATGCGGAGAAAGTTGATATGGTAAAAGTATTAAAGATAGCACTTATACAGATAGAAGCATTAAAGATCAGTCGATCTTTGTGCTACTCTGGGTAACTCCAACTACTCATCAAGCGATTCTCTGAATATCTTGGTGCGGAAAAATATCCAAAATATTTGCGCAAATGGAACTGATTGTGAAAGTTTCATTTGAGGCGGCGTTCCAATATAACCAAGTCTTGCGAACTATCAGGTCTTGCGAATGATAATCTCAAGGGAAAGAGCGCATAGCTGAAGTAGAACTGGTGGTATTCTGAGTTGGTAGAGCTGAACAATATGGCAAGACCTGGACGGAAATAATTTAAGATGATATGCATGTATTTTGCCTCATCGGGGCGACATAGGGGACAAAGAGACATATAAACGGAAAAAATAAACAATGAAGCAAGTAAGGGCGAGAGGAATTCTCATATAAAATGGGAAAAAAATAAATGTTAAATATTTGAGGATTCTTAATATTTTATATTACAGAGCAAACATCACTGTTATATTCATAGTAAAGCGTCAGGTTTTCGTAAAAAGAGAAACAAGCGTAAATTTTATCACCATTGTAGGCTGTTACAATGTATTTGGTGTCATTTATATACATGGTGTTCCTCGTAAAATTACAAATGTTGGCAACTGAAAATTGGCTTCTTTCACATAAACTTATTGCCATATTTTATTCATTGTTAATAAATATTTAACTATTAAAAACAATTTAAAATGAATTCTTAGATTATCTTGTTTGGGCCTAGAAAAACAGATTTATTTTATGAAAATTGGTATAGGTTTAGAATATAAAAATGCTGTCCCAAAGAATAAGATCTTGTGGTTAATTTGTGATCAAGTAGCCATATGAGCTATGATTTTCCCTCTTGGTCAATCTTTGAAGATACACACAAATGTAGAAAGCGAATTATTATAGACTTCTTATCAACAGGCGCAAGTAACTTCTCTCTTAAGCCTGTAAGAATCTATCATATACGCCTACATGATCTATCTGAAACACTGAATATCTTCTTATTCATGTATAATAGTCCACGGTCATAAAACAATAGTAATCTCATCAATGACTGTAAGTCAATATTATCAATTAATATTTTGTACAAATGAAGGGACAGGTGCAATTCCATTCCACTTACAGAATATGCGATCGAATAATCGATAATCGTATAATCGTAGATCGAATAATATCGATCGTATAATCGTAGATCGAATAATATGCGATCGGGCAAATCTGTCCCATATGTATAGTTATATTCGACTGTACAAATAACAGAGAGCGTGAACTTACTGGAGACACCATCAATAATAACCAATATGGGCTCTGCATCCACTACTTAAAGGGCAGATGAAATTAGGGAGACTGTAAAAGATATTTTATTTCTCCCTATCACTTTATTTATACTTGCGTGAATAAAAGAAAAACTGACACAAGAAATATTTGTATTCCGAATTATCTTAATTTTGTAAATCTTAGCGACTTCAAATGTCGCTGTCCACCGTGAAAGTCGTCTTAGCTTCTCCATTAGATGAGTTGCAGCTGCAAATAAGAGAAAGATACATATGAAGATTGTAATTATAATTTTTTAGTTAAAGAATATAGTAACATCATTCAAAGACTAGTGATTTCCAATTTAATATGAACATGGACATAAGAATCTTACAAATCCTAATAATCTAATTAAGAAATATAGAGCAGCAATACAGAGAAATACAGAACAGCATTTAATTCGATTAAAACTACATTACTTGCTCAGAGATCATTGTCAGACATATTCAATCTGCCTATTTGAAATAACTTGCAATGAAAACGATAATAACAATCGTCATTATATTACTGTACGCGAATGGATTTAAATCAATAAATGCATTAACGAAAATTATGTAACAATATCGTCTCCCTTTCACTCAACCATAAAAGTAGCTCATCTCTTTAAATTGACCAACTGAAGATGTTATCATAGAATGAAATCTAGGTCGTGGTTAATAATTTAAATAAAGTAGATATAAAACTATCTCACATAGTTTCGTTTACTCGTTAACCAAAATTAAGTGGTAACGAATTTTACACATACGACACCAAATAATTTCAATATTAAAAATAGCGTAAAATGCTTTTAAACAAGATTCGGCGTATCGAACCCTGATATTACATGCATAGAAAAGATATTTCAAACAATGTTAAATTAAAATTTTGTTATAATTTATTGTTCGGCAATCATCGTATTTTTCCGTCATTTTAGACAAGACTTAATATTTCTCGTTCAATTTAATTTAAAAAAGGAAAGGAGAAGTTTCGTTTATTTTTTCGCACTGTTTATCTTACCTTTTCGCTCTTATTGGCAAATAAGAGTAGGTTTGAATGTGACAGCATTAGTATGTGAAATAGTAACTATTTTCATTAAATAAATAAAATAAATTTTATATAAAATTAAATTAATAACTCATTTATACCAAAAACTTTTATATTTACTTTATAATTATTTGTGATTTGTTGCAGTATCTTATTGAACATACGTTAACAAATTTGTATCAGATGATTTTTTTCTTTTGGCCTTCATTCCCAAACTTAAGTTGCGGAAATAGCAGATATTCGAAACTGTCAGAAACATAATTTTCATTTTTACTATCCGCGAATTATTAACCATCATCGTTTCTTATATTTTTTTAACTTTTTGAAAGTGGAATACAAGAAATGTGTATTCCACTGGTATAAAATGGATATTACTCCAAGGTTTTGAAGTCCTTTTTTATTTCTTCTAGCTGAATTCTATCGTATTTTGGCATCAATAATAACACTCACCGCCATGAATAAATACCTTCATATATATCTTTAAAATACAATAATGAAAGTTTTTTTTTCATTTTAAACCATTTACAAAGCTCTCACAGGTGAATAGAGTATACGTGACAGTGTACCCCTACTAGTCCTCATTAAAAATGTTCCCTTATCAACCTCTCTTCCTTCGTTATTTATTAATACTTTTCTTAATAAATGTAATAAATCTTACCGGGTTAATTGTTTTATTTCCTTGAACTTGACAAGATTCTCTAAAGTACTAATTAATTTTACACAAAATAACTATAGATAATCTTATTTTATTCAAAATTTTATTTTCTGTAATGAGAGAGTCACATCATGCATAAGGATCTCCAAGACTTCTATAAGATACCTTAGAAATATTATGGATTTTTTCGTTATTTTTCAGTAATTTATACCCTAAAATTTACAGGAAGTAGATGTTAAATTCAAAATGATTTTACCCTTATAGACTTGTGAAATCATTTAAGTTAATATCCAGTAATTTTGGTATATACAATGAAGTATGGAAAAGATTTGAAATTTATAACTGTACCAAGTTCCTTTTCTGTAGGCTTGTTCAAATTTTTCTAAACACAATATGATACATATTTTCAATTCAATATTGAGGTTTAATCGAATGATTATTTTACTCTTAGCAGATAATTAATTAAAGCGTAACTTAGTTTTAAAGTCTAGAATTTCAGAAAGAGTGCAAAAGAAGTATTTTTACCTATTTCTCCTCAAGTCGATAAAGCGTATAGCACCATCTTACTCATGAGATCTAATGTTAACTTTCTGTTTTGTTAAACTGTTAAATTTCATACACTATTCGGCAAAATTAAAGGATCACCAACATTTTTCACCAGCAGCTGAATATTGTCTTTACTGTATTAAATTAAATATTGTGTAGAATAACTCCTGACAAATTTGTAAGGAAAGACCTATTTTAAAGCAATTAAATATTACTTATAAATAGAATAATTTTATTAATTAGTAAAAATTTAGTAAATCGATGAATAATTACTATATGAATTGAGGTAATAGTCAAATTTACATTCTCTCATCGACAACTACTCTGTTTGAAAGAACTTCGACCAGCATTAAAAAAGCATTTATTATAAAAAATAAGCCGTATATTAAAAATTGTATCAAAACTTATTTTCATAGTTCGGATTAGAGTTATGTCCACATTTAACCTCAAGATCCACATTGTAAACCCGTATTCACATTAAAAATCAATCTAATTCTGGTCCTTCACACAAAACAGTACATTCAAATTGATAGCCAATTCGATACAGAAATATTAAAACGAGCAAATTTACATGACCGCATAAATAGTATTTAAGTCAAGTATGACTGAATTCGCAATAAAATGCGTGACGCCCACGCACTCAGCAAAGCCCAATCCATTAATCCTCCTTGATATGTTCATCTATTTGCTTCTCAACGCAACAATGCGAACCGTGCTTTAGCACTTAGGCACGAAGGCCGCATACAATTGGCGAGCATAAAAGTGAGTAGTCCTCGCAGTATGAGCGCTTCATCCGAACACATTACCGAAACTTATGCAAAGCTCATGCAGGCAGCGCTAAACTTTCGAGGACAAAGCTTGTTGAAGAAGTTCTACGCTCCACTCGTGCGTGCTTTCGTTTTATTATCGCCGGTCGACTCGGTCCGACACGCGGACTAGCGACCTTTGAACGTCTTTGACAAATCATGTTTCTTACTTCTTGCGGTTTATCCAGATTTTATAGCTAAATGCTAAATTTTTTGCGCGTTAATAAGTTAAACGCAATCTCATTAAGTTCATACAGTAATGAACATTCATATTTTTACCACTAATCACATTGTGAGCAGCACTCTTCTCAATTTGTGTTTATCAACAATCTCATCTTACCAACTGCAAGATTTTTTATTAATTAGGAAAAAAAAATTAATTTTACCCAAAACTGATTAGTAATATTTTATAATTTTCTTAAGAATTTTATGAAATTGTGAAGGTTTACTTTTATTAAATACTCTATAATTAAAAACTGGACTGCATTGGTTTCAAATCTGTGCGACGTTAAAATAATTCTCGATAACTGAATCTATTTGTGAGCTTTAAAAAGTGATCCAAATGACATTTTTATATTAAAAACCATAACAAAATTTATAAATGATCAATTTAAATTTCACTTGAAAAACTACAATTTGCTTTTGTTGTTTTTTTTTAAATTTGTTGGGAAAGCAAAATAGTAAGTTTGAATACATTGAATAAATATTTATATAAATTATATTATATAAATCACATAAAATATACTGAATTATTTTTTCCGCATTTTTTTTCATTGACTAAAATCATGCTATTAAGGGAAAAAAAATAAACTTCGCTAGTAATAAGGAAGTATTATGACAGTCAAAAAATAAAATTGGAATTTTGAGTGAAATGTATTCCAATTACTAATTGAGTTTATAAACATTAAAATATAAATTGTCTCTTTGGAAGTATGTGTGCACATTTGCATGCCCATATGTGCGTATATACGCATGTAGTGTCCAGCGCCTAAACTCCTTGATAGATTTCATTTAAATTTGATAATTGGGGTTTCAAATATTGACAAATTTATAAAAATATATTAACTGATGATATGAGGTAGAAAATCAATTTGAAATATTTAGCATTGTTGCGTACATTAAATTTATGATAAATTCTAATAAAAACACACTTTTACCCATTACCCGTATTTTATAAGTTCTACATGTTTGGTTTTGTGGGATGAATCAGGTTGAAGTACTTCTTATAAAAACTGAGGTAATTTATATGCGTCCATTAAATTTATGAGCCCGAAAATGGAAATGCAATAAAATGGAGACTCAAACTTTTCTTCTTTATGACAATTTAAGCCTTTCGTTTGAACCTGGTAATTTTGTAAATCGGAAAATCGTACTATGTAAACATAAATGTACCAAATTAATATGAAAGAATGAGATATACCACGAATACCGAATGAAAATTGAACAATTTTTTATGTAGATCGTTAACAAAATCGTGCACAAAAATTTCGTTAGCAAAATCTTATAATCGTTTAAGAGATCACTCTTACTTTCGTAAGTGTTGCCACGGAAATTATATTATTTTTTAGTCTTCCATTTACCCTTTCTTTTAAATATTTGAATAAGATTTAAATATCTGTTTGAATTTAACCAAATTAGTAAAAAATAATTACATGCAAATTTTCCTTGGAATTCTGTTAAGAATCGAAATGTTGGACAAATTATTTTTACCATAGCCAAAGCAATTTGATGAAGATTTAGAAAATATATTACAGAAGTTCAGTCAAAAAATGAAGGTAAAAACTAATATACTATTAAAATATCCCAAAAAGGTCGTAGTTCCATTCAAAAAGCTCACAATAGTTCTCCTTAATCAATCGAGTAGGAAATAACGTCAAAATAAAGGGATACCGGAGAGCGTACGATGAAAGAACTGCAAAATGTTGGTTCTTCAATAAGATAAATAAAACAATAGACTGCTTTGACAGGAACGCAAGAAGCAGGAGTGTAAAATTAAACCAATCCTATTTAAAAATAATTATCGTTGAGAATACTGTATAACTAACATTTGTACCACATGAGATCATTTTGTATTCCTAATAATTGAGCTGATTAACAAAATGTACTGAATTATCGTGTCATCAATGTATAGTATGACCAAGAGATAATGAAGCGAATTCATTGTCATTGTATAGCAATACTCTATTGTAAGTTATATTTAGTGAGTATATAGCTATAACTTATTAGCTCCCAAAAAAAAATCATTCATCAATTATTCGACAAAATAAATTTCCATCCTCATCAACATCAAGAATTAACATTTTTTAGACTTGGGTCAAAAATTGCCTTTAAATTTTTGGGAGACTTCAATTGATTACTATATGTTAATTCGTTCATAACTTAAATTCTGTTTATATAAATAGCTGTAACCTGGAAGTGCTTGACATACAATTGCCATCCTCCTTCGACGAAAAATTAACCTTACCTTGAGTATTTTAATTTATTTTTTGAAATATAAATACGGTATGTTAAGAGAACCTTAAGGCAAATTATCTTTTCAGATATTTAATTTCTATTTCCTTTTATTTCTTAATTTTTTTATTAATTGTGGTGTTATTGATTTTGTGGTTTCGTTCATATCATTAAAATGTTAAAAGATTTTTTTCCTTTTAATACAGTCAAAACTTTTCAACGCTGAGGAAAAAACCTGATAAGGACCTTATGATGGAAGATTAACTCTGTAATTTGGTTAAAAATATCAGTGTTTAAATAATTTATCGAGCAGCGATGGAACGCCTGGTAAATATGAAAGAACTAAATTTTATAAATATATACCAAACTTAGGTCCAGAGAAGAAATATAAAAAAAATAACCGAAATATTATCTGAAAATTATAACATTCTGATAAGCCGTGTCTTTTGGTGAGATAATTATCTAATAATGGAAAAAAAATTATATGAAAATATTGCCAAAATCAATTAAAAATAATTTTATTTATTTAACTTCAGGGGGGATATCTTTGCTAATAACCCACCTGAAGATGTTGTAATACAACGAAACGTGAATAACTTAAAGAAAGTAGAAATAATAGCACATCACGTAGTTTCATTTAATTGTGAATATTATTTGAAGTTAGTGTTTCATTACTTATTTTATTTAGCCTTCAACGTTTTCATACATTTGTAGAACTTATCGATAGATGTACCATGTCTTTAGTTACCAAACACCAGATCTTGGAAACATAGAGTTATAGAAGACAGCCAAAACTGTTAGAAAGAAATTATATTTTTTTCAAAATGTGGCAGCGTGTACAGCATAGGAATAATTGTTTAACATAACATTAATATTTATATATATATATATATATATATATATATATATATATATATATATATATATATATGCATACATATACATATACGTATAACTTATAATCAATATTAAATATAAATAATATCACATACACCGTTATCCTTAATGAATTTTACCGGTGATCTGTACTGGCATATATGGCGTAACGAAAAATCACATTTTTAGCAAAGAACGGAAGATGAAATCAATTAGGTTCGCTATTTCATTTCTCTGAACAATGAAAATATTTGTTTTGTTTAATTAGTATTTGACCCCGATTATTCTTGAAAGAAATATTTTAAAACCTAAGTAACACAAAGAAACAAATTTTATATACACCATCTTTTTTTATTATTTGATGCTATCTTTTAGGGAATGACAATATAAAATAAGCATTGAAGTCCTATAGTTTACATTCCAAAATATCTCTAAGGTCTTTTTAAGGTACTCTATACTTTTATATCTTATATGGATACACCAGCAGGTCTAGCCCAGGTCTTTTCATTTTGACGTATTTTTTATGCTTGTTTCTATAGCCTCTTTAATTTATTATTTAGACGTTTTAGTTTCTGAGATTAAATATCTATAATGAAGTAAATACTTCAGACCCATCCGGAAATAATTATTAGTGACATTAAAACTCCTGTTTATTCTGCTCTAAGTAATTGGCGTTTACGTGTATGGTTAACGTATGGAATTCATTTCTTATGACGATCGATCGAAACTAAGTTTTCAAATCAATAATTTTGGACAAACATCCTTAAGAAAAAAAGTAGTTCCTAAGTGATAGTATAAACTTTTTCTGATGATGATGATACATATGTTTTGTATAATATATATATATATATATATATATATATATATATATATATATAGTTTAGGAATTGTTAGGAAATTATTATAGTTTAGCCATTGTTTAGGAATTCGAATATGGAGCACGGTATGAATTATTTATATTTTTATGGATACTTAAAACTGCTCTACTTTTAGTATATGTCCAGTATTTTAGTGCACATGTAGCCAATAAATTTAAATGGAGTTTTTTTTATTCATAAATAAATAAATATAAGCAAAATAATTATTGAATTGAGTAAAAAAAATGTATTTCTCAAACTTCAAAATTTTTTTCTAATCCCCACCACTTTAAATTCATTAACCAATCCAACCCATGTGTGAATGTACACGTGCATATTTGGAAACGTACGTGTTTACAAATCTGCTTGGAAGAATGTTTAAATGACATTGAAAGAAATACATTTTAAAATCACACGTCATCAATCCCATCGCATTTATTAATATTTAAATAAATTGTTTTTGATCAAACAAAGTCTTGCCAATATATTAAATAAATCGCCTTTTTTCGATTTGAATGTTAAAAACTTTGTGAAAAGCAGTTTTAAGTATCACGGGGACACTCATAATTTGGTATCTGCTTCACCTCGGTTCCTAGTCTCATTATTATTGACGTTGAGATTTTTGCAATAATTTAATATTGAAACTATGAATTTCGCGGACCACTGCATTTATGGAGCACCCGTAGAATTTTTGACATCCGAAACTGCATCCAGATCAATCTTTATGGGCTTGCGAATCCGTATGTTTTGCAAATAGTGATACGAAATTTTTGGAAGTTGAACGCAACTCCCCGTGTATTCAACTCCCTTCATTCATAAATGGTTACTTCGCTCATAAGTCAAATAAATTTAATCAATACAGCTGGAAAGCTATTTATAAACTTGAATCGAATTTTTTGTCTAGATATATATTGAATGACCAAAATCATATAATACTTTGATATATTATAAATAAATATAGTCCACATTTGAAAAATTTAAACAATTATTTCATTTAAATTTGCTGTTCTTTTTCGAAACTATTTCTATCTTGAATGTTTTGAAAAACTTTCTCTTACTAATTTGGGTTTGTCAATGTTTGCCCTCTGAATCAGATGCTCAATAAATTTGATGTTCAAGGCAGGCATTATTCATATCCTTCGGTGCTAATATTATTGTATACGATCAAATGAAAACAAATATGTCATAGTGTTCGTCCCCCTTGAGCAAAGAAATTGTTGCTTCCTTATGAAATTATTAATTTTACATCGTAATTAAGTAGAAATGTGCAAATAGAAATAAATTTTCTTACAAATTAAATCTTTGCTGACAAATTGGGAAAATATACATACTTACCATTTTACTAAATGATACTTTATGCCCGACGGGGTCAATATCCGGTAAAGTATATTTTTTAAAATACGTTCCTCGTGCAAACGCAACATTCATACTGATTCAATATTCAAAGCACTAGCTCTGTTTCTCAAGAATATTTTTAGCAATTTTCTGCTCATTATAACTATTAGTCAATTATTAATATATAAATTCACGTAATTATATAAATTTACATCCTTGAAAATACTTTGATCCTCTATAAAGTGAACGGGACCTGATAAGAATACTCATTCTTGGAGTTTCGTAGTTTTAATAAAGAACTTTAAGAATTGTGGAAAACTACTTACAATACTAGTAACTCATATTACAAACACGATATCTTCTATTATTGCAGTGACATTCGCTTGTTTTCCAATTTTTTTTTTCTGAAAATGCAGTTCGTTAACTCCCATGAAACGTAAAAATGTATAGTACTTTACTGCTAAATACGGATATAGGCTCCGTGGCACGTCGCAGTATCTCATCTTTAGGTCAGTCTCCCAACCTTTCGAAATTACACCCATTTTAGCATCTACAAAGCATTTCGTTTACGATTATCCAGATATCGTGGCCGAATATAAAATAAGAACAGCTTCCATCCTGTTTTGTTCTTTTTTGGGGCGTCTGGGTATGTGAACGGCATATTTATAAACTTTTAAACAATGTTTAGAATTTTACATTTCAAATATAACATGTCTTTTGCTGTTAAAAGCATACAAAGGATGTCACAACAGTTCAACTTAACATTTGCATCTCATTTATATATTTAAATTTAGTTATCTCGTTTGAAAATTATGGCCATGGGTTTCTTACTTCGTTAAATAAATTTTACTCTATATTAATTCACAGATTTAATAACCAAACAAATATTGAGTTCGGCCACATTTAATAGATAAAGATAACTATAAAATTTATAATACAAATTTATAAGACAAATATAAAATTTATAAAAACAATTTGTTTCTGAAACGACCTTTACTATTATTCACATAGGTTCCGTTCGAATTTTCAATCAAAGATACTGGCGACTGATAATTAAAATTTGTAATCTGAACCGAATATTTCCCTGATATAAAAGTAGTAGTGAATACCACTGCAAACATTATACGCGTTCCGTTTGCGGACATTTTATTTATTATTTGATTGCCCGAACTAAATACGATGTGAACTTATAAAAGCTTATTCAGCTCAATGGATGGAAATAAGCTAAGCTTAAATGGTGAGGCATCATTGTCCAATATTGCTGTCCAAATAATTTAGAATTTGAGACGTACATGAATGCTTGCTTTAACTATATTAATTTAACTATTCTATTTAAGAAAAAAAAAACTCAAGCGTATGTATTACATAAAATTATATATTTATTTTAGTACAAAAGGTTCATAATTTCATTACTTTTTTGGAAAAAAATTATTTAGCGGTTGTAAGTAAGCCTTAGATGGAATGGAATTATGTTAGGAATATAAGTGGTTCTCTCTTGATCCACTCATGTTGTCTCATAAATATTCAAGTGAAAGGTGATGAAGGTAAAATTCAAAGTTTTTATTATTTGTATCATGCAACTCATGCAAGCGAAACAGTGGATAATTGGTGAGAAATTAGATAATTCTGAATTTACGTAAGTCGGGGTATACGTAACTTAGGGATACGTAAATTTTAACGAACCGTTATGTCTTATTTACACTCACGCGCGAGCCTCGAAATGAGCCACGAGACGAGTGTCGCCCCGTTGGATTACGGCCGCGAGTTCACTGTTTACACACGTCTCTCGTGGCTCGCATGCGAATGTAAATGAGACATTATAATTTAATCCCTCCCGTCTGTCCGTCTGCCTGTCTGTCCATCTGTCTGTCCGTATGTCAGAGCCATTTTATTTGAAGAATATGTGACACTATATACTTCTATGAAGTGCTAAATAATGGAATTATAAAAAAAATAAAATTAGAGGTGGTACACCTTAAATGTAACTAAGTGACAAAAATATAAACCGGAGTACCTAGGCGTTTGGAGTATCATTGAATAGGTCTTGTAAAATTATATGAAAGTCCCAAAATAACTTTTCTATTTAAGTCAAGGATTGGTGAGGTACTCACTTTTAAAGTCTTAAAATATGTCCATCGTGATTCTAACCTATGAACTAAAAATATTGAAGTGGAACTAGAATTTAAATAAACTTCAAAGGAAAATTAGTTAGAATAAGGAATGTTGTACAGTTATTGAGATATGATGGGATATTTTCGGTACCGAGCGCAGCAATAGCTCTACTTCTCAGATGATACTTCAAAAGTCAAAATATACCATGTTGCATGCAAAATAAGTTTTACTAGCGTGACCCGTGCGAAGTCTTCACATTATTTATTCCATTATGAAGCTCAGATGACAGATCAAACAAATATTTTACTAAAATTGACATATAGAGGCGCAAGTATCAAAAGCATTGAGCTAAAGCGCCACTTTATTTATACGTGAGTGGGTTTGAAATTAAACAAAAATTTTACCGACCGTCAATCATATTGACGTTGAGCCGTTAGATGGCAGCATTGCTGTTTTGTGTATATAATTTTAATAATTAATTAATTTGCAAAAACAATAGCAATAATACATTTTTTAGTTGTGGATGCCGGTAGAGCTAGCAATTATCTATAAAATGATATATAATTTATGTGGATTAGTTGTGAGGTTTTTTCTAAAAAGGGAGAGTAACATCTTACCCTTAGCGTATTAATATATATGATATTATGTGTTGCTACGGAACCCACTCGCACTTGACCGGTTTAAATATAATTTCATAAAGTGATACTTTATTTCCTGGAAAGAAATCAAATTTACAATTTCAAATTAATGACGCTACACAAGCATTGTTTTACAAATAATAATAATATGACATCAGTGAAGTACAGCTATCAAAATAAGGAAGATTTATTATTCTTAGTTGATGGTGCGACTCTTAAGACGTTAAGTAATCACTTGTTGGAGAAAGGGCATTAAGATCATTTTATAATTTAAGACTATCCCGAAAATCAGTTTTCTGTGTACCTATATATGACACCCTTTTGCGTCAGGTTTATTTTATAACAATATGCGTACGGATTGGCTTCATATACGTTACTTTACATTTTTCTAATAAAATATAAATATGTCAGGCTGAAAAATGTAATTAAAAAATATCGAACGTGATTATCGAGTCTTAATAATGATATTTAAAAGTGATGAGTATACTTAAACTAAATTATTTCACTTTTTTATAGCTCTTACTGAATTAATCATACTACATAAAAAGTGAAAGGGAGATATTTCAATAGAATTTCATCACTCATCACAAATTAAGCATAGCCTGCACAATATTGTTATCGGATAACGAATACCTGAATACCATGGAAAATTGAAAGTTTACGGTATAATACGGTTGTAGACATCGATACTGAAGAAATGTGTGTCCCATGCGAACACAGGAAGCGGGAACAATAAAAAGCAATCATTAGGACAGAAAAATGCTGACCCGAGAAAATTTTGAACCTGCCCTCGTATTGTCGTTTCCTCATTTAATATTTATTTTACCTGGAAATTTTCTTAACTCTTCTTTTCTTAAAATTACCTACCTATATATAATATAATACGACTAGACCATTTTTCTAAATTAAAAATAGAAATTGTACAGGCATATTGGGCGATAATAAATATTTATTACTGATATTGGGGTTTGCAATGAACAATAACAGTATTTATTATCTTAAAAAAAGACATATTATTGACACTGGTTTTTAACCAGTATTGTCATCAGTTATCTATGATATAATATGCCCCGACAACAAATTATAAATCCAACTATTGACATGATAGAAAGTTATGCATTAAACATTTAATGTCCTATTCTGACGCTGTGGATATCAACAATTTGAATCTTCAGTAGGATTAATCAATTAATTGATATATAAGCTGTATTTTCAAAGAAGCTACTCTGCAATTCGATGTGTAAACTCAAATGTAAAAATAGAGCATTTGCGATTTAAATTCGGTACGAAGCACAGATGTTGAAAATTATAAATTATAACAGGTCCTTTTTGGACCTGGTTTTCTATAGAATTGGTAGTTTTATTGAAAGTTTATAGAGTATTGTTACTCATAACTTGTAAAATTTATTTATATGCCATAATCCAGCGGGTTATTAGTCCATTATTACAAAGTACGAAATATCTTAATTTAACTTTTTAAGTAGTGACTTATTCGCTCGCGCACCAAATACAGGGCTGTAGGTTTTCTTTCTAAAAAAGGACTTGTGGATCTGTTTTAAGTTGTACAATGAATTTGAAATATATAAATCATATGCAATGTATTTAGTTGATATTGTGCAAGTAAGGTCAGGAGAGAGCAAAAGCATTTCGTTTTGAAATCCAAAGCCATCATCTATACTTTGCGATGTCTTTATTCTTGAAGTTCAAATGAAAAAAATTACTTAAATGTGATCAACTAAATTTATTGCTTTATGTATCCAATGTATGCCAACCAATGTAATTAAGAAACCTTCATATTAACTAGAACAATGTTAACTGTAAGCAAGATTTTATTGAATAGCGTAAAATTCCTTAAGCGTGGAAAAAACAATCAAATAAGTTTAAATCAGCAGCGATTGAAGTAAATTTTTAGGTTCAAACGATATTCGATTCAGGTTCAAAGCGATATATTCCTTTATGGATATTTTTTATTTTTGTACAAAATATACGAATAATTAAAAAACATATCACGAAAATATCGCTACTCAAAAAGGTACATGGCGCATTTTAAAATTGTACCTTCTTCCTCTTATATATAATAAAGAAGAGTGTATTTATTCACTTAAACCGGAAGTAAAACTTATCAAATGTTTCTGAAGAAATAAAATGTAGGATTTATATTTACTTTCATTATCGTTTTACGAAAACTCTTGTTTATCATTATGCTCCCTTATGGTTTATTTACAATTTTGCCCCAATTTGTAGAGAATTTATTATGTTCCCTGTCAGTTATACTAGAAATATTTTTAAGTCTTGTAAATATGTATAATAAAAGTTGTAAGTTTAGTTAAAGTTAATTTTGGATAAAGTAGGTATGTAGAATGCAAAGTCCAAATGCACTAATATAAATATTTAGAAAGTAACACTGATATTGAAAATAAATAAAACCTACCCGCAGCACACACTGTCTCATCCAATCCTAAGTATTCAATTTCCAATTAAACATAGTGGCTATCCTGTAAGTCATGAACTGGCATGAGGCGATAGGGAAAGCTATAAAATTTGACCTTAACAAAATCTCTTAATATTTAAGATATTGACATTATTCAAAAATAGGTGAAAATTGCTATTATGAGTCGATTTTTGTACGCCACGACTATAAATAAAGTCTGATAATACGCCTTTTGAATTAATTGAAATATTTTATGATAAGTAAGTGGGGTTCTCACATAAATAAAATTCAAAAATGTAGTTTTGAGAATTTCGTGATTATCGTCGCCTAAATTTGACTGTTTCACTAAAAAAATATACTACTCAAAACTGAAAAACTATTCACAAATTGACACATGAAATGAAAATTCATAGTATTAAAAATCTCCCTACCTCTAATAATAAAAAAAACGATATTTACACTTAAATATAAAGGGCGCTTTGGCGCATAGAGGGCCCACATCTAGCTTAAATATAGAGGGCTGTCTTTAAATTATTATTTTTTTAAATTACATAACATGTGACGAAACTTAATTAGAAGATGTAATCAGTATATACAAAGTGTTAGAAATGTAGAAGTTTAAACAATATTAAGCAAAATTTTTCTTGTATACTTTTTTAACTTCACCAGCATTTTAATTCAGCCTTCTACTTTTAAGTATAAAAATTGTCGCAGAAATTATAACATTGATTACGAACAATGAATGCAACAGATGATACACTTTCCAAGACAGAATTTCAACCTAAACAATTTATAAATTAAAAAAAAAAGAATTTTAGATGATCTCGTTCCTCTTACTTGCCCATTTGCTCCTGACGTGCGGTCGTTATAAAAATAAAGAAGGCGAGAATGAAACTTTTTCAAAGTATTTGTATTTTTAACCATATTTAAAATTGCCTCAAACCCCAAATTTCTTTCATTGCTTTTATGTCGCCCGTTCATTATAGTATCAAGCGGTTTGAACGTTGGTTCTAATGAAAAGTAAGAACTTAGCTTATTAACGAAATTCGTAATTTTTTTTAGCTTTGAAATACCTTTATTGCTTTCCAAAAGTTATTAACAGCTTCCATGGAAAAATTTATAGATTAACTCATAATGGGTACCTTCTGTGGTTAAGTGTGAATATATTTCGTTTTAAAGTCAAGGGCACTAAGATTTATATTGCTATAATTCTTATATGTGCCAATTTTTTAAATGATTTACTACTTGTGAAAAGTGTGTTTTTTTCCATACAAGCAGTTCAATTTGGTATATTAAATACAAAATCTTAAAAAGTACATCTTGTATTTTTTTTAAAGAATTAAAAGGATCGCCTCTTTTCGGTTGGCCCATGAATTGCAGGATATCTGTATATGAGTCAACCTAAATTTTTGGAATAAATTAAATCAGTTTCTTATCGTCACACTGTTTAGACCCATAAGACGCTATCCACTATTCTATATATTGATTTTTTAGATTTCGCTTTTCAGACCCATAAGACACTATTCAATATTCTATATATTGATTTTTTAGATTTTTTGCGAAATGAGATTAAGAACGAACGCATATTTTATCATGCATGCAAAGTTAATATATTTGTTATTAGATTAATATTACTTTTTAGTAATATATCAGAAAATATTTGGGTCAGTATTAAAAAGTTTACTAGCTTTATGTTTTCTCAATAGATACCGAATTGATTGGAAACCAAATGCTACTAGTAGTCAACCAAGATAGTTAATATTGATAATACGTAATATATTTTTCACAGTTTGAACAGCTTTTTCCATATAGTATGTCGTAACCTAACCTTATACACAAAATACATAAACAATGAGAGCAGATACAACTTTACTAGCTTTATGTTTTACTAGCTTTATGTTAACGACCCCACGTCAGGAGCAAATGGGCAAGTAAGAGATATGCGTGTTATTTGTTCATGTATAGTTTAAAAAATATTTTTAAATTTGAAATTTTTCGGAATAGTGCAAGAAGATCATCTAAAATTCTTTTTTTTTTAATTTATAAATTGTTTAGGTTGAAATTCTGTCTTGGAAAGTGTATCATCTATTGCATTCATTGTTCGTAATTAATCTTACAATTTTTGCGACAATTTTTATGTTTAAAAGTAGAAGGCTGAATTCAAATGCTGGTGAAGTTAAAAAAGTATACAAGGAAAATTTTGCTTAACATTGTTTAAACTTCTACATTTATAACACTTTGTATATACTGATTACATCTTCTAAAGAAGTTTCGTCAGATCTTATGTAATTTAAAAAAATAATAATTTAAAGACAGCCCTCTATATTTAAGCTAGATATGGGTCCTCTATGCGCCAATGTGCCCTTTATATTTAAGTGTAAATATCTTTTTTTTTATTATTAGAGGTAGGGAGATTCTTAATATTATGAATTTTCATTACTTGTGTCAATTTGTGAATAGCTTTTTAGTTCTGAATAGTATATTTTTTTTAGTGCTAACAGTCAAATTTAGGCGACGAAAATCACAAAATTCTCAAAACTACATTTTTAAATTTTTTTTATGTGAGAACCCCACTTACTTATCATAAAATGTTTCAATTAATTCAAAAGGCGTATTATCAGATTTTACCTATAGTCGTGGCGTACAAAAATCGACTCATAATAGCAATTTTCACCTATTTTTGAATAATGTCAATATCTTAAGTATTAAGAGATTTTGTTAAGGTCAAATGTGATGATTGTGACGGAAAATTTCATTCTCTGGATAGCTTGCCCTATCGCCTCATGCCAGTTCATGACTTACAGGATAGCCACTATGTTTAAATCGAAATTGAATACTTAGGATTGGATGAGACAGTGTGTGCTGCGGGTAGGTTTTATTTATTTTCAATATCAGTGTTACTTTCTATATATATATATATTAGTGCATTTGGACTTTGCATATGCTGACAACCTAACGATTTTCTCCAAAATAAGAGATTTTTCTGATCATTTGCTTTAAGCAAATGAGAATGTATCGCATCCTCTACACAAGTCTTGTGCGATCTCAAATTGAATATGCTGTTGCCGTCTGGAATCCTTACTATCTTACATATTCTGATATGATCGAAAGAGTGCAAAAACGATTTATACGTACATTGCAATATCGCATCAATACACCCAAAATAGATTATTATAATGCATTGCACACATTCAAATACCGTACTTTCCACGAAAGGCGTATCGAACTCGGAGCAATTGTACTTTATAATATTTGCCATAGTCGTTATGATTGCGCCGATATAGTGAATCAGTTGCAGTTTCGTGTGCCAGGGAGAGCGACCCGTAACATCGCACTGTTCCATCTACCTACCGCAAGTACTAATGCTGGTGCTCGTGTACCACTACGCAGGCTTTGTGATGATTGCGATGGAAAATTTCATTCTCTGGATATATTTGCCAGCTCAGTACTTCAATACAAACAGTCAGTTAAACGGATACTATACAACCATTAGTCCTTTGAAAGCATTGACACCACATTTTCATTTATTCAAATCGACGTGATATTCTTTTTTTTTCTTTTTATAAAATCGATATTATTATAAGTGGGATAGTGATTACTATTAATTCTATTATTGAATATATTTGGCGTTAATTTTGTAGAAATTCATTATTCACAATTAAATGAAACTACGTGATGTAGTATTATTTCTACTTTCTTTAATTACTTTACTACGACCTAGGTTTCGTTGTATTACAACATCTTCAGGTGGGATATTAGCAAAGATTAGCAAAGATATCTTTGCTAATATCCCACCTGAAGATGTTGTAATACAACGAAACCTAGGTCGTGGTAAATAAATTAAAGAAAGTAGAAATAATACTACATCACGTAGTTTCATTTAATTGTGATTCATTCTATTATATATATAATGTACACACATTTTTAAGAAATCTAAGATCGTTTCAAAATAATTGTGATATTTAGTCTTGTTTATGTGACTTTATTTCCCAAGTGGTTGCAAATTGCAAAACCATAGAATCTTTTCAGAGACAACTTTTTTGAATATCGCCCATAAAGTGATAATTTCTAAATGTATTCTTTTTATTCTCTTGCATAAACACTTGAATAAATCTTGAAAATCTGTTGTGATTTAATTTTAATTAGTTTATGGAGATGACTTAAAATATGAAAAAATGGTGCATATTTTTATTTTTTATTTTATTCAAACCTTAGCCAACTTCCAGTTATAAACTGTTAACAAATTATTTTTGCAATAAAAATAAGCAAATATTCCAAGACGTTTAGCATAAAATTAAGGTAACGACTACGAAATAGCGTTTTTGACCCTATCAATCCAGCAGAAAAGAGTATCAAAGACGGAACTAAATTAAAAGATGTTAAAGTGCACACGATATAAAAATATTGAATCTGATATTAGTTGTGACAAATGAAACAATAAATGGCACATGACAAGAATATAAAATATGAAAGAAAAAGAAAACAATTTCGGAACTGAAAATTATGGATAAAATTATCTAAAAATTTTGGGAAGTTCTTATTTGAAAGCCATCATAAAGAAAGTTTAGCTGCACTTTACGACTAATGTATTTACGTATACTATTCAAGGGCAGTAGAAACCCTGTGAAAAAGAGCAAAATTTGAAACAACCAAATCGGTCACCACATGGTTTTATGTGGTTCCAAGTCAATGCAAGCAACACGCCATAATAAAATGTTTTTTTTTAATGTATAAATCCCACACAATATGCGATCATCAAAGTAGATAGCCCTCATGATGTGGCGCTCTATCCGAATACATTACCCAAACGTATGTAAAGCTTACGAACCGGTAGTGAGGAACTTGCAAAGATAAAGCTCTTTGGACAATCACTACGTCCTACTTGGGTCGCTATCATTTTATTCTCGCCGGTCAAGTCGTTCCGACCTATGAACTTGGGGCTTTCCTTCATCCACCTTTTACGTATAAAGACACTTGTACCGTGTAGATTACCGAATGTTAGTTGTTATTAATTTATAAACAATGCTATAAGTTTCACAATCAGACTTGCTTTATTAATGTTCGTCTTTGTTAAACAAAGTGTGAATCGTTTACCTAAAACGCTTTAAAATATATTATAAAGGCATTCTGAATTATATATGAAAATAAAGAATACCCCTCCTTTATTTTTAAAACTATTGAGCTAAAAATTATAAAAAATCGGGTTGGTGAAATCTGACTTGAAGCTTACGGGAAAACTATAGCGATTATTTTAGTAACTGGAAAAATATCTTAATTTTTTCTAAATATACACCATGTGTTTCCGCCATAAAAAGTAAAGTGGCCATCAATAATTTAATAAGTGAAGAGAAAACTTGTTAAGCATATTGCACTTACAAAATATTTTGAGATTTGGCTTAGTTAGTTTCTATAGAAAAGGGGTGAAGAAAGATAGAATTTATACACAATATGTGTTAGAAACACATTTAATTACATATTACAAATACATTAAAAGGTCCATTGCGTACGTTCAGTAACAAAATATTCGTTGTTTATGTTCATACTATCAATGTCAAAAACGTAATTATCTGTGATCAAACAGTCGCACAGAGTAGAGACTGACGGCAAAGAATTTTAAAATGTCAGATTGAATGAATTTCGCGTAAATGAATAATGTTCAAACTTCAAATTTAATGAATTATGGTCGAATTTCGATCACTGGGCGGCCACTATAATATATACATAATATTTAAATAGTGAAAAATTTATATTTTTAAAAAGTTTAAAGCTTTTAATTAAAAGTATTTTACTCTAACGTTTTTAGTTGCCGTCATATTTCTAATACTACCATGACATATATATGAGTTAGATTTGACAATAGTAACGAATAATTACGTAGTAACGAATTATATAAACCTGAAAGGAAAAAATCATTCTTTCCTTAACTACTTGATTGTTAACTAAGTGGTATTAAAAGGCTTTAGAGCAGCGGAATCAATTACAAAGCGTTCGAAATAAGCCGAAAAAAGGAAAAGGGAAGTTAATGTACACACATTTTTAAGAAATCTAAGATCGTTTCAAAATAATTGTGATATTTAGTCTTGTTTATGTGACTTTATTTCCCAAGTGGTTGCAAATTGCAAAACCATAGAATCTTTTCAGAGACAACTTTTTTGAATATCGCCCATAAAGTGATAATTTCTAAATGTATTCTTTTTATTCTCTTGCATAAACACTTGAATAAATCTTGAAAATCTGTTGTGATTTAATTTTAATTAGTTTATGGAGATGACTTAAAATATGAAAAAATGGTGCATATTTTTATTTTTTATTTTATTCAAACCTTAGCCAACTTCCAGTTATAAACTGTTAACAAATTATTTTTGCAATAAAAATAAGCAAATATTCCAAGACGTTTAGCATAAAATTAAGGTAACGACTACGAAATAGCGTTTTTGACCCTATCAATCCAGCAGAAAAGAGTATCAAAAGACGGAACTAAATTAAAAGATGTTAAAGTGCACACGATATAAAAATATTGAATCTGATATTAGTTGTGACAAATGAAACAATAAATGGCACATGACAAGAATATAAAATATGAAAGAAAAAGAAAACAATTTCGGAACTGAAAATTATGGATAAAATTATCTAAAAATTTTGGGAAGTTCTTATTTGAAAGCCATCATAAAGAAAGTTTAGCTGCACTTTACGACTAATGTATTTACGTATACTATTCAAGGGCAGTAGAAACCCTGTGAAAAAGAGCAAAATTTGAAACAACCAAATCGGTCACCACATGGTTTTATGTGGTTCCAAGTCAATGCAAGCAACACGCCATAATAAAATGTTTTTTTTTAATGTACACATAGACGCTTGAACACTAACGTAACGTAATAGGAGTATCAGATCAGAAAAAAATATTGCTGCGTGATATATTCGAACGATTATACTTATGGAAATTTATAAAAATTATTCGTTAAATCTATCGATAACGACAATTAATGGTTGTACACATGATATTTTTGCATAGTCTACTTATTTGTCTAACACGGTCAAACATTTTAAATTATTACATAAAATCTATTCGCATTCTTGATAATTGGGTCTTTTTAAGATAATAACTGAATTCCCTTAATTTTCCTTCAAGTAATTCGAATAATCCCCTGTATTAAAGAATATTTGTTGCCATTTTGTATTCTGTCCCTATATGTTTCTTTTTGGTGAGCCTGTAAATAATAATTATTAAATATTTTATTAAGCCCTATGATTTCCATTTTAAAAGAAATATGATTTTCTTTTTGTTTTATAACGTGAGATTATGTCAAGAATTTATTTTTCTTTTAGTCCATAGCTTGAAATTTCACAGCAATTTTTGGAAAGTGAAAATATCTAAAAATGAAGTCTTTTAATGCAAGTATCACAGATAACACTAGGTCACAGCAGTCAGGTATAAAATATTTTAACTTACATTTTTCTGGAAAGAAAAATCAATCTAATTTTCTCTAAATATTATTATTTTTTCAAAATATTTTTAAAACATTATATCAATGGTGACAATGGGATAATACAAATGGGTCCGCTTATTATGGACTGAATAGTTAATTTTATTTATTTCTCATTATATTTAGGTTATGATGTAATATAGCAATAAAACTGATATGTCATATTAAGCGCGTTGTTCCTTCCATATTACCATACTAATAAAATATTTTTCTGCCCTTTTCACTACTGACGAACTCATTCGAGTAGATGAAGTATACCAATGTGCAAATGACGATTTGTTTTGATTTAAAATATTGGTTCAAAAGTAAGTACGATAGTCTTCTTCATTTATAAAAATTCCTATATCTTCAATTGTTTTTCAGTATGCATTTTTCAGTAAAAATTTTCCATACATGTAATATAATTTGTTGAGAGAATTGTTATCCACTCTTGAAATAAAACGCATTTTAAATAATATCTCAAAAAAATTTCTTGACAATTTCGCGATTTCTTGAAAAAATTATATATTATCGAGTAACAAAATATCAGAAAATTCTTACGTTTGAATATTTTCTTCATTACTAAGTATCTCAAAACATAAAAGAATTAGCGATCTGATTTTTGATCATCTTTCTCGTGTAGACCTCTGTATACATTTTATTTAAAAAGTACAATAAATCTATTTTAGAACTTACTACGCCGCTCCATATAGCTGATGAAGTCACTGTCAGCTAGTGTGCATTTTCTGTTATCTGCTCCTCACGTAAATTTTCACTTTATATAGATTCAATACATAAGATGGAAACCATGCTCTTTGTTTGCTACAGAGATTTATTGCACCTTATCCCTCCCGATTGCTATACTACATACGCACTCAAGGACTTTAGCGGACTTTATTTAGAAGTCTTAAATTTAATTTAATTTTACCTCTGTGTTCCCTTTACAGATATATTTTTTTTTCATTTGCGATCATTCATAAGGAAATGAAACAATAAATGTTAATGCCAAAAAATTGGTATTTATTTTCCTTCCCCCGAAAATAAAGTTGTATAAATATAGGTGTTTAAAATAAAAGTTAAATTTCCTGATAAATAAATGTGTCTTATTTATTTAACCATCCCGTACGATTACTTTTTCTCATGTAACTAAGAATCAATTTGATATTTGGTTGTGAATATGATTATTTGCTATAGGTGTTGTGTGAAAAATAAATATATGCTACTTCAGATAATTTGCCAAATCGAGGAGTTAACGTAGCAAAACGATTCCGCAATTTCCTGCTTGTTATAAAGCCGAACTACTTCAGCATTTACAAATATTCAAATTTACGATGACTCTAGCACCAATTTGTTTGCTCCATCGAATATCGAAGAAAAAGGACAGTTTTTATCTTGCTACTGATTTGTTTGGGTCAAGCGGATAGGTAAACGGTACTTTTTCAGCTATAATTGGGTTCAAATTTCAGAGACATTTTATTCCTTAACACAGTAATAAAATGAAAAATTATTATCATTTTATTTCTGTATTTCTAGGAAAAAATTCATAAGTTCTATAAAAAAAATACCATGTGTGTTTCATTTAAAGTTTGTCCTAAAAATGTATTTAACTTTAATAAACTCTTTTATCTAATATGCTCGTTTACGTCTTGGGATTTGCTAAATATATATTTCTAATAGATATTATCATTTTGTACAAAATGTCTCATATTTACTTTGTTTTTCATTAATATTTTGTAATCCTAATTTGTGAATATTACTTAAATTTCTAACTAAATTTCCAAAAAAATTGAAACAGTATGGGTTATGCTGTTTGAATTTTATTAAATTATGATTTTATTAGAATCTATCCATGTGATAACAAGCTTGTGCACTGTTAACAGAAATGTTATTTATTATGTGATTTTACCAACTTAAATATGATGAAGGCAAAAACCTATCATGCAGGGCGCAAGTAATTAGTTCTGAGCCCGTTTCTTTAATAGCTAAACCTATCTGTATAATGACACTAATGAAATAAGTAAGCGAAAAAGATATAATAAATCGCAAATATATCCTTGTTTAGGACGTGTTTATTTTTGAAATAGAATGGTATATTTTTATCGACTTTCATTAAAAATACAGTTTCAACGCGTTTGCGAATATGTATTTTAATACAGTATATAGTCTTTTTTATTAATATATAGGATTTACTTCAAAATAATTTTAAATGTTTCATAATTATCTTTGAAGAGTAAAAGCAAAAAGCTCTATAATTGGAGGCTAAAATTATAACTTAAAATAGCACCTACATTCCCTTTGCATAAGTCATCGATGCATTAAATAAAACGATAAAGGCGAATAATTAGTATACCTGTATTGGTTAACTGATTTATTGTCTTTAGTATACACATGCATAAGGTATATATATATATATATATATATATATATATATATATATATATATATATATATATATATATATATATATATATATATATATACGAGATAGATGATGGGGAGTTACAAATGAAAGTTATAAAAACTTTTTTCAGATCAATCTTGAACGCGTGAATTGATGGTACATTCTAAATATACGAGATCAACTTATTCATAAATTATAATGTCTTAAATGTAATATATTATTTATAATGTACGTTTTGGTAACATGAACAGTGGAGAAATACGTATTAAATAATCATATATGGGGTGAAAACAAGTCATAATTTTAGGATTTCCAAAGGGAAGTCGAAGAATATAGGCATCTAAAGCTGAAAGTCTAGATATAAGAATATCTGGGTTACAAAACTATTTCAAAACATTGAAGAAAAAGCAGAGAATGTAAGATCCAGATAGCCTACAGCTTCATAGTTTCGCAAAGATACATTACCAAATTTCCTGAGGTTGATACAAAAGATCCAGGTACCATATACCTCTACAGCCAAAGTAAGCTAGAGCGAATGATATAGGTAAATTTATATTTTCGTTGCTATAAAATATTGGAGATATTTTAGAGAATACTGATTATTTTATAACTACATTTATTGGCTGATGCCAGCTAAAGTTTTGAGTGATCATTAAGTCTAGATGTTTGTATAGCTCATAACCTGAGGTACTGTATTAAGAAGAAAGTGTCAAATTGCTTATTATCATAACATGGTTAACCATAGATTATAACATTTCACTTTTCACCTAAAACTTGGTAAATGAAAAAGTCACAGGTGTGTTTCATATAAATCGAATGTATTTGTATTTTCCAAATACCACGTGAGCGAGCCTCGGGCAAAACTAATATTTGTACATATGGCACAAAAAAAATTAATTATCAATATGGATTAATAACTATAAGGCGAAGATAAATAATAAAACAAGACAGCTATATTTCAAAAACATCCATGTTATTTCATCAGTACAGGTTATATCCACAATCAGTCTTAAATCAAAGCACAATCCGAATGATCTCCAATTCCTTTCTCGTTGTTATTACGGTAAGTATGTACATGCGATACATACTGGTTGGTTTTGATTACATTACTTTTAGTTTCGAAGCAAGTAGGTTTTAGTCTATTGATAAATTAAAGTATTTTTCTTAGAAATTTTAAACCAACAGTCACTAAATTATAGGGTCCAAGCACGACGCCACAACTACGTTTGTTGCTAGTACTTTAAAAACCTTTTCAATCAGGCGATTCTGTATGGAGAATAATTTCTAATAAATAAAAATAAAAAAAATAAATCTAAAATATTATAAATCCTAAAATCCTTAGAAAAGGTTAAAACATTCTCGATCGTTATAAACTTTGACATGAATATTGTAATGCTATTACTAAGACCATGAAATACGAGTTTCGATGTTCGTTAACTAAGCACGAAAAAATGGTTAGATATTTTTTTTTGTAGAAATGACCATGTTTATAATCTATGTTTCGAATAAATACACATACGCTATTATGTATTGTCAACGTAAGGAACATATCACAACGGACTTACCTATCGTAAATTATCGTGATTACTGCTTATATTATTTAAATATTTGATCGTAGATACATTGGTACAGAAACCTTGAACCATTATAACCATATTACGCTGTGTAAAAATATTAAAAATCTGGCAAAACCTTGTGTGTAGGTCCATCATATCTTTTTGTCTATAAGGGGCTCCTTGGTCCAAACAAAAAAATGGCATTCAAAATGTCTCAGGTTTACTGTTCAAGAGGAAAAGTATTGTGCAAGAAAGAAATTTTTTATATATACATATTGAGTATCGGTTAAAAGAACTCTTTGGATAGAGGACAAAGCTGTTCTTATTTCTTTTAACCGAAAAACAAAACTTTTTCTCATCACGAAATTACTGTTATCAAATCCATTTGATTACTAGATCTGTCTCAAAAACACCGTTCCATGGTAAGCTGAAATTTTAATTTAATATTTTTATGTCACACAATACTGAAAAAAATAAAACATATGACAGTACAAAAATTAAGGTAAACAAATCAAAGGACTTTTGACAAATTTTGTGATATTTTACACCTCTGAAAGGCAATTATAAGGCGTTATATTTCTGTAGTGAAAAATAATGTTTAATATTTGTAAATAATTTGATAAATGTAGTCTTAAATGTTTGCATGTACCAAAATGTATGGAATCTACATACAGGCAGATGGACGCGGTGGCAGAATTTTTTTTATGAAATATTTTGAGCAAACAAAAACTTATATTTAGTTTTGAGGGATTGTTATCTTAATATCTCTTTGTGGCTTTTGTTATGTTTATATTTTTTTATAACTTGTGAACATTTATGACACATGTCGACGTTATGAAATGGCACTTTATTTAGAACAAACTTAAATCTCCGCAAACATAAATATACCAATTCCAGTTTCATCAAAATTCACGTCTCATTGTATCACTTTCAATCCGGTGCAAATTGTCCCGTAAATGAGAAAAGACTCGACACAGCTTTTAACTTAGAAATAAAAAGAGCTTTGTATGTGTAAAGTTTAGGCTACACCGCATGCTTATTTTTCTTCTATTTTATTTATAGTAAATTTGATCCCAGGAAAGATAAAAATATTTTCGTGATATTTAATTTTCCTATTTGTCTACATTTGCTAAATTAGAAATAACGTTGTCATTGCAAGGGAACAAATTTGGAATATTAGAATCTTTATTGCATATTTAATTTTTATATTTCCCCGAAATAAATTTCAATGCTTCTCGCTGTTTTTGACGTTTTCTCTTGCCGATTTAAGTTTCTCTATACTTTTTAAATCTGATATCCATCTGTTTTAATGCTTTACACTTTTCCTTTTTCTGCAAAGAAATTTAAAATCATCATCTACGTCTTGTTTTAAGTAAATATATGTAACAAGAACTCTCATAGGAGTTAACATATTCATGCAAGGCCATGTTAAAAGTATGTGCGTTAGGTTCGAATTTGAAAATAATACTAATATTTGTTTTATTCATATATTTAAAACAAAATTAAAATAATGCCTTGATTACTAGATTATTTATTAATGAATTAACAGGAATGATACGTCACAGATACAGTCATTAATTTACACTTAATCCAATCAGATGAAATTGTGGGCTGAAATTGTGGGCGAATTTATCTAATTTAGCTAATTAAACTAATTTAGCTTTAATTACTGATTGAGTTTTATTACATAATAATTTTGCATATCTACTTCATTTTAATTCATCTATTATAACACACAATTCTAGATCACAGTATTAAATTTCACTCAACTGTTATTGGCTCACTTTCTATAGAAAGATATTAAAAATAGGAAATTGAAAGTTTTCCAAAAGTCTTCACAGGATATTATTACCCATAATTTTTTTACTATTTCTCTCGTAATTAGCACACAAAAATTTGTAAAAACCGCCATTCATATTTCAGAAAGAAAATACTACGTAGATTTGTGTTCTCATAAACTCCTCACTTTTCAGTTGATTTTGTATACTTATGTAGCGTGGTAAAACAAACTTTTCTTTATGCGGCATCATTAATACTAGAAACATCGGCATTTGTAACCTACCTAGAAAGACCAACATCGTCATTTTCATGCTAGGATGTCCATTGACGTTGATATGAAATTATTGTTAGTTTTAATAAAGTAGGACACGATTATTATTTGTAAACTTTTACTTACTTTAATGAGAGACACATTTAGTATAAATTATGTTTTTTTTATGTTTTATACATTTTCCACAAACTGGTTTTTTACAAGTGTCACAAAAGTAAGACGTTTTATTTCTGTTACATTTTATATTTATTTGACAAGTTCGTCTTTTGTTTGACCTGGTGTCTTTTATAATTTCGTTTACATTTTCCAGATAGAAAAGTAGACATGCTGGGCCTTAACTATTTTTTTGACTCATAAACGAGTTGGAGTATGAAATTATGCCGAGAAATATTACTCTGAGTAATTTTTCTGTGAATAAGCCATGCATTTATGACAGCTCTATCTATAACATTATAAAATACATGCACAGGCCTTCTACTAGTACCAGCTATCACGGAGTATTTCTGCGCCATTTGGTTCAATAATATTTGCACCAAATTTTGTCGAATTATAAAATTCAACAGATTCCGGAAATTTCTTCTCACCTGTGCTAGTTTGAACACCCAGGTGGAGAGTATTGAAAATTATAACATTTTTCTTTGGTTTTCCTTGATTAATACTTAAGGTAGTATCAGCGTTGGTCTTCAAAATAAAAGAATCACAACGTGGATACGAATTGCTTTGCAGCCTGCAAATTTATTAGTATTTCTTTTCTCACACGTCTCATTGTACTCACTGTTTGCTCTGCTCTCAGTTTATCTGCCAGTTTTATGGAGGTAAACAAATTATGTGTAGTATATTGCGCCTTTTCATATAGGGTTATGACCGTATCAAGATCACATGTTATGGTAATGAATCGCTTATACGATCTTCATCTCGACCTAAATACCGACATAAATATTTGGTTTTGATATCAGCTAAAAGACAAAATTTTATTCGGAACTTTTCAGGTGTGTTTTCTATGTATTGCGTAGAGGCGCATAGAGTTTGGATGGAAATAACTGTTCGTCACCAGTCAAGTTTTCATCAGGTCTAGATACCTGATAATTGATAATGTTCAATGAATTTATTGCAAATTGCTGATGCTAGCACAAATTTATCCGTTGCAAGTCGCAAAGATCTTGTAGACTGTATATCAAAACGCACATATTTCATAATTTCTTTGAATCTGTTCTTGCTCAGTACTTCACAGAATACAGGTGGACTCCAACGTTTCGACCACATCAGATCTAAATCTAGTCAAAAAATAACAAAGAGGGGACAATACAATCATGTTTATGAGTTGTCAACAACAATTTGTCAAATTAATTAACAGATAATGACAAAAAATAAATACCCGCCAAGTACGAGTCTGGCTCGAGCTTAGAGTGTTTCGTACCTCGTTAGAACTGAAATTATTTAATTTCTCGTAAGTCCTAACTAACAGGGACTTACTAGTGGAATAAATATTTGTTCAGGTATCTGATATGGTAGTTTCTATACGGTATCTGATATTTGTTCAGGTATCTGATATGGTAGTTTCTTTTTTATGCACGTTCGTACGTGTGTGCATATGTACGTGTGTGTATATTTGTATAAACCTATTAAAAAACGTATAAATGACATTGGAAAGAATTACAATTTGTCCATTCCAAATAAAAAAGGGACAGTCTACAGTCCATTATAGGCCTCAATTTATTCACTTTCAGTATAAATTTTGTTTGCCGACATATTTTTTTTCCAATGAACGTAATCAAGTTTTCACCTTAATTCTAGTAGAACTTCCAAATCTTATTTGAAAATGGTGTTAGAATCTTTTTTTATAATATGCGGCGTAACCCATAACATGATTTTCACTTTATATAAAACTTTCCTAGGTTTTTTTGCAAAAGTGTTAAGACGAAAGAAAATTATACTGTAAGCAAATTGGTATTTGTTAATGTTAAATAAAAATTGTTTACTAATGTACTAGTAAATTACAAATTTAATAATAAAAAACATTAAAATACTTATTTAATTATGTAGTAAAAAATAAATAAATATGGGCGTATTCATTATTGAAATTTTCTGGATTAATAGCCTGTTGGTTGGAATTAAAACAATACCATCAACCAACAAAGCTAATTAATATTCAAATTATTCAATTAATTATTTGATAAAATTAAGGATTTAACAACTATTTTAATAAAGCGTGTCATGGTGATTTTCTTACTAATCTTCAAGCGGACCTGCGGGTCGACCAAATATTTGATGTTCGCAAATATACCAGCATAAAATTATAATTCCGCATCACAGGTATCATTCATATCTAGTAGCTTCCAATATATTTATTATATTCTCATAATATTGTTACTACTTCTTCTCCGTACTTTTCTTTTAGTTGCGACTCCGATATCGAATTAGTTCCACAAGCCTAGTGTCGAAAAGTCGACTCGCGTAACACTTCGCGAAAGTTTATTCTCTTTTATATAAGGATCTTTTATATAAGAATTCATGTTACTGTATGCGTTATTATCCTAAAAATAGTCTCTATTTATGTATATACATATATATATATATATATATATATATATATATATATATATATATATATATATATATATATATATATATATATATATATAAATTATGGCGGGAAAAAAATATAATTCGTAAAGAAGACAGAAAGAATAAATGAAAGGTAAATGGCTCATGTGAAGTAGCTGCAGATATTATTGAAATGAAGAAGAAATTGAAATAATTCACTCTGCATATGAAGCAGGTAGCTCAAACGAGGGATTTTTCTGACAGTAAGAGTTATTTTATTACGGGATATCATATTTGGCGAAGTGACGAAAATCTTATATCCACCGAGGAGAAATCAAATGCAAAATATTCATATAGAAAGTATGGCGTCCGTAGAAATGGTGTAGGAGTGACTATTTTTTTTTAAACGTACAATTTATTCATTAGTGATCAAATTATTAAAAAAGTGGTTGAATATACCAATCTGTAAAAAAATATTGCATCATACAGCAGAGCACTAGGCTGCAAGAAACTGATACTGTCGAAATCCAACATGTCCATTTTACTCTAGATAGATAGAACTTCATGGATGTTACATGCAAACTCAATGAATTTGCCAGGTTTTTGGTGTATGTTTAAGTAAGATTTATTTCAACAAATATTTCAAAATCTGAAAATAATGATTCCAGATATATTTAAATAGATTGTATACAAAAATATTTTATAATTAAAATAAATGGTTATTTTGCCCATTTGTATTTTACACTACCTAAAACCCAAAAAATTCGAAACGAGTTCGTGAGATCGGAGCTGTTTTAAACGACCGCCTGATTGCTTGAAATTTATCACTCAAAATCGCTTTGAAACCTATTTTCATAATAAAAATCTGTATAATTTGAATCCTCCAAACAAAATCTGTCATTGACATTGAGAAAACTTTCAAACTCCACTCTAATTTTTAAATGAAGTGAGCGAATACCCATGATGGTATAAATATTATTTAAACCGACTATGATAGAACTACAAATATAATACGTGCAAAATAATATAATACCCACGCCCTCGATAAAGTACGTTCCATTAATACGCCTTGATATGTTAATCTATTTGCCTCTTCGCGTACAAAAGGTGCTACAACGCGAGCTGTGCTGTAGCACTTAGGCGCATATGGCCTATATGATTCGCGAGCATAAAACTGAGTAGTCCACGCGGTGTGAGTGCTTCATCTAAACATATTTCTGAAATATATGTAAACCTCTTGTCGGTGGCGGCGAACATATAAGGGCAAAGCTCGTCAAACAAATGCTCTTTCGTTTTATTACCATCGGTCGAAATTGCGGTTTTTGCTCGTTTGTATTTCCTGATTAAATGTTTTTCCCACAAGCGATATTTAATAAGTTCTAAAAAGAATTATAGGTTTCATATATTTAGAAGTGATGGAGGCTGTCAATATTAAATTCCCAGTGACATGTACTAGCATTTTATTAGTTTATATATGTAATAATAATTCCATCATTTTATCTTTGGATTATAAATTTACAAATTCTGCTTTGTTAAAAATTCTTTCTGCTTTGTTTAAAAATCACCTCTGCCTAATGTTAAAATAATTTTTCATAATTCTCTTAATGAAAGTAAAATAATAATCGATAATAATATGTTTCTTGGAAAATAAATACAAACTTGGTAGTTTAAAGTTGATTTTAATGCTTATTACGGGCGATTATAAGTACATTGCTACCTAACTGTTGGCTAAGGGCAAATTAAAAATCCTTGAATATATCAAACCAAATGCTCAATGAAACCTCCAAATGAAACAAATATATAGATAAAATATCATAGTTCCCTAAGTAATGCAAGAGTTAAATATTTGTTACTCATACTTTCAGTTATTACTGAAGTATAGTTAAGAATAAAAGGTTCATAAACATTGAATGCATGTATTATCATTTAGAAAATTTACTGTTAAAAATAACAAAATAAATATAAAATAAATGTAAATAATTACAAATGTGACAAAAATGGTTTTAATGTGCAAAAGATCAGTCGTGTATCATTAAAGTTTTTATAAACACTTGTCGAGACGTTGCCGTGAGAAATATCTTCCACCATTATAAAGAGAAACGAAAACGAAAAATTGTGTTTTCGCAAAATTAGCACCTTTTTATTATTACTTACTGGGAAAAATAGGATCAAGGTGACGCTAATGTTGAATTGTTATTACACCCCTAGCTGCCATCCTAAAATAACATGCGGCACTCAAATTGTTTCTAAGAAATGTGGGTAATGTTTTACTGAGATGTTAAATTAGATTTGTAAATAAAATCCAGCGAGAGAAACAATTTGTAACAAGAAAAGCTTTCTAAACTGAATATTTCACTCGTGTATTTTTAGTTGTCATCATCGTCGTGTCGTTTTATAAATTAAGAGCGTTTGAATGTTGCTACTCAGTAATGGAATTATGAATCTTAGAAGAAAATAAAAAGTCGTTATTTTCCTAAACAATTTGACTTTTAACTAAGCGGCGTTAATAGATGTCAGGGTATCAATGTCAGTTACAAAGTATTTGAGCTAACCCAAAAGCGGAGAAGAATTTGTGCGTGGAAGATATTTGTGTAAAAATTGATGTACAATCATTTTGAAGAATCAGGCAGCTTTCAGAATTTTTTGTATTTTTAGCATGAAATTTATTTTTCTTCTCTCGCCAAAAGACTGATTTCGTGGTAAAATGGCTATAAACAGAACCCTTATAATTTTATCCCACCCATCTGTGCGTCTGTCACAATCATTTTACATGGAGATTATTGCACCATATAGATTAAACTTGGATGGTAGTGGTCGTCTATGAACCGAAGAAATGGTGAAATTTTGAAAAAATATTCTAAGGGGTGGCACTCTATAACTGAGGGATGAAAAAAATCCAGTGCACACAAGCGTTCAACTTTTCAACTAACGTGTATCAAATTCTGAAGATAAATTAAGGAATTAGAAACTTAAAATAAATTTTAAAGAAAATTGGTATGAATAAGATATGTTGTGTAGTTTTGAAGATTTGATATGGTACGCAGCAACAATTTTGCTTTTCACAGTGTCTTTAAGAAAAACAAATTTAAAAGTTTCATGTTGTTTGGTGTTACAGAACACTTTGTGTGGGTGTCCGAATCACACTTGGCAGTTTTTTTTTAAATTTTTATTCTTAATCTACTGCAAACCTAAGATAATAAATATTGTATTTATAATTATCTGTGTCAATGTCTTTATGAATTTAATATATTTAATTTTTTTTCTAATTAATATTTTCAAATTATAATTTAGTACCAATGCCTTGAGTAAATTAGTCTGAAACAAAAAATAAAATTCTCAGGAAAAGTAGAACTTTGTTATACTTTGAACATATAAACACGTTGGTAATTTGTCAAACCCTATAAGAATTACAATAATGACCCCAATTTGAAAATAAACTTGAGAAAAATTTGCGAAGGTAACGCAACTTTTTTATAATCTTATCATTAGAAATTAGCACTTTCTGAGAGTATATTTTATCAACATCTCTAAAACTACTTTAAATAAAGATCAATAAAACAGTTTTCAATAATTGTCCCTTTATTTGACCTAAAATATGATAATAAAAAAGTAAGAAAATTTTTTGACTTCCTCTGACATTCGTATCTATGTAAATATTTTAAGTACAAACATGTGCAATATAATTATTGTATACACTACGTTAAAATTCAACCTTGCGAGTCAAAGATTTTTAGATAAATTGATTATTTGTAGAAATATTTTACGGCTAAGCACTTGGATATTCCACGGCTAACAATATAAGTATTCCACAAGTAAATGTACACATTTTACACATAAATATTTCACGGCTAATCACATGTACATATATATGTCACGCTTTAAAATTACGGATCAAAGAAAACACCCAATGCCGAGCTAAGCAAATTCTGCTCACGAATTATTGAGGAATATAATGGGTTATTATTAAAGTTATTGAGTCCATTTGGTTTGGTGCAAGAATGTCAATAATCTCAGTACCAGTTGATTGTTAAATTACCTTTTCGAATAAATTTAAAATGCAATGTAATACTTTTTTCGTCTTGCGGCAAATTATATTCGACAATGCCCAGAATAAAAAGAGATTACTTCGTATAATTATCAATATTTTTCAAATTAATCAAATTACACGAATATTTTCTGTTTTATCCCTTGCGTAAGATTAAAAATTTCCTAAACCAAATTACTGAGTTCGTTTTTAATTTACTGCAAACAGGGACGTTCATTATAGCCTTAATGGAAATAATATCTTAAAAGTATATAGGAAGATAAATTCGAATGTTTGAGAAGCAATCTCACAAACACCAATATATAGTGAAGTATAATAAATTGATATACAACTATAAAAAATATTAAATTAACTATAAGATATTTTTCACTCAATCAACTTTAAAGACATTTAAATCCAAAATAGTAATTGAAAAATATTCATTATGATAATGTTTTTCTTATGTATCCGTAAGACTGAGTGCCGTGCAACATTTTTATTACAAATATATCTTCTATAATAAAAGAAATTTGCTCGTAATAATTCCATAAATATTCTTTTTTACTTATTGATGCTTAATAATTTCTGAGAAAACACAATCTTTACCAAGTATTTTTATTAAATTTTACTGTATGCTTAGGAAACTAAGTTTAGAGTGGTGCACTTATACCTAAAAGTGCGATCTCATCCAGTCAACCATAATGAGTTAAATATGAACAACAAATGATCTAGTACGCCGGGAGTAATCTGTTAACTATAATTAATAACATTTACAAAATAAAGCAGATACTAATAAACTACATTAAACGTTCTGTCTTTCGAGTCATAATTTCGTTTATGATGTGTAACATTAATTTGTTAAAATAAATAATTTTATGTGTTATAAAAATATCACGATTAATTGTTGCAGAGATTTTATAAAACTTAATATTGAAATTCAAACTTACATTCCACTAACTTACTGTTACTATCACTATTAAAAACTTTTGTGCATCCTTTTTAAAATGTCTCTAATTACTTATCATGTAATAACGTATAATAGAAAAGCCTCTATGAAGGTTACCGGTAAGTGAAGATGGAAAAAACAAAATATTTCCGCTGTAAATAATAACATTTTTGAAAAGACGTAAAACACACTTTGTCTGGAAATTACAAAGTAACGGATGCGAGGCCAATTTGTAGACGTATTGTGATAGAGCCAAAGCAAACGTAGATTAATGGAATATTATTTACATATGACGCTGGTTTTGGAGATAATCTGAAATTAAATAATAATGTGGTTGCTCTTACTTAATTAATTGATAGCGTAAGGTTAAAAGACAAAAAGTAATGGTGTATACGTAAATAGCTGCCTCTTTTGCGCGCGGTACGCTTTGATATTTACCCGTCGTATTTATGTTGAGAAAACCAAATAGTAAATGAAGTTCCTCCAAAGGTAATTCGTGAAATGTTTGTAGTTATACTTCCAACTCATCAGTTGCCGCGGGCGTGGATTCGAACCAAATCATAAATTTAAATTGTTAATCGGAAGTCCCTTTCCTTTACAACGTGGATATAATGTTTGAATTTACTTGAAATTTGAATAGAAGTAACAAAACCTTCATGGTACATTTAGTCTTAAAAATTGAAGGTCTAAGTTCGATTAAGGCAGTGAGACTGGCGGCGAGTCATATTGTAAAGTATAACAGAAAATATTTATAAAGTTTATGTATAATTATTACGTTGTTTAGTAGATTTTAGTTTTAACGCAATTAGAAAGTAATGAAAAGTAAATCGTCAGACTCATCTCACATATACACCAAAATTTTAACTTTTTAACCCAGCTATGCATAAAAAAAGGTCTACATAACAATACACATACTTTTTGTAAAATATTTTGGAAAGATTTAACCTGTCATTATTATTTTAATACAATCCCAAATAAATAAATAAGCACTGATGCTGTTGCAAACGAAAATCTTTGCAAACATTGCAGCAAGTTGGTTGAGAATTTTAGAAGTTCTAACCTTGAATTAGATAATGAAATACATGTCTATGTCGATATTTGGCTGTTCACTAATTCGTTTATTTTTTATTTAAGCAGGAAATTATTTAATTATATTTCAACATGAATAATTTCGAATGTACGGTTTACACTATACAAACATTTGCAAATGTCTTTCTCTCCCAAAATGTAATAAGTTATAAAGTAAGCTTTAAACCATATACGGTTTTTGAAAACGGATTTTGAAGTTACGTTGGGGAGAAATTAAAAAAATGAAGTGGTTTATTATAAAAGTTAAAGGTGTATAATTTTCTTGTCAGAAAATTAAGTAACAATAGCTTAATTTATACGCTTAGTTTCTTCCAATACGACCGAAAGAAAGTAATTTTATTTCACTTCTACTTTTACATATATTCTTCTTCAAAGTCATTACATTCTTGATAGAGAGGTCGTAGTCATTTGGTCAAATAAATTGCAGATAGGGACACGTGCGCTGCAGAAATTATAGCCTTTCCTTTCTATCAGCAATTCTCCAGGTGACTCCTGTAGAGTAACCTGCTTAAATTGACATGTATAAGAGGAAAACACATAACATAAGAGGAAAACACATAAAACAATGTTATTCCGAAAAAAGAAATACATCTTAAAGGTCCAAAGCGCTCAAATTCCAAAAACAAGCAAAAATATCTCAATGCTATTTTCTGGAAAAAAGATTATCCTATAATCTGTTGAATATGTGCAAAGCGTGTTTAAGGCAAGAATATAACAAACCAGAAAGAGTATTTTTTATCATTTTTGTTACAAAATGAATCTGGTAAATTTCGATGGGGGAAATTATTTGAAATATGACAGCAGATTTTTCCACGTTTTGACAAATTTTGTAATAAAATGAGGAGAACGTTCCATTACCTAAAATTTTACCAATGAATATTAATTAATCACCTATCAATCAGCCTAAAAATATTCATAGTTGGTAAAATTTTATATTATTCTAGTAATATTAAATATTTTATTTATTTTTATTATTTAAGTAAATGGTATTTTAAAATGGTTTTTATCCAAACTATGAACGTAACGGTTAATATGTGACGATGTGTGTAGATATAAATGCGTGTGCGTAAGTAAATGTGGAGATAAATGCTGTTTTTTATTGACGTGCTGACATTGAATAATATTATATGTGACTGCACATACACGTTAGTGTGGATACGTATATATAAGCGCTTTTTGAATTACATACTCACGTCACAAAAAAAGAATAATTTAATTAAATTTGTTGAGGAAATGGCATAGACGTACAGACCTCAATGCGACACACCCAAGAAAGGGCTGAGGCTAGTTACGTTGGTATATTCTAAATATACGGATAATTTTTAACGTAATAAAGGCTTACGAGTAAAGTACCTAGAGTCTACTTTAATAAAATACCTTAATAATTATTTTTTTATGATTTATTAATTCCTGCAACAATTTATAATAAATACTTGAACCCTTGGCCCATTGAAACAATGGATTTTTTTATATACCCCAATTAATAAGGTTTTTTAAAACATTGTTAACTATGATCCCATTTAAAAGGGGATCAATGTGAGTCAACGGATTGCTATTCAATTTGATTACGCGCTAAGCGTATCCACAACATTCATGCCAAATCGTTTTATCATAAACGATGTAAAAATACGGTTGAAATTACGACAATTTAAGCATTACACAGGAGCCGCATACTATGTACGTTCAGTCGAAATTGGTATCAAGTATGACGCGTTCTGTGTGATGTAAACTCTCAGACAAACAAGTAATTTTTTAATTTCTTATTATGATAAATAAACCTGTTTTCTCTTATCAAAAATATTCATGACTTTCTGTTTCTCTATGATTCGAAACTGTTTCAATGATTACAAAATATATGCCTTGAGTCTTACGAATAAGCAGAGTTACATCATAACTGCATATTTTCCCCCATTGAAATATAGGTTATTTCATAGACCTATTGAATTATTAAGGTAATATGACGTTATTATAGCTCATTATGAAGTTTGTTACCGTTTAAGATATGTTTACAAATAGAAGACAACCAATACTGCTAACAACAAAAAAAATATTATTTATCTTAGTATGAAAACAAGGTGATCTTATATTATTTCCTTGGCTGACTCCAAAACATATCATCGGAATTTGCAACTTCAAAATTAAGCTTATTGTTAACGATCATGAAAATAATGAATAACAAACCTTGATAGAGATACTTGCCTTCGATAATTTTTCCCGGAATAAAATATTGCCAACTTGGTTTAATATCTTTTTAAAGTCAATGTAGGTCATATGCAGCTGCCAATCTCGATTCAACTTCCTAGCCAGAAAATCCACAAAATTAGGGAGATTAGTAACGGTAAAATGCTTGAGATGGAAACCATACTGACAATCCGACAATTCTGACTGCATTTATAGAGAGAGATATGGTGATGATGTAGAATTGTTAGCGAATGTAAATAATACTGCTTTTGGTTTTTTAATTTTTTATATCAGACCTTGAACCTATCTTGAGGATAGACGTCACCCGGGAAATGTTTAAACTAGTGGTTGAATTTTATGACTTGGAGAAAGTTTTTTTATAAATAGAAGTGGTTTGATAGATAATCGGTCTCTTATTTTCGGAATGATAACAATATAACCAGTTTTTGCCACCGGTGTTGTTGTTGGATACAGCATTTTAATGACCTTCGTCGATTTTTTTTAATATTTAGCAACGTCAGTTAGCACGACAGTGTTTTTTGTGATACGGCTAAATCATGGGGTAGGATCGAATAATTACATAAAATACAGCTTCCTAGCGCATTCCAGTGCTTCCAGCTCAAGTGAAATTTTCTCTACTTGACTTATACCACCAATCGAAACTTATTCGAATCTCCTATTAGATTACCTTGTTGTCAGCATTTATCACAAACAGTACAGTATTGATAATATATTCAGTTGTCTTTTTGAGGGAATTTCCCCACCTACAACATCATTGAGTTTATTAATGTCACGTTTCAACTCAATTTACCAGTTATAAACATTAACGCAAGATGGAATTTCATCGTGAAAGCCGATCTAAGTCGATGGTAACTTTGTTATTGTATAAGACCACAACGAAATTCATAGAAAATATGTGAACGAAAATTTGTTCGTGTTAAATTTATTTTGATATAATACAAAAAACTTGCCGCGAATTTATAAAAACAAATCACGAAGAGCTTGATTTTATAAATTTTAATTAATTTTACATTGGCATTATCACAACCTATCTAAACAATTTTAGTGCTATTCGTATTTTACCGCTTTACTTTTTTGCTTTAAAGAGGCAATAGGAATGAGAAAATTGCTATAAACTTCAATAAACTGTACAGCACAAAAACCAGAAAAACTTGAAAAATTCTGTATGTGTGCATGCATTCGTGCCTTCATGAATTTATGTGTGTATGTGGATTAGTTGTTATAGACATAGATTGGCTTCGATTTTGCATGAGAGGTACAAAGATTTTTTTCACAAAAATCAGTTATGACGTATAGTTTGGCTTAATTAATTTTTTGCGAAAAAATTTGAGTACCTTTCATACAATAACGAGGCAAATGACATATATTTCTACAATGAAAAGGGGGCGTGGCTGAGACTCGCGGCGCTTCCGTGATCAGTACTTTACACATTAACAAATAATTAAAATGTTATAGCGACATTACATGGAACATATACACAGCGTGTTCTATAGTGTGTTCAGTGATCATCAATTGAAAAGATCGAAAAAATTATGGATCTTATTTTTAAATTTCCTTGTGGAGGAATTGTTAAAGTAGTAACAAGATATTGGAATTTAGTTTCAACTCCTATATAAGCGATATATATTATCCAAAGGGGCGGCACGTTTTTTCTAAACATCTGATAGAGCTGAAAAATGAATTTCCATTGCTGTAAAGGAGCAAATACGCGGAAAGTCGGTGTTCACACATAAATCGCATATTTTCGTTATTTCTTTTTTGGAGAACTAGAATTAAAGTGACACCAACAATGATTTATTATTATAGCCACTGTCCTCCTAAGTGTAATATTTTAGGAAGCAGTTAAACTATATCTATAAATCTAAACCAATAATTGTAACCAGTTTTTAAGAGAATAGGTTTCCATGGTAAATATTTTATTCGCGAATATTCAGTTACTCTTAAATTTATAGCTTTAGGGTATATCGCGGATTAGTTTTATTAAATCGAGAGCATTAAAAATCGTTGTATGGAACGAAAGGCCAAATAAAAAGTTACTTTTTTTCTTCCTTTCTTTCCTTTAAACTAAGTGGCGTTAAAATACGTCGGGCAGCGAAGACAAATAGTAACAAAGTATTTGAGCTAACACGGAAAAGCGGTAGACTCTTACTGAATAATCATTTTTAAAGAAATAAAAAATTCTTCGTTTTATTTTTTGTCATTAGCCTAATTTTCTTCTAAAAGTTTACAGATATAAGAATTTAATTATAAAATATTTTCGAAGATAAAATTAAATAATTTTGTCGCTAAGGTAATATTATTCAAATATTCATCCTTCGTTTAAAGAGTCAAATTAAAATTATAACTAAAGTAATAGTTCTATTGCTTTCAAATTTATAAATATATAACTTAAAGACCAGGAACTATGTTACGCTTAAGTTAGAGAATAATTATAACCTGTCAAACAATTTATACGAGTAGGTGTAAGATATTAGCGAAGTCTTTCTTCTCACAATCTTTCTCCACTTTTTCTGGTTTTCACTTTCCCTCAGTACGGTTGATATAGTATGATCAATGATAGCGGTTATTTAGTCACAGCAATCGCCGATTGAGTGGCCGCATGGTCTCTTTCCTTTCATCTTCTCCGCCATAACAAACTTCTTCTGAAATTTGCTTTCTGACGAGCTATATCACCAAATTAAGTGAAAATTCTTTGATAAAGATAGTTGAAAATCTAGGCTTTATATGTAGCTACTCGAATATAGACATACTTGTTCTTTTACGGTCCATGGTAAGCGGAGCATCCTTTTCAAGTACCACATCCTCAAGTTCTCAATCTTCTTTTGTTCCACTAACCAAATTGTTCCTTATTCCTGCTTGCAAATCTGCCAAAATTCATAATTATAAGTTTAAGCTAAACCCATTCGTATAGGCGGATAAAAAGATATTTTTTTACCATTATTTTCGTTTTAGTATCTGAACACTCAAAGAGTGAATTAATTAAAATTTAGAAAAATTCAAAAATTTGAGAAGACCTTTCAAATGTATTTTGTCTATTTGATTATAAATTTAATTAAAATTTATTCAAATTACAATCTTACGATATTTTGCACATTATTTTCATTAGGTTTCATTTGAATTTAAACTGAAGGGACCAGTCAATATAATTCGTTGACTTCGCCCTCCTAATTTTATATACTTTCCTGAATAAATCATAAAAAAATCAATGAACTTTAATAAGTTATACAAAATAATAGTTTGCAACTCTAATTGCATTAAGTATTATGGTCCCACACCTTAAATATTGATATGCAACATATATATAACATATATATAATATATATAACATATATATAAACTACTTAATTTCTATAATATTTACTTCGATGTTAACGATACGCTCTTTATGGAAAGCTTAGTACAACACACCGATGTGAGTTTGAGTTAGTGACAATATCAATATTCAACTCAAAGAATAATGACTAACTGCCACCCAATGTTAACGCAGCTAATACCATAAACACAAATCTCGTGCTCCATAAATTCAATGAAAATTTTATTTTATTCCTAATCTTCAAAACTCTTTTTAAATCTTTGAAAATATATAACCTAAAACTTTGTAAATTATAGGTATATAAATTATGTTGGAATATCGATTTCGTTAAATCGAAGCATCAAAATTCATAAAATTGCCAATTCATTTCAATAGGTAAACTAATATCTTTTTTTAAATCTTGTCGACTTTACGACTGATACAACTTTAATTCTTTTCAACATCATGATAGTCTTTTCTCCTATTTTCTAAATTCATTTAAATTTTTAGCAATATTTCACTTCTACAACAATATTTGTAAGTCTCAAAAATACAACATCAAAAAGCAATATTGACTTCTGCGAACAAACACATATTTGATTTTTCTGGGAAATTTAAATCGACCATAAATAGGTCCTTTTAAATCTTTTATAGAAACGAAATTATTCAAACGAAAATAGATTGCTTTGTGTCGGCAATAAATTGCCTTGGTTTTTTAATTGTTATAGCAAGAAAGTACTTTAATGTATTCCTCTAGAAGATGTGAGATAAAAATAATCTACAAAATTTTGCGATTATGTAAAAGTGATAAATAATATATTTTTTATTAAAGACACATTGAATTGCAATACATTCCGAAATATTCTTTAATTTTTCATTATCATAATTGGTAAACAATTGAATTACTTGTATAATAAATTCTCTTTTTCTCGAAGTAATATTCAATGCCAAACAAAGGTTCGTTGCGTTCCGTATGGCTTTAAATAGACAGCTCGGCATTCGGCAGTCCGCAATGTAGAACGCTTCACAAGTGCGTCAAAGTTGAAGTAGGGTATCTCGAGAACGTCATGAAATAAAGGAAAATGTGTTTGATTATAATCGCCTTACTTTATGCTCAGGTACCAATGGAAGCCGGTTTATTTGAACAATTTAACAACAGCCATATAAATGATGAAGTGGTTGTCAGAATACATTTTTTCGAAACTCTGAGCTGGTGATATCTATTTTCCTTGCATAATCACGTGACTAATAGAATGCGAAAAATCTCGCTTGCTTTTATATATAATTATTTATGGCATGCGAACTCTGACATAAAATTTCTGCTCATACAACTGAAGGCGAAATAAGGGTGGGTACATTTGACTTATGAAATAAAATAAAAACTAGTCAGGAGGGTAGAATTATGTTACCACCATCCGTTTAGCTATCTATCTTGCTGTTTGCAAGTTTGCTGCCAACTCGCGAGACTATCTGCGAAATTATTACTCATAGTTTCCTTGTGTAAACATTTTTCTCAATAGAGATTTTTAACAGCGCTATCTCGGTAATTACAATTATTCAATATTAATTGTATTATTAATGTAATAAAAAAGTATAATCACAGAAATCACAGTTGGGTTACTTTCTGAAAAATCTTGAGGATTTAGAATGGGAGACATTCCTCCAATATTTAGAATTAATGGAAGATAATATATGCAATTAAAAAATAATAAAAAATGTTATAGTACAATGAAATAATCTACCTTTCCTCAGTGGCTAAAGTAAATACACAATACATAATGTACATTCATAATAGAAATGCAGAGGTTAAAATATAACTGTTAATGAAGATCTTAGAATTCGAAGCTCGAGGGCACAGCAACACTCGATGTGAACGAATCGCTCGTATTTATTTACTTTTGCGTTTTACCGACGCTTAAATAAACACAAACGCGGGGCTCGCAATGTTTGTTTGCTGACTCCCGTAAACAACTTTGCGTAATTTTAATATAGATTAATTTCGGCACCACGCCCATTTCGCACATTTTGCACGCTTCAATAGCCGTGTTAAGTTTTTCAATGTCCAACAATGCTCCATCACTCAGCACGTCGTTAGATAATCGCGCCGCATGACTTATATTTCCTTTTGTTTGGGGTGAAGACCTTGTTAATATGCGGCTGTTATTATCAGCTTCCCTCGGTTGAAGATTTGTCTTATGTGTCTGAGTTGCCCAATAAGAATTTTACATATTTTTCGATTCATAAAATCAGGTAAATACTCTAGAGAATACTCTAGAGAGTTAAAGACGAAAACATCAAGTTGATCCATTATTATGAAATTTAAACACACACAGAATTAAACTTTTTAAGACAATAACCATGTTAAAACTAAAATCATTATTTCGTTTTAATCTAATATATATTTAATTTGATTTTGTGACAAAAAACGAAAAATTTGAAACTGCGATAATTTTTTTAATTTTTTTAAACAATTTTTAATTATACTAAAATAATTTTAAAATTTTATCTGGTTAAAGTTGGTTTTATTGAAATAGAGGACAACGAATTTCTTTTATGTTACACATAATTTTCTTCCGAAAACTTTTCTTAAAAATGAATACTTTTTTAAATACAAGTTGTGTGTAAACAAGTCTAAATTGTTATCCAAAACACCAACATTATAAAACACGTTTTTGGATTCTTAATATTTGTTAAAAAATCATTCGTATTAATGATTTAAATTGTATCTTTAAATCATGCGCCCTTCTTAATAACTTGCAAATAAATTATTGAAAATACTGTTATTCATGTTTTAAAAATATTAATTGCACTGATGTTGACAGATGGTAAGGTAGTTCGTATTTTTATTATTTACTGCGTTTTAAACATTCTTTTAGCTACACATAAGTTCCTCGCGCAGTCCCTGTATACAAGGACACTTTTCGTTATAAGACCTCTTTACAGAAGTGATTCAAAACATTATTCTGAAAATGAAAAGACATACAAAATTGAATGTTCTACTTTTTTAATAAACGATTCCTTTTAGTTTCTTTTGTTAAAAATAATGTCATGAAAAAATTATTAAACCTCACTTTATCTTGACATTTTGCGAATCGTTAGCCGTCGTGTTAATGATATTTAGATCGAAAAATGATTTTCTGGTTGTGATATATTTTCTGTGGATAGTTAACTTTGATGTAATAAATATATGGGAATCATTTTATGTTAAAATTTTTTCTTTACAACTTCGAAATTTTCGTATTCACGAAATTCATAAATGTTGGTTTTCGTATATCTTTTATTGAAACGTCAAATTCCATAGGCTGAAATCCCTAAATTCGTAAAATATCTATTTAATTTCAAATTATAGTACCAGTATTAAGACTTGAACAATATTGATTGTCAAAATCTTGACTTTTTATTAGGATATAAATATTTAACACAAATAATAGCAAATACCGAAACAATAATTTCAAGGTCAGTAAAATATCAATATGAATGCATGAAGTAGGAAGGTGCGACGCGACTAGCGGATATAAGCGAAAATATTTCAAAAAAGTGATTAAAAAATTAATGTAAGATTTTTTACATTTTTATGAACGATCGATCGATAGAATGATAAGACTGAAACTAAACATGTGATTTAACTCGAGTTAAACGCATTGGCGGATATTGTATTCCTTTAATTAAAAATAATTAAAAATATTGTAGAACGATAAAATATTCTAACCTTTCTCAGCGGCTAAAATACGTAACCAATATATAATTTATCTTCATAAAAAACGCAAGACAGTGTTCAATTTACAACTATTAATGAAGGTGTACATTTCATAGCTCGAAGGCGCAGTAGCATTGAAAATGTGCGAGTTTTGTATAAAATGGGCGAGTCGCACAAATAAACGTTTTCGTTACTGACTCGTGCAAACAATTTATTATTACAATACATAAGAACGATTTATTTTGAAAACTACGCCCACTTCGCATATTTTGCGGGGCAGCAGTCGGTTTACATTTTTCAACGTCCGACAATGTTCCTTCGCTCGTCTCGGTATAAGATAATCGCGCCACATAAGTTATACTTCCATTTATCTGGGACAATGGTATTGTAAATATGCGCCCATCACAATCAGCTTTCCTTTTGTGAAGTTTTGTTTCTTGCGTGTCTTGAAATGTGCTCATTATTTCCGCAACAAAAATTTTGTAAATTTTGCGGTTCATAAAATGAAACATCGATTGATCTCTAGAAAGTTATACACAAAAAAATTAAGACGTTCCCTTGCAATCTAATTTAAATCACTAAGTATGGAATGGAAAAAAACGTTTATAATTTTTTAATTATTATTAATTTTTACAAAAAAAAAAGAATAAAAATTACGATTCAAATCGTTATTTCTTGATTTGAACGTTCTTCTTTCAACATTGTACAGATTAAAGAAGAACGAATAAATTAAAGTGCCGATAATGTTTTTTTTGCGGGCATGTGGGTTAAAATGATCTTAAATTGATAACTGGTTTAATTACATTATACACATTATTTTTTAGTTTAAAGTTGGTTTAACAAACTAGAAAAAAAAGATTTGTTTTTGTTGTTTTTAAATAATATTCTTCCAACAATTTTTCTTAAAAGTGAACATTTTTCTAAATATAAGTTGTAGTAAACAAGTTCATTTCTAAGTAGTTATTCAAATTCTATCAAACACAATTTAGGACTATAAATACTTGTAAAATATATTCGCACTCCTCTTTTCAAATGAGAAAATTTTTGGATAAGAGAAAAAGCATCAGCAAATTTTCGTCTCGTGAAGAAAATCTGCTGAATTTTTTTATATACTGTGTCGTCTAATACGTTATGGTTTTTACCAATACGACTCTGCAAAAGTAATAGGACATCCATATAAATGCAAGGAGGTAAACACATAATATTAAAAGCAAAATAAGAACTTAAATAGCTTCTCACGATAATATAAACACACCAATGTTATCATTTTATCAACAAATAAATGAGTATTTTATATAAAATAAATACCCCATTTATCTCGAAAGACATTATTCGGAACAAAAGTTTTGTGGAAGACGTATTATTTGTTCTCGTACAAACTTTGTACCAATAATAAGGATACAAGCAAATACGATTTGTTTTGTAAATAAATATGAAGTTTCCCAGAATATATGTGAAACAACAGTTTATATAACGTATGCACAATCTATTTAAACTTTTGCTTTCACTCGGCATCGTATTTTGAATTTCTTGAGTTTGTTAATTTAAAATCTAAACTTAAACTTAAAGTCAAATGTTATGAATATCGTATGATTACCTTTGCAGATTTCCTTTTGTCTATTATTTTTTAACCTATATACTTCATATGTTTATTTGCTAATAATGTACTCATAAAATATATCCATTAAAGTTAAAAGATTCAGATATAAACATAATAATACAATATAAATTAAATGTTTACTATCGTATGTATAATTAAATTTACTAACCGATCGTAAAAGAAAATTTACGTTCAGGAATACTGAAGATCAAAAATCTCCAAAAGAATATGTGCTATGAAATTAGAATGTAGCATAACGATATTTTCATAGAATAGTGTGAAATCTATATAATTGTACGAAATCTGTTAATAGTACGAAAAAAGCCGGTCTTAGGCTTTACACTAAGTTTTCTTTATACTGTTTTCTCTCATATGATTCAATGAATATTTTAGAAAAATCGGCTTTACCCATTTTTTGTATTTTATTTAAATATTAAGTGAAGAAAGAGAATGGTTTTCGAAATGATAATTTGTCTCGGGAATTACAAATATTTTACAATGTTTGCAATAAACTTAAAATTGTTTGTGTCGATAGATGATATTCAAAATATTTTAATATTAATTTAAAAAGCCGATATGATCTAATCGGTAAATAATAACTTATTTAAAAATGATTTAATTTGCTACTATTTTAAAATGTTTGTCTTCCAACGGTTGAAAATTTATTTTTATTGGAAAGTGTGTATTTATTAACTAATCATCTCATCAACTCTCACGTCATTCTTTTTCACAAATAATTTGTATGTTATAATGAAAAAAATTCTCTTTATATCTTGACAAGCGAAAGGAAAATGCACTAACGCAGAAATTACATAATTATTTATGAGAAAATTATATTCATTTAAGGCCATATTTATTAAACCAGAATATATTTAATAAGATACTAATATCACTACTTAATGCAAAATAATTTAATCACTTCATGTTAATAAATATATTCTCTCTATGGAGTAACAAGATGCTATCAGCATTTTTTCGGGAGATCAGCAGCAATTTAGGGTCCCATTCAAAATAACTGTTAATAATATTCCATATATAGTTAATTTCAATTCATAATGACGCTAACAGAGATCGGATAAGATGTCTGTAAGCATCATCAGGATATTATGCATTAAATGTTAAATTTGACTACCCTACTGTCACACATTTATGGTTGATGCATTACTATTTTTTGCAATAGCTAAATATTACTGTTGAAACAACAAAGATGTTCAAATGATGATCAAAACAAAGCCAACATGTTTATTAAATGTTCGACAGTTAACATGTGGAGGTAAGAATGAAATTAATATTTGGTTTTGAGTCTTTCATAATCTGCAATGGTTTTTGTTTCGACATTTCATTACACCAAGGTGTTCACCGTTAACCTTTGCAAATGTCTGTTTAAAAACTTAATTTGTATTTATAAATATGTCACGTTTATGATATGTTTCAAATTATTTCTTCATTTAACGCATTCTTTTCCATGGTTCGCTATGAAATGACTGAAAATCGTATATTATTCAAGTGTTAAAAACAAAAATGTTGCATTTATGTGGACTCATGGTACGAACAGTTCTTTTGTTATCACTTACAGCATTTTAAACGTTTTTTTGGTGATACCTAGGTTTCTTTCATGGTCCCTTTATAAAAGAAGATTTTCCCTATGACATCCCTTTGAAGGGTTGATTCGAAACATTGTACTTAAAATGAAATGAAATAAAAAATGTAATGTTTAGTTTTGTTATTAAATAAACTTTTTAATTTTTCTATTCAATGAAATATGATGAAACACACCTATAAATAAAATTGCGGGTTTTACCGTACATTTCTTTGTATTATATATTTTATATCGACGTATATCAAGTAAGGGGTTTATTACATTCCGCATCAGTAGCAAATAATTTTAAGGACTTACTCCTTTTATTTTTACTTCTTTTAAATTTAGTGATTCCCTCTTAATATAAAGTGGAGGTGGAAATTTTTTTCGAGCATCCCTTTAATCGGGATGTCATTGGACAAATTTTTAAAACGATAAGATTTAATTTATAATTTCTTTTTTCCCTGTTTGCGAAACTTGAAATTAAAATCAATTCGTCCTTTTCATTGTCCTCTATACACTTTTGGACCATAAATAAAAAAAAATTGAAGATTATCTATGTTTTAATATATGATAAAAATTTACATTTAATTTAATTGACATGCGTTAAAAATGTTAAAACAAAAAAAAAAAACAACCAGAAAATTCTACTTTATGTGTATTTCGGTGCAGTATGTTGGTTTCTTTCCTTAAGGGTCTCGTCAAATAAATTATAATTTTACAGTAATTCCGGAAATATGAAATGTTTATCGCACGAGGAGCTCGTCAGAAATATGAGCTAATGCTAATGAAACGATTCTTCGAAAATACTTGGTTGTTTATCAAAGGGGCCCCCTTTGTCTACTTCACGTTAATCGACGAAACTGATGAAGCAATTTTTGATGGCACTGCTGAAGTAGTTACGCTTTTATTTCTTTAGCAAAATCATGGTAAATATAAAACATATCAAATAAATGAAGGCTTAGTTCACATGTCGTATGAGAACATGTAAATATTTGCTTACAGATTATTATTATTTGATTTTTTTTACCAATTTCCTTTTTTCTATAATTTTTAATAGTCTTTAATAATTTTAGTTTCCAATAATCTTAAAAATCTACTTATGGGTAAAAATACAAAAAATGTAATTTTTTTTTACTCGGACATATTACCTAAACCTAAGTACATAACATACATGAAATACGCACTGCTGAATTTCTTGTTAAATTAACTAATCAATCGTCATATAGGTAATGAGAACATTTTAATATTTCTACTTACGTTTTCCAAGATTATCAGATACCAAGTTGGACCAACTAAATGAAAAATAAGGACTTCGAAGCTACATTAAACATAGAAGAAAAGCAAGCTTATATTTCTTTTAGAAATGTATTTAACAATTTTCTTGGCAAGGAGCAAAGTCTAGGCTAGTTTCAGTTAATGGAAACAGAGATGATTTTTTTTTAAATCATACTTTGATAATTTTCAGGAGAATTATGAAGAATTTAGTTTGGAACAAACGGAAATATTCTACGAAGGTAATAAGCTATTGAAACAAATTCATAAGGGCAAGTGGTATAATAAAATAATCGCAGACTACTTCTGGAAGTCGAACCACGATGAAAAAGACGGTGCTACGATTAAGAAAATAGCAAAAATAATAAAGAAAAATTATTTAAGGAAATGAAATCAATTTATGTAAGGATTTTTACGAGCGTGTCATAAAGGTGGTCGTCGATCAAATAGTACCATTCTTACTATCGACCAAGTTTATAAAGCGCTCGTAAAAATCCTAACACCATGAATTCTTGTCACGAATGTATTTAAAAGTAACTTAAAAAGAAATGCGTAAAGATATTTTCGAGACTTTTTTAAACTCAACTGACAAATTGATAAAAATGGAATTTACTTGAAGAACTGTCGTTAAGAATGCATTTCTAAGGAAATCGTTATAGGTACTATAGGATTTTTAGGAGCGTTTTTTTAAAACTCGGTCGACAAAATTATAAAAGTGGAGCTTCTCTAATGTTAAGAATCTATTTCCAACGAATTCGACAAAACTGCTATTAGGATTTTACGAGCACTTTTATTAAACTCGATTGATAAAATGGTAAAAGTAGAATTTTCTTCATGAATTACCTACCGTTAAAAACAAATTTCCAAGGAATTGGCAAAGAGTAACGTAAATATTTTTATTACCGTTTTTATAAACTATATCGACGAAATTGTAAAAGTAAAACTTATTTCATGAATTAATTTTAGTTAATAACATATCAAAAGAAATTCAAATTGTCAAATATTCATTTGGTTAGAAAATATTAAAAGATGTTAGAGATCAATAAATAAATCAACACTGTATTATCAATCCGAGTATGTGCCTGTTGTCTAATTATTTGTCGCAATAGTAATGCAGAGATATGCTCAAAATATTAAAAGTAGAATCGCACATTTTGCAGGTCGAGGGCGCAGCAGCACTCGCCGCGAGTCAGTCGCCCATATTAATTTATTAATACCAACCCACACATACAAAGGTGGTACTCGCAATGTTTTCTGTGTGAACTCGCGCAAATAATTTTGTGTTTATTTAATACAAAGGAAGATTTCATTTCGGAGCTGCGCCCACTTCGCACATTCCGCCCGCGTCAGTAGTCGCTTTAAATTTTTCAACGTCAAACAATACTCCTTCGCTCATCTCATTATAAAACCGCGCTGTATGACTTATGCTTCCGTTTATCCGTGACGATGGTATTATTTATATGTGTTTATTATCATCAGCTTCCTTTGGGTGAAGATTTCTATTACTAGTGCTTTGATTTGTATACTTTTATTTGTTAAGAATATTTTATATTTTTCGATTCATAAAAATAGACAGACACAAATCTCTGAGAAGCTGAAGATGAAAAAATAAGATTATCCTTTATAAATTAGTTTTTTTTATATTGTGACAATTTTTAAAATTATAAAAGACAATATTTTAGATTAAGGTATAATAATCATTTCATTAAATTCAAATGTATAATTAAACTGATTTTCTGACAAACTTGAATGAATTGAAATTACGATAATTTTTCAAAAGTAGTTAAAAAAAATTACAAGCATGTCGGTTCAAATGATCTTAAAGTGTTCATCAACGTAGCATTCATTTCTGAAGGTCGTATCTATCGTAAAAAGTCCTGGTGGCTTCGTTCATTAGTTCTTTCCATTTAGCCCTGTCCTCAGCTTATCTAATAGCTGATGTGATTGGGAGGCCTATGAGCGTAGTGACCTGGTCAGTCCATCGGGTAGGAAATCTACCGCGGGGTTGTTAACCATTCCTTGTCCTGGCGACCATTAGTTTCATTAAGTTACTTGCTTCCCTGCGTGCGATGTGACCAAAGAAACTGAAGATTATTTGGTAGCATTAGATGTTAGACATTGCGGTTTTGATCCCGAATTTTTTTTTAACTGATATGGTCGTTCTTCTGGCCGACCAAGTTCGTTTGTTCTTCTGGCCGACAAAGTATCACCCGCATATCTTAGATTGCTAATTTTGTGCCACCTGCTGAGACGCCCTCCCATTGTTCCCCCACTTTCTGAATTCGCCATACGCATTAAAATAATAGGTGATGTAATACATCCCTGCAGTACACCTTTGCCAAGATTAAACGGTAGAGATAGCAGATTATTTGCTCTTATCCTCGAGGTGCTGTCTTCGTACAGGTTTGTTACCAAAGTTATCGAGTACGCAGGTACGCTCATTTTCAATAAGTCTCTCCATAAGCAGTTCCATCATATATTACTTTAGAATAGTTAATAAATTACACATAAGGATCTATTTTGTAAAATTAATACTGAATTCAATGGTCTGCCTAACGTTAACGATTTGTTTTCCAGTACGACCCTTGACAAACCTGACCTGCTCGCTTGGTATTTGCCACTGTAATTATAATTTCAGTCTCTTATCGACTATATGCAGCATAATTTTAAAGGCATGATATATCAAAGCCACAGTCCTATAGTTTGCACACGCTTGAGTGGATCCTCTCACAATACGAAGTGGCAGACCACTTGGTCAACTTCAGTTAGCAACTTGTCGTCATTGTCTTCACTTGTTCCTATATTTGGTTTCGGTATCCGATTAATACTCTTAACCTCAAAAATTAGTCATTTGTATAAAAAGTTTGCACTTGATTCTCAATATTCCAAAAAATTGGATTAAGGTAATCTTCATAATCATGCCGGCACAATAGTTCGACCCTTGTCGGCAGCGTTTTGTATTGTATACTGTCATAGTGAGCATTAGCTATAAAGAGGTTTTCTTTCTTCACTGGATGGCTCTCTATGTCTCCTCCGATATTAATTCTTTCCTTGGACATTCCGTTCTCTCATTTTGGGATTTCTTACGAACGAACACAATGAGATCCTTCACGCTGTTCCAATGTGAGTCAATATTTACACCGCTGCTCATATAAAAATGTTCTATGTTAATTTTGAATTTCAGAGAGTTCACCCGGTGTTGATCTCCTTTGCGGTTTATATAACTGACAATAACATCTTTTCAGTTTTACGCAGAAATCTATCAGCGATTTGTGGTTGCTTCCAAAATAACCCCTGAACGTGTTTTTATTCTCCTGATAATCTCTATCTCAAAGGGTTGGCTGCTATAAATATGTTACATTCAGTATTTTCTAAGTAAAAAGTTGGAATGTTAAAGTTGAGGAAAATAAGAATTCTTCATTTTTGTTTGATAATTTCCTTCCAAAATACTTCGTGAGGAAAAACGTTTTCTTTTAATACAAGTTTTGGTATATAAAATGTATTTCTAAAGGTTGCTCAATATCTCAATGTTCAATATATAAATATATATAAATATATATACATATATATATATATATATATATATATATACATATATATATATATATATATATATACATATATATATATATATATATATATATATATATATATATATATATATAAAACTATTTCTTGAATATATTAAGTTTAAATCTCTGTTATTATGTTATATGTGCCTTATATGAATAGGTAAATAATTTATTTATATGCAGATTAATGTTAGTTTAATTTATTAATTTAATTCGCTGTTATGTTTTAACAAACGTGTAATAAATCGAGGTATACGAATTTTTCACCTCGGGACTGGCATTGCCACTTCCGTTTCCGATATCAATTACATTATGGCAGCACAGAAGAGCTATTTGCGTACCTAAGAGAATTTTAATTAATCACGAACTGGTAAAACTGCATAATTTTATATATAGGCCGGGCATGGCAGCCCTGATATCTCATTTTCTTGGTTTTATAATTATAATAATAGATACTTAATTTCTTTTAGTGGGGGGGGGGTTAGCTTTTCAAAAAAATATTTATTAATTTTTTAATTACTACGACCTCATCGGTCGTGTTTTTGCTTTTTATTATTCTTAAAAGTAGAAGGCTGAATTTTGAATGATAGTGATGAAAAAAAATAATGCTGGAAAAATGTTTCTTTCCATTATCAAAATTTCTTCATTTTAGAGAATAAGGTAAAACTTACTTACCTATTAATCTTAGATTATCATTCAGCTATTTACTTCATTAGTATGCCAGGTGGAAACTTCTTCCTAAACGTACTAATTTATTATCTTCAACAAATTGTTATTTGCAAAATATATCTTTCTCTTGGTCCATAACTTATGGAAACTTCTTTTTGGATGTATATAATAGTATTTTATTCTTATCATTGTGTTTAAAGCCAATTAATAAAATATTATCAATACTATTAAATTGAAAATATAATAGCAAACAAATCATAGTTTTTGAAAGTGAACTGAATGACCACATAACCTTTGTATTCTATTTATACTTATGTAAGCAAAACGTCCAGAAATAGTTATGTTTAGTTTCGTATACCATAATTGTACTGCATTATCTACAACCTACATTTATGGCTCTTTGTTCGTCCAGTACTATCACTATTTGTGCTAATTTTGAAAATTACTTCAAGCGAATTATTTATATTGTAAAACCTGTGAGAGTTGGAATGTGAACTAAGAATATTGACCACAGTGTCATTATTTTGATCAGTCTTCAGTGAATGCCTAAATAATAAACGAAACATACACATACTGAACAATGCTATTTATTATTTTTCGTATGACAGACCTACTTTTATTTAGTGTTGAATTGGGCTACATGTGAAATGATGTGGTACATTTGACATAATGTTATTTATTAAAGGTGGTTTATTAAAACGAAAAATATTTATTTGTTTAAACGTTAATAAATGCTTAAATTGATTTTCTTTTTTATTCATTCCTTCATTTGGTGACAAGATTTTTAAAATGAAATGACCATTCTAATTTATTTTTAAATTTAAGATCAATTTTTGAAACTAAATGCAAAATGCCCGGCCCTTATAAATTTTAAAACCGTGAATTGGAAAAAAATCACGAAAACCTATGTCCTAATATTTGACAAGAACTCACTAATTTACAAGTATAAAAATGATTACGAAAGCCTGCGTGTTTCCATGCCCTTGACTAGTTTTTATATTTGACAACTACCTAAAATAAATAACTTTTGTACAGCGACTTCAGAAATTTCAAACCTTTATCGCACGAGAATCTCGTTAAGGACATAAGTCAATAATAAAACGATTATTTTTGTAATGATTACCATCTGATACAGTTCACTTTACATTTCACGTGACAGGAGGTCACTGAAAATATTTCTTGATTTTTCCGTAAACTGATATTTTTTTTATAATCATTGTGCCGTAGTGATCTTTTTAAAAAATTTAGGACACTTAACTGTTTCACAATTGGCGTCAGTTTTATCTTTGTTTTAATAACGGAAAGCCTTATCATGGATACCCCTCTTAATGCTGACGAAACCGTTTCTAAGAATATAAACGCAGTATCTTGTCTATTTTATGTATTTGAAGCCTCCATCGCCACTTATCATCTGGGTTAACTTATATGTAGGATTAATAATCTGCTTTAGCAGTTTATACCATAATGTGTAATCTCCTGCTTAACAGTTTTGATTTTCAGGTGGTATTATTTATTATTCATGTATTAAGAAATGTTTAAAAATGATCTTAGTATTTTAGTGTGGGATGATTCAAATATCTTGGCATTGTTGTGAGTTAAATCTGACCGTTCCCTATAATTTAATACCACAGGTACATAACTGTTTTAAGATGGCTTTGTAAAATGTCAACTTTTTTATGTTTAGTCGCGCGTGCTGTCCTACGTCCTACGCAGTTTTGTGACTAATTGTTTTCGCTATATTAATCACCTCTATAAACGCATGCGTATGTATTTCTGGTGATCTTTTTGACGGTCCATTTATTAATAATTATTTTATTTGCGAACAGAAGTCTACCACGAGTGAAAGTTACTTGTAAAAATTTGTAGCCTTTTTCCTTTGTTCTGCAGGATTTTAATCGCCTTCACTTTTTGCCATTTTTTATTTCATTTTGATATCTCTGCAGATATTCGAATGCTGTCTTTGGATTATTTTTGTAGAATTCTGTGTCATCTGTGTATGTTGTAATTGTAATGTCCTCCATTACTGTTAGGTTACCAGTAAAAACAGTATTGATCCCAACAGGCTATCCTCTGCTACAAGCGATGTAATTCCGTACAATATTTGAGCAGAATGTTGAATTTCAATTCAAAAGATATTTTAGTGAGTTAAATTTGCATAACATGGAAAAATCAGTATAGTAAAATCAGTAAACAGTCAATGTAAATTTATGAAGATCAAATCTTCATAAATTTATACAATAGTGCCAGACTGTTGAAGGCTTGACTTATTACCAAGATATCGGCCGAATAATAGTCTTTTTTTAATAACATGATTATAACGTTGAGAATGCGATGAATTAGTTCTGACATATGAAAGATTTTCGATATCATTATTTTATTTTTTGCTTGAACCAATATAACAGAATTTCACAAAACCATATAATAGAAAACTGATATAATAAAATTCCGATAGTAAAATAGTGAAAGTTATTCCAGTAGTGAAATGGTGAAAATATTATAAATATATTATAGGAAAGCAAAAAAATATCAAATGGTAAATCTGTCAATCTGTTAATAGTTCACATTTTACTTTTAATAGTTTATATTTTACTATTCACATAAATTAAAACTCTTAAGTACTTCCTAATGTCAAAATTTTCCTTCCAAAATACAGGATCGAGGAAATACCTGGTCTAGTATCTGCGTTTGGCAAACGGTGCGTCTATAGTGCTTTACATAAAATAAGATTCATGGGTTAAACTAATTTCGATAAAAATTGATACAAATATTTAAATAATATATAACTTGATATGGACATAATTAATATCGAAAAAATTGACGGAGAAAGATGGTTATTACTGATATGAAGCATATGTATGAATTAAATGTCGAGATGACTTTTAATTGTTTTTTTGCCTTTAATCTATTTAGATATAAAAAACATAAAACAACGAACAAAAAATAATTAATCGATATAAATAGGACTTTTCCAAAGACGTTAATTGTTATTAGTTTAAATTACAGGCTATATTTAGTCGCAATGCAATATTTAATAAGGGTATTTATTTCTGTCTCTTTTTATGTCTATCGTCTGTATATTTCTTTATGCGTACGTTTGTTTTCTATAACGTCTCGTAAAAGTACTATAATATTCTTAAATTATTTTTAATTACGAATAACCTAATAATTCGGTGGGTAAATAACAACATAATAATTTTACATCCTTGGATTTTAAAAGTAAAAAAAATGTGGGGAAAATACAAAATATTGTAGGGAAATGTTACTTTAAGTTGATAAAGAGCAATTAATTTTTCACAGTATTTCCGAGCCGTGGTTATTTACTAAACAAAATTATTACATAGTCCAAAATTTGGATCTTCTGAAAATTTTAGCTCAAAACTAAAAGAAAAAAATTGGCCCTATTAATCTCATTTGCGTGGCGTAGAAACAGGAAACAAATTGTTCGTCATTTTGAGATTGAGCTGTTATTCACTTTTTTCGGTTCAAGACGGCGATTTAGTATTCTGCAAAGATATAGTAGACATATGAAAAAGTTTGATGTTAAATATAATGCCAGTGAGAGGATAACTTTCACATACACTTCGAAAAGGAGTTAGAAGCGGTACTTTTACACGATGGGAATAAATAAGTTTCCTTACATGTATGTCATTCTTTTCATTTGAAAAAAAAATATTACGACAATTTCGAGCGCTTGTCCTTCGTAAACTCAACTATCAAAAAGCAAATAAATTATACATGGTGATTTCAAAGTTTTATCTATGCTACTAAGATAATAAGAAACGTAAATCAAATTTTTTTGCCTTTTATATGAAATTAATATGAAATATTAATACCAATACCGCATATTTTATAATTTTTGGATTTTTATGTATGTAATTGTGTTCTGTTAGTGGAAAAATACAGATGCCACCATATTCCTCTTGAGATGTTAGGCGTTCTTTAATTTCAACCGTCAAAATAAATATTAACTATATTAATTGTACCGTCACTTTAATTTCGTAATGTACAGTGGGACCGAGCAATAGGATGTCAACGTTACCTGGTGATAAATTGACCAACTCTCGGTCACACCACTGTCGTTTGTTTACAGATGTTGCCATTTTTTGCCGTTCCATTGAGGCAATAAAAATATTCCGCTAATAGTCTGCAATAAAAGGAGTTAAATTTTTGTTAAATTTTAAATAACCAACATTTGCTTCATTATGTACAATGGTATCGCTTTGGAGTTCATTGCCATTAGCAACTACTTGGTCAGAAATTACTTTTTAATGTCACTTTTTCTTTGTCATATTTATTGAATGAATAAGTGAACATATCATTTTATACATGACAGGAAAAATTATCCCACTGATAATATTCGCAGTGTTTAATTTTTGCATTGATATTGCTTGTTTTCCAAATTTTCTAAATTGGGGCTAGCCCAATAATGCCAACTTGATATATGCATTGTTGACTAACATGATATTAATTTGTATTTGTTAATTTTCTTCTTACACTTCCTTTTAAATTTCGTCGGTAGTTAAACAAATGAAAAAAATGAAAGGCAAAACCTCAATAGAAAATATCAAAAAAATTCTGGGGATCATCCTACATAGTATAATTTTAAAATATGCACCATGCTTTACGCGTCAAAATGTTTTAGTCCGCTATATATTTATAATAAAAATACTTTATTTATATAATTTAATAGAAATATTATGTTTCCTTAAATGTTTATTACTGCTTAAACCTGGTGGCGGGAGATTTACTTGTGCTTGACATTTTTTCATTTTCTCCGCTTCCTCTCAAAACATAAAATTAAAATTATTTGCAAATGTTTATAATTGTGGCTTGTTAATCGCTGAGAAAAAATTCCATATTTCACAATCAAAATATTCTTTTTCAACAATTTCTCCCAAACAAATCCCCAGCATCGCGTCGCGTATCGTTTAGAAAGAAATCGCGCAGCGTCTGTCGTATGACACCGCGTGAAGGGTTAAACCCATGCATTAAGGTTAAAATAGTGTATCTCAATAGCAGACTGAGATAAGGAAACATTATTTTTAATTACGATCACCTAACTTTATCAAGTCAGTTTTCCAACGAAACCGACTTGCTATAAAAATTTAGTAACAGCTTATAAACGCGAACGTGTCTTTGAGAATCCTCCCTTTCAAAACTCAGCTGGTAACATTTATTGAGTAATCGCATCACTGACGTAGACAATTTTAAAAACATCTCGCTTTACTAACAGCAAGATATCAGACTTGTCTTAAATGAAATCTAACAGGTAAATTATTCATAACATGCGAACCATCTACTGAAACAAGTGAGCATATGCAACATTTTTCACAAATGGGGCAGCTATGTTATTACTACCTGCATCCGACGGTAGTATTCCGCTTAGGGATCGACTTCGCTTTCAACATGGTTACTTCAAACAATTGGGAACCTATTACGAGACAAGTACTCACAGTTTTCTAATGAAAATGCATTACTAATAGAAGAATTCAGCGGTGCCGACTTGATAGGAAAGTGACGAATAATCCTAAAGCACCCAACTGCAAATCCTTTCATAACTGCTATATGAAATAAACAAAGATTCTTTTAATGTATTGGTAATATATTATTTATATATTTGTGATATGTATTCTCCGCACGCGCAATATACTTCAAAAGGGGTACAATTTTTCTCTTCACGTGTTAATAGATGGATTGGTTTTTTTACTAGAATAGTGAAAATTATAAGTGAATAAATTCTAGCATCATCAAGTTATATGTGGAATTCCATAAAAAGGACGTAACACGTAAAAATTATGAAATAAAACTATATGCAGTTTTTCAAACGGGAATTATTCGGATTTCGTAAAAATTTTAATTAACATAATTTAAAGTCACAGTGTTATTTAATATCCATGCCGATGGCAATATCAACCTTGGGTGTGCTCTGAATTGTATTTGTTCATATTTCCAATTTACAGATATGTTTCGACTAATAATTAAGTATTTTTGGAGTGATTCGTTCTGCTGCTTAGTTTAATTATAACATTTGCTTTTGTTTGGTACATGAAGGAAAATATGCCACAATCTCTATAACATATTTATCCAGACTGACTTTTATAATTTTCCCAAATTAATTTATTTAATATTCACAAAATATTGGTGGTATTCGACTACGAATTTCAGTTCAAACATCAAATTTTAAGGAAATATAATTTCGCAAAAGTTTATTATGGATAATGATAACCTCAACAGTGTGAATTTAATTTTTCGTACACGTATATTATTATAATGGAACTTAAAATAATTGCATTAGAAAAAGTAAACTTTAAAATCACTAATAAATAATTATTTTATGTGAGATTTGTGCAGTTCAAGCTCAGGGAGTTGCTGTCTGATGCGATTAGTAATAATTCAGGTGCCCTATTTCTGACGAATTTTATTTACAATTATAGCTTCGCTCATATCACCACAATTACAATCTAATAAATATTTTACGTATAATTATGATTCAGTAAGTGTTATTGAAGTTCAGCGGCAAAGTATCTCTCGTCAGTTTATTCAATAAGACCTCGTTCAAAGTAATAGAATTAACGTTCATTATGTTTGTGGAAGATAATAGAGATACAAGTAATTTATATACTTATACATCGGGTATTTCCTCTCTTGAACATAGATTGAAATCTGCTTATGATATATTAAATATCAAAGAAGGAAATTATGCTTTTAGTAATGACAGTTTGGAAAGAGAAATGTTAATATCTGCACAAAACACCTACAATTAATCTGTTCAATTTTGTGTATCAAAATAGCCATCTATCCACATGGAACAACTTTTACTTCTTCATTCATTCAGTATTTACTCTATTTTTTGTGCTAGAAATGTTTAAGTGTAATTAAATTAAATTCGTCATAGAGTGAGAATAGAAATAAAAAGTAAATATGATGGCAATTTTGATCATTACTTTGATTAGTTCATACGATTCAGTAACTGTCTAAATATTATATGGAACTCACTATTTCGTCTAATCGGATATACCTACCTTTTCTATTGGAACAGACCACACTTTTAATGTTAATTCTGTTACTATTTTCTAGAAATCATATCTTCTCTTGATATGGGTTACATTATAAATGGTTATTCTCGTTTATTTTCAGTCCATGATATCAACCTACATTTTTAAAGAAATGGGCCACACTTGATGCCGTATTAGACATTTAAAGCAATGTTTTGTTTTAGGTAAATTAATTGAAAGAGAAGATTCGCATAGTACATGATGATGCTACGTCAAAGGCAGTGCGTTTTAGGAATCAAAGAAACGTTTATCGAGGTGATAAATCCATAAAATTATTGAAGTGAAAAACTAAGTGAAAACCCCAAATGAAATTCATTACAAATTTGTGAAAACATGTTTTAATTTAATTTAAGAAAGTATAAAAATTAAACAGGCCATGAAATAGAAGCCGAAATATGAAACCATGTATAAGGATTTGTGGCGTAAAAAGAACATATCAAAATGAATGAATATAAAGCCACATTATCACCTTACCTTAGCGTGAAGAGTATTAAATTTGAAAGGTGAATCTAAGTATATTATGGTTGAATTCTTCTATTTAATTCAAATGAATTGGAATTAATTAGTATCGTATTGCATAAAACGGTTAAAATCAATTTATGAATTAAAACTTGGAACGAAGATTAAATATTTTTTTGACAATTTACCACTGTAAACATTATTTAATTTATTTATGGTATGTAACAAAAATGTGTTAATTTTTCCTACATGATTGCGTGTATCAAACTGAGTAACACGTATTCAGGAACTATTTCAAAATTATCGACCGTTTCTGGAAATATAACTTTCATACTTGCGATTTGAAGAAAAAAAATGTTAAGAAAGTTTAAAATTTTATGAAAGAAAAATATTTGAAGCATTGTTATAGTTTTTCCACAAAATTTATTGAGGTTTCTAAAAATCCTGTTTTTTTTTATATTAGGTTTAATAACTTTCAAAACAAAAATTGGAATATATTTTTTGATGCATATTGTTTAACATATATTCGAAGATATAATGAGTTTAATAACTTTTAAAAGAAGAAATGAAGCCCTTTTGTTGATGCATATTGTTTAATACACACTCTTCATACGAGACATTTTAATCAATACATTACACCACACATAGAGTCTGGAAAATTTAATTTCAACTTCCCATTTACATTTTTAACTGTTCTCATTTTTAACGGTTCCATTTTTTTTCAAAATGAAAAGAAAAACGGGTCCTTAGAAGATCACTTTTTTGTTCTACCCTCCGTTCTACGTCTCTTAAAGCCTCTTTTCTCTGAAACTACATGAAATATCAAGTTGCAAATCATTACCGTATACAGAAGCCTATATATATACATTGTAAAAACTTTACATTTTTTGCTTTACACAATAAAAGATACGTCGCTTTTAAGGGTATTTTCTTATTAACACGTTCTTTAAAACGTATAGAGTACTTGCAGTAGACCTACAATGAGAACAATCAGCATAATGGGAGATTTCATTGTACAAGTAAAGAAAAAAATCCAAAAATCAATTATTCCTCATTCAATGTGGAATTATAGATTTTTTAAAGTCTTTGCCTGTGAAATACATAGTAGGCAATTTAGTTAATATTTAATAGAAATATCATCAACCAATAAATATTTATAAATTCGTAAATAATTACGAACCCCTGTAAATATTTGTTCTCTTCATGTTTGACAGATGTTAGATTAGGATTAGTAATTTTAACGATTAGGATTAGTAATTTTAACGATTAGGATTAGTAATTTTAACGATTAGGATTAGTAATTTTTACAATGTTAAAGTTTCTACGTCAAGCAATTAGTGAGAAAAAAAACTATGACTGACGGAAGAATTTTGTTTTTTCTTTTAAGTTATAAGAAAGAAAAATTCATATTATTATTAGCGAATTATTTCAAACACGTACTATGCACAAATAAATGTTAAAATTGTCACATGTACCTAAACGCGTGCCAAGCTTTCGTACGATAAGTTCTACTAGTATTTTTTTTAGATAAAAAAAGGTAATATGAAAATATCATACTGATTACTTGTACATTAAAACTGTGGCTTAAATTCTATTCAAAAGTTGATATATTCCCTTTTTAAAATAATTTGTGCCTCTAATTTTTTCTAATTATAACATCCGCTATCTCATTAACAATGGATTTTGTACGGAAATATTTTGACAAACGATTTTTAAGAATTAAATTTTCCAAAAATGGTCAAAAATGTTTACTAAAATTGGGCAATTAATAATTATCAGACTCCGCCAACTTGACTCTCTACTCAGGACATACACCAACAATATTACCAAAAAATCACTTCTCTCATATTTTGAGAGTTTTGTTGAACTGTCTCTAAGTTAACTGAAGTTAAAGAAATATATAACTTTATATATGCCCAGAAGGAATAATCCCATTAAATCTGTATTTAAATATTAACGAAGTTGTAAAATGGATAGCAACATTTTGAATTAAAAAGTAAAAAAGAATATAGCAGTAATAAAGAAAGAACACTCTATTCCTCCCTTTATCAACGGCCCCGCGTATATCCTATTTTTAATTTATCGCTTCAATATAAATATAAAGCAATGCCTAAAATGCAAAGCAGCTGATTAGGGTAGAATCACAAATTTTGCAGCTCGAAAGCTCAACGGCAATCGTCGCGGGCAAGCATGAATGAATAATAAAAAATTATTTATTTACGCGTGTTACTATCGTACAAGCACACTTCAGTATAGCACTAGCAATGTTTGCTCTTCAGACTTGCTCAAATGACTCAATGCTATTTTAACACATATAAACAATTCATCTCGACGCCGTGGACGCACTTTGCACATTTCGCACGCGTCAGTGAGATTGCTTTAAATTTTTCAACGTCAAGCGGTTTTCCTTACTAACTGGCACTCGTCTCGTCGTTAGTCAACAGCACCTCATGACTTCTCTTTCTATGTGTCTGAGATGATAATATTGTTAATTTGCCTATTATAATTAGTTTTTCTCAGGTTTTGTTTCACATATGTCTTGCATTTGAGTGACCTTGTTCTTTGAGCAATATTATTTATGTATATTTTTCAATTCACCAAATTAAAAAGTTAGCCTTTATTAGATAATGGCTGTAGAAAAACAAAAGTTTTTTTTGGCGTTCCTTAAAATTTCATATAAAGCATTGTATATTATCATCATTACCGTTTGGAATGGTACTAGAAAAACAAATAGGAAAAAGAAAAAAAGGTTAAACCTTTTATTTTGTTTTTTTTTACACATCGGTAACCTTAATCTAAAAGAAGATGAGTAACTCTATGTTGAAATAAAATATAATTCATAGATAGTGATTTAACTGATTTAATTTTTAGGAAGTGTATCTATGTACTTTTACGCCAAAAATAGTAATATCAAAATTTAAGAATGTAAAAGATTTTTTTTAAAATGATCACCGAACAAGAAACGCATTGACAATTATAATAAATTATGAAAATCTCAATAATTGGTTCCATCTTTTTCGGTATAATATTATGATGAAAATTATGGATGCCTTTCTCTCTCCTGCACAATATGCATACTCACACACACATATACAAATACACAAAAGCACCACATTCGACTTGATATCGACTCTGAGGATCTCCAAAAGTAGCAATATTTTTCAAATGGATTTATGTCAGGAAAGGTTTTTATTGCAATTTTTCCAAGAAAATACTGTAACGGAACTTTTAATATTTTATATTTTCATTCAACGTTTTCGTTTGAGTGAGTTTTTGATTCAGTGATAATATGGTTGTTCTAGGATATTTTACGGAGAAGGGATACATAGTAATTGATGCTTCGTGCCTTTGTATGTACCTATACATATCTGCCTACCTACTGAAATGTTAAGAATATTCTCTTAATTAAAGTTCTTTCAAAAAGAGGTCTATTTAATTTTTAAAATGGAACTTTAATTATCACGTCGGGCTTGCTGAAGTACTACTGCCTGATGAAATGGGATTTTAATAATTTAAGTGAAATAACCTTGACACATTCCGAGTCACGTATATATATATATATATATATATATATATATATATATATATATATATATACATATATATGTATGTATATACATACAAATATATATATATATATATATATATATATATATATATATATATATATATATATATATATATATATATATATTATTGTTCTAGCCTTGATGTGTTGGGTTGATCACAAGACATAAGACGTTTTACTGCGCGGCGCATGGTGGGAATCCGGGTTCGATTCCCGACCGCTCAGCGGGGCTGGACTCGTGATCTAGTTATCTGTAAGATATTGGACTCGTAGCAATAAGTCCGCCCTAAATATCAATTAAATAAATTAAAGTACATAAATAAATATAATCCCACATACTATAAACATCGATCTGTTTGAAAAATCTTATTCAGTTCGTTGAAAGATTAGTAAATCTTGAAACAAAAACAGTCTTGCGAAACCAAAAAACAATAAAAAACCGAAAATTTACACCAACAAATGTAGCAAAGTAAAGTAACTGAAATAGCACTGTCATCGGTCAAGACATAAATTTTCAGTGTATATCATTTTACCGTTACGCGCGTTACTTATTGATATTATTATTATCTTTTGGATACAAAACATTATTTTTCTTGAAATAAACATTAGTAAATATATAAAACATTACAAATAAATTTCGGGATAAAAAAATTCGATGCATTAGAATTTGACTACTGTTTGATATAAATGGTGTATAAGTAAAATTTGGTAATGATATTCGTTTTAATGTTATTATAGTCTCAAATGATGAACCGCTTATGACGAAACGAAAACGGCTCCGACAAAACAAGCAGTGGTTTATTCGCTCTACTCTTCGCATGAGTGCTTTTGGCTTTTTTTACATTGTATCGGAATCTTACTTATTTATTCTTTACCAGACAATTGAAGTATATATAATATCTTGAATGTGATAACCAACTACGTTTTTTATATATAAAATTACTCCGCACAGCTCATTCACTTGTGCATTTCAATGCTAATTCACATGCTGGCCCGAGTGTTCTGGTAAATATTTCGCGAGAATCTCAGGCACGAATACTGTTACAAACATCTGTTCAAATTCTCGGCGAATATGAAATATATTAAAATTTATGGACCTACTTTGTATTGTTGAAATTATTCAATTCTCTGAATCTTTTATGGAAGAAGAAACAAAAACACCTTTTTAATTTTCTTTTGGTGAAGATTAATATAATTATAAAAATTGGATAAACAAAACGTGGATATCGATGTTTTATTGTAGGATTTCAATGTTTTTCATATTTATTCGACTGGAGAAAAAAATCTTTATCAAAGCGTGTGACTGAGACGGAACTAGATAACAAAAAAAAACACTGTTCGCCTAATGACACTAAACTATTATTTAAATTGGCCTTAAACTGTATTCAGAGAAAACAATCTGAAGTTCGGTAGTCAGAGCGGCAGTTCTACTTAAGATTTTCTGTTTCGATTTCTAGTAAGCACGATTTATAACAGTAAACATATGAAAGTATAGATAGCAAAAAGAAAAGAAAAAAAAATTTAACATGTTTTTCATTAACGTTTTATTAATATAATTGAATACAAAATATCAAATCTAAAAGAACAACTTCAAACATATACTAAAAATAAATAATTAATGAATATACATTAAAATTTAGAGAATAAGATGGATAAGAATAATAAAGTATGAATGAAAATGAACGGCAAGTCGCCATTCAACGGGCATCCCTTTTGGATGGTGACTTGCCGCTCCTTAAACTTCAATCAAATGTAACGAATTTCCGAAGTCCAAACTGTAAGATTGCAAATAAAACTCTGCAGTCACCAAATTACCACAAATTTAAAAAGCTATTCGGCTTAGACTTCACTATTTTTTACTAATTTGACAACGGCCTTAAGTACTTTTTCTAACTAAACAAGTAAAGTAAAGTCCTAAAATAGTATGCAAGGGACAACTGTTGCTGGGATCGCTGTCAATTAAAAGATGTGCACAATAAATTCTCCATCAAGCTTAGACCTTATACGCTCTCTCAATAAATAGCTATCACAACTGTTTCTCGTGAATAGTCCAGTTCTGGACCCTTCAGTCTAGTAGACATTATTTTCCCTTATATATTCTCTGTGACATGAACACGCTCATTATATTTGATAGAATCTTGGCAGAAATATCTTTGTCTGGACATCTTAGAAACCCTTTTAAATCTATAATGAACTATTATTACTCACCATAATTGTAGTCCTGACCAGAAAATAAGATAACCTATTTATATTACGAACTAATATGGTTACCAAAACTTATTCTAAACTACAAAAAACATAATTATATATTATAAGAAAGAAAAAATAATTTGTGAAAAAATAGCTTAATGCTTGATAGGCTATCTTAATACGTTTTAATATTTTTGCAATAAATATTAAAAAATTAAATATAAAACACTAACCCAATATTCAGTAGGCCACGAAGAAAAATACGTTAAAAGCGGACTTTTAACATCAAAAGTATTATGTTGTAATCTTCTCACAAATCGGCCACAATCAAAACACGTCATTATTTGGCCTAACGACTTTTCATTTCCTGTAGTTTGCGTAGCAATGAAGCTAAAATATTATTTATGTGAAAATGTAAGCTTATAGAAGGCTCGTGTCAGAAAAACAGTAATAAATATTTTGCTATATTTATTTAGAGTTACGAACGTGCATTTGGTAAATTTCGGGTATTTTAGAAATTGCGGAAGTAATAAATTAATTTTTTAAATATTTTATAAATATATCATTTATAATTTGAATATATATTTTATAAATCATATACCATCTTCCGAGTCTTGTTTGCAAACGAACTCATAGCGAGGATGTAATGTGCCTTTGCACATATCACAACTATATATTCCTGTTTATGCACCTAACCGTTAGGTAAACAGTATACAAAATTATGGAAAGAATCGTGCCTTGAATAAAGTCTGTCCGTGTAGACACCATCTTTCTATAAAATCCCCAACAGACAAGTATAGAGGAGAACTAATTATATAATATGTGACAAAAACTATAAGAGTACAAACCAACACCCAAACCCTCTGTCATTTGTCGATGTTATCAACTATCAAAATAATTTTGTCACAACGCATAATGATTTGCAATAATACCGTTTTCATATTTCATTGTCAGGCTCAGACAAATTTTGTACTATAATAATTATTTTTATCGATGAGTTACATCATTTTAATGTATAAATATACATTAAATTATTAGGCTTACTCTCTATGCATTGTATGGAACATTAATATAACGTGCAATTAAGGTAAAAGAGAAAAATATTTGTCAATGCAATTACATTTTCATTTCACATACAAAATTACTCCCGAGCTCTGGGGATGTGAACAATTATTTATAATTTATTAATTTATTCTTACTTTTTTCGTGTCTACTATACAATTTATTCGTTGGCATTACTAGATACAAATAGGTGGGAATTGTTCATGACTTTTTAATACCAGTTTAACAAAATATTTGTACGTAAATTTCTTACATGAGATCTAAAAAAAATAGTTTTGGAATTTTCATAACTTGCTCTTCTTAAAATTACCATTTCACTACATCTGAATTTTAAATATTCAGATTTATATGGATTTATGTACTTTATTACAATGCCACATTTGAATTCTTTACTTCCATAGTTTTTTTGAAAAAACGACTATGACAGATTGTCAGACGAATGAATCAGAAGGCCATTTAAGTTATATTACAAAACATTTTTTACTTTTGAGATACCCTAAAAGCCATTGTTATTTAAAATTTATTTTTAGTGATGAATTATGATCAAACTTTCCTTGAAATATTATTAACTCGCCATTTATTAGAGGCAATAAATGCCGAGTTAATAATATTTCATCCGAAATTACCTTGTATCCGTATTCGCGCTATAATTATGGAAATTAAATGTATCATATAGAAGCAGTGAACTTCTAAATGACTTTTGTTAAAACTTTTTTATATGATCATTATTTAAATTAAACTTAGTGAATTGACTATACTACTCACCAGGACCACACTAGATATTATATTCGCCAGGATTTCTATCGAAGTTCTGAAATTACCATTGAGAGCGCTTGTACCAGATCAATTCATATATCATGAAAATTCAATGCTTTTTTCATTTCTGATGTATTTTAATATGTATATTTACATTTTTATTTACATGATTATGTATAAAAAACAATTAATTGCTTTATTAGACCTAGAGAACTTAACTAAGAAATTTCATATATTTTACACTTTTGTTACTGAAAAAATAAATAAATCATCAAAACAAATCGCAGTATTTTCTTTAGGTGTAGCATATGAAACACGGATAAAAGTCTATATTCACGAAATAAAAATAGATATTTACTTTTACGGAATTATTAGTATGAATTATTATAAATAATTATTTATTTATGCTAATTTTTTTAAAAAGATCGTTTAAGGGTATCAATTTTACTCATATAGTATAAAATTTAATGTTTTAAATTTTGTCACGTATAGAAATAATATGTATGCAAATAAATATAAAGAAAAATAATTCCACTAAAATTATATTTTACGATTAATTATAAAATTTTTGGAGAAAATAATTTGCAGGGGTGTTTATTAAATATTTGTTTTCTTAAAAAAATTAAGAAAAAAAAACAAAGTTCATAAAACTTTTCAAACAGAGCTATCGTGAGAGGATTTCTATAATTAACTGTTTCCCAGAGGTTTATCTTGGCCATTTCAAAGTCCTCAGCTTAATGTCAGCTCTCTTGAACTGGCACTCCAGCCGTTAAAGTTAATTTTTTTTAAATATGAAAATCATAATATTTAACCAGCAACAATTTTTGTATTTATAGATGTAACTCATTCACTCAATCTAAGAATAATATAATTTAATTCTTGAAGTTCAATAAAATCTGCACACATTTATCTTTCAACAATAATGGCACTAATTAGAGTAAAAATAAATAATAGTTGAACTAGGTTAAATAGTCCTTTTACTAAGAAAGCTATCCATTAGTTAAACAGACTTATTTATTCCTAATCTTTCTTCCTATCAAGATGTAATTATAAACCGGTCATCGAATAATTTTCTGATTGTCAATCATTCATCAGAAAGGAACATTAACTTCGTCCGCTACTCCTTTATTTTTAGAATATAATTATATAAATACATGGGTTTTATTACCTTTTATGATACGAAAAGTATGTTCATTATTAAATGGCCGTTCGCCTTCCTTGCTGCACTATAAATTCGAACCGGATTTTAATCCTCATTTATAAAAACTTCATTTTCTTATTCCTATAAACCAATTAACTAAGCGATTGACAATAAGAAAGCATAAAATTAAATTGGTAACGAAATTAGAATATAATAAACTAGCATATATTATACATAATAAACTTGGTAATATAATAAACTAGCATAAACCTTTGATTTACTAAGAAATATATAGACAAAAAAAATTAAAAATAAACAAAGTACATAATGACTTCTAGAAAATACAATAAATAAAATTGGTAATAAATTTGAATAAATGAATTAAAAATAAAATGTTAAATGACATTAACGATCGTTCTTTTTCTTTATTCTTATACACCAAATGATTTAACGATTGAAAATAACTCAACCTCGTCTCCATTGTTTAATAGATAGGGAACCAATTTGTGATTATCTTTATTTTTAAGCTCTTTAGACTTGACTTATTTATTCCCATTTTGAATTTAGTGTATGTTTTATTATGTCAATTGTTTTTGTCTGTTTCCTGATCATGGTACTATAAACTTGATCATTTAGGTGATAATTTGTGTAGCTTCGTTCTATAAATCTTTGGCATTATGTTATTTTGATAAGATTAGACTTTGTCGGTGATCAGGAGGTGTCGGTGATGGCAAGCATAGGATAAGCACGATGTCTTGTACATATTCATGGCTTTTGTTTTAAATTTCTTTGTTATGAAACCTTTTAATATTTATTTCACTTTTTTTAATTTTTCACTCTATTGCTTTATCTATACGGGACTCAAAAGATATAGGATGTCTAAGGTAGACATGGTTATCTAAATATTCCAAAAAGGTATTGGCTAGATTATAATAGAGGTTTATGAGAAAAGCGCAGATATTTGAACAAGCAGACAAGACTTATAAAATCTTGTACTTAACTCTTATAAAATCTTAAAATATCGCAATGAAATACAATGAAATAAAATCGAAAACAATATTGTAAGAATGACCATCCTTTCATTGGTGTGATCAAACCACATAAGTTATTTTCGCTTAAATATTATTTGATTCTTAATTGGTAGAAATAACATTATTTATTGCCTCCAATAAATCAAACTTTAATTTCCCACTGCAATATTCTTAAACTGATTTAATCTATTCTAAACCAAAAAAATGGAAAAGTTCGCTTGTTGATTTGTTTATTCATGTCTATCATAGAAATTGGACGTGTGCTTGAAGAGATTAACATCAAAAACAAACAAACATATTCTTTCTCATGGGCTTTCTAACACTTTTTGTCATAGAAGGTTATACACTTTGAGGAATATTATAGTCTATATGTTATCACACTAAGATTCGTAAGAGCAGAGCATTGATTGAAAATGAAACATAAGTTGGCGAACACTGCTTAAATGGATTGCCTTACATAATGACTTCTGATATATCTGAGGACCAAACAGCTTCATTGAGCTGATGGGGTGATTGCATTTAATGGTGGCGGGAAGAGGAAAGGGGATGGTGAGCAGTGTAATTAAAATAATATTACACGGAGAAAACTGTGTGAAACTTGTTTATTTTCAAAAGTAAAATAAGGGGTACTCATCAACAATGTTTAAAATAAAAACTTGCAATATATGTGATATTCCAAAATTAAAATAAGGGGCTATAATTAACAATATTTAAAATGAAAACTTGGAATATACATGATATTCCAGAATTAAAATAAAATATTTTTGAAAAGACCAAACCAAAATTACTAAAAAGTAAAAAAAAATAACTCAAAATAGGTATCTATTTATTCGCAATAAATAAATAGGATACTTATTTTTTAAGTCGGTGACAGCACTATCAACCAACTTAATCAAATTAATAATTTAATTTGTAATGTAACATTGATATATTAACTTCTCTTGTGCTTACAGTACGAAATGGATTCGAAAAGGTCGTATTTGTTATACAAAATTTTACATTTGTTTAAGTTGATCAGCGGAGCTGGCGTCGACTTCAAAAGTAAGTATCTTATTTATTGAGAATAAGTAGTTATCTATTTGGCATTAATTATTTTTTACATTTTAATACTTTTTTTGAGTTAAGAAGTTTTAGTGATAAATATATGAATATTAATAATCACAATTATTTTCTTTCTTATAATACAAATCTAGTAAATAGATAATTTTTTCTTCGTCTAAAGTTGGTAATCAACAACACAGAAACTAGTCTGTAGTAGTAGCGACTAGTAATTGCCTGTTAGCTGTTGAATAGTTCTACCACTTGAGGAATTCCGTTCTCCATATTCGAAATCCAATAACAGATTTTCCTTAGTAATAACTAGTTACAATTGTTCAGTAGCGTATATATTACATTATTTATCTTCAAAACTCATCATCAGATACTGACCTGGTCAATGGTGTAGTTAAATTGTAAAGTAAAAACCACTTGCAGCGAATATCTTGAGTTCGATTTACTACCATCTGATAAGTAGTTCGATTGTTCATCTCCAGAATGTATCATCAGACGTTGAAACGGTAGATAGTGTAGTTATTTCGCAAAGTAACAACAATCAGCAGTAATTTCGTTAAGGAGTTTCATTGTTTATCTCCAGAACTCATTATCGGACCCTGACCTGGTGGACGGGGTAGTTATTTGGCAAAGGAAAAACTGCTAATAACAAATGTCTTTAACCATGGTTGATATGCCAATGTATGTTATAGAGATATATTGTTCATCTCAAAAACTTATAATTAGAACATGACTTGGTAAGGGGGTAGTTACTTTGAAAAAATAATGACTGCCCGTATCATATACTTTGAATTATAGTTGATTTACTGCCATTCGTTAAGGAATTCTATTTTGCATTTCTGGACTTCATCATCAGATTATCAACATATTTATATGGAACCACCTCTAAGGTACACCCTTTCAAATAAAATTGAAAAAAAAAATTAAATCAATCCACTTAGTAAAGAATTATCGCTGGACACACATAAAAAAAAGATTCCGACAAATTAAGAACCTCCTCCTTTTTTTGAAGTCAGTTAATAAGGAGCACTTATCAACGCAGTTTAAAACGAAAAATTATTTCGGAGCGGCCTAATATGGATGAATGAGAGTTTACTTTGAACGAAAAAGTTAAGTCATGAGCTCAATAATTATATATTTATAATTTTTTTGATTACTATATTACCCGATGTCGCTCACATGTAAACGAAGAAAAAACGAGCTGAAAGCTGCAATAAAATATCGAGTCACACAAACAACATGAGAATCATTATCAACGCATTGATGAAAATATATTCGTATCAATGTGGAATATATTCGTATCAATGTGGAATATATTCGTATCAATGTGGAATTATATTCGTATCAATGTGGAATTATATTCGTATCAATGTGAAATATATTCGTATCAATGTGGAATTATATTCGTATCAATGTGGAATTATATTCGTATCAATGTGAAAATATATTTGTATCAATGTGGAATTCGACAATTATTTTTTCTAGTGTTAAGCTATAGCTATAAGTAAACATTTCTGAAAGTTAGATTTGTGATAATAAATTTCAAGCTAGAAAAGCTAATACTAGCAATAAAATTCAATTGAATCGAGGAAAATTTTGAAAATCATACTAAGTTAGCCTAAATTATATGACGAGTGATTTCAGGTGAATCAATTTGCGTTGAAATCGGTATTCAACAGTTGTATTAAAATGTTTACAAACAGGAACCTTAATATTATATAACGAATTCTCATTTGTGTGGTACATGTAAAATATATTATTATCTATAAAAATGATCGGGAAAAACTTGTATTAGATTATTAACCTTCCGTCAGTAGGACATTTTTTGGTACGTTAGGAATGAGCCACTCTTTAAAAATATATCACATTTTGTACGAGATTTCCTTAAATACGGGATAAATAAAAATAATAATAATATCAACATATACCGTAATTGCACAAACCCTCATATTTAACACACAGCCAACCCCGCATGACTTATTCTAATTTAAAAGATCTACGGCCTTGGTTCCGATACAGCCGCCACCCATTTTTCCTTTTATTTCTATAAATAAAATAAAAACTGCAAATCATACATATAAATCTGAGGTTATTAATTTGTTACTAGATTATCTATTGACTAAATGCGATTCAATTAAGGTATGATAATTTTTGATAGAAAGTGTAATTAATTAACACCACTATATTTGTGCGCATTACTATGGGTTAGTACGCCACCGTCGTGTAACCGAAAAATTATAAATCGGGTAATTTTATAATTAACAACTTTTAATATAGCTCTTTGGAAAATTAAGTTTTTGCTGCGAAAATGGAAACCATTTTTCAAAATTCTTATTTTAATTTAAATTTTCCTTTGAAAAATAACCGTCTAATAAAATATTTATCGATTTGACACGATGATAACAAATATTTATTTTTATTTTTGTCTCGTATTTGAGAGAAACTATATATGGCTATTCTATAAATCTCTACATATTAAAAATGTTCTTTTTTCTGTGCAATTGCTGGTAAATTTGCTTAGCAATTTTTAAGCAAGAGTTTTAGCTGTGTTATAAAAAGTGAGATAAAATAATAATTTTAAAATATATTATTCGATGTAAAAGTTATATTTCATACCCATTTGTTATTAAAAATCGTTATAAAAATTTTACTTTAACTATACCGTAGAGCTTAAATAAAGCGAAAGCAGTAAAACCAAAAAAAACCATGTTACCGGAAATGTAGACCAAACAACAGTTTCCTGCTAATGTCGTCCGAACGTGAACGATAAAATGGCGAACAAAAGGCAACGTATTTAATTATATTTCCCTCCGTTTTGTTTTGTTTTCTTTGTTTACTTTAGCATTAAAAGAACATAATAAAATACACGCATGTCTCTTCATATTTCTTACTAATTCATTTCACTCGAGGACACTTGTCCTTTTACTAACATTTTTTTCGCTTTCACTCTTACTCGCTGGCACGTACTCGGGTACGAATAATGTTTATTTAACTTGCACTGTGTTCAATATCATTGTACTTGCGCCACCTTTAAACGTGACAAGGGTTTATTAGGTAGAGGGAGGTTAAATGGATTACAATTGAGGCATGGAAGGTTGTTGTCGCCTACGTATTAGTAATTCATTTTATGTCAACATAAATCTTATCCCAATATTCCAAAATTCTGCCATTTTTGGAGAAAAGCTAATAGATATTTTGGCATTTTTCCAATGCCTGGACCCGGTATATGAACGTTGTAATATCACTTACCGTCCTATTTTTTTAGATAATCGAAAAAACATTATTATATCACAAATATTAATATAAGGGAAGGCATGATTGTATAAATGTTGATATATTTTGGCGCTTAGTTATGTATTTTATTGGGTATCGATCTTTGTTGTAGTTATCAAGAAAATAAACTGGTATTGCCTCCAAAAATTTAGTATTACAGTTGTACGTAGTTATGTTTGGTGTCGCACTATACTTACTTGCTCCATATAGCAACATGAATAAGTTTATATAGTTTGGTTTTTGTGCGCTACCTATATTTCAAGAATAAAACTAGAGTTTATTGATTTCTGCACAAAACAACATAAGCCGTTACTGAGCAGAGCTGAAACACCCATGCTAATTTTCACTCTAATTTTTTAAGCTTGTAGGAAAAGCGCTGACAAATTCGACTCAAGGAAATATAAATAACGGTGTATTTTTTTCTCTATTCATTTTAATCTGTATTTAACTGGAAATTATGATTTTCTCTCTATTTGCAATTACCGTTTGGTTGTCGTGTATATTACGTTGTGCGTAGTTATGTTTGGTGTCGCACTTAAATTTTGAGAATATGACCAAAGAGATCCTCAAATTTTTTGGTATCTTTATATTTATGGTCAAATTTATTTTCCATTTTCATCTTCAGTTGAAGGTATTTGCATGTATGAGACACACATACGCACGCAAACACACACACACACACAGACACACACACATATATTATATATATATATATATATATATATATATATATATATATATATATATAATGTGTGTGTGTATTTTCCTTTTGATTTTTTTCCGTAGCAATTTTCAATCAATTGTTGATAGTATCTTTTGTTTACTTTTATAGTATTATTTCATTTTCAAAATTGAATCTGTTTCAGCTTTGTGAAAATGGACCTAGTTATTTCTCCTAAACCACGATACGCTTGTGAATCTTCGTTTTCCGAAAAAGAATTTGCTTGTCCTACTTCTCCAGTAGTTATGTACCGTACCGTAGTATTACGTGTAGTGTTACCGTATTGAACTTCCAACAGTAATTAAAACGCAAATCCATAAAGTGTACAAGAATAAGTTGTTAAAAAATAAATTTAAAAATCTTCCTTTCTTCCATCCTTCTGAATCCTCCTGCATTGAAACAGGGGATATAATTCCTTGCAAGACCTCTTGCACTCCTCTTTCACAAGCAAATTCGGATGTACTTCCATCATCTCCGACTTCATCTCCTTCCTTCAACCCTCCGAATTTTTTGAGTTGTTACATACATAGTCGGCAAAATTTATTGTCCACGTTCAAAGAACCCCAGCTCAATTCCGAATTCTCATTTCAAGCAATGAAATTTAGTTTCATCTTAAAAAATTACCAATAATCGAAGATGGTGTTAAAAAAAATGGCAGAAGCAGGATTTCGGTGAAATTTTCATCGGCAGACGCTACTAACCTTTTCGTAAGCCACTCAGCTTTTAGGGGCAGAAAACATTTTTCGTCCCCCCCTTAACGTCAGTCTCATGGGTATTATCAGTCGATTGGTCTGATGAGGAGGTCTTAGAAAATATAAAAGACCTATGAGGGTGCGGTAAGATCATTAAAGTCCACCGTTTAAACATTAAAACAAATTATCGATGGCCAATTTAAATATTTTCCATCAAAGGCAATGGCCATCGCCTTTTATGGCCAAGCTCATCTCCAATGCATATTTATGGCATATTCCTCACTTACATTTTTCAATTATGATTTCCCTACGATACAATGCTTCAAATGTCGTAGGTTTGGACATGTGTCTGATAAATGCCGATCTTCCAAGCTTTGTTTTCGGTGTGGTGAAGGTCACGTCGGAAGAAAGTACCCTATTCCTACTAACAAGGCAAAACATATCTTTTAAAGTGGAAATAACGATTCCACAGAGAGAGTTTGACCGGAATTTGAAAGACAAGAAAAACATACGTCTCCCTTCTGCAAGAAAAACATACGTCTCATTGGCAACTCAACCACCTCCCCTCCCGAAATTCTTCCTTTTCCAAGTTCTTCCCAAAAGTTATTCTCTCCGTTTCGTCCTATCAACTATTCTCACAAAAAAAATTTAATCTGAAATCTCAATCCCACTCTTCGATAAATCCCAACCCACTATAATTGCTCGGCTCAAAAACGAGCCTGGGCAGATTTCCGAATTCCTTAACTTGAAAATGACTGCGATCTCCAACAACCTGAAAATAAAACTCCTTCTTCTAAGAGTATTATTCAACTTGCATTAGCCACCTTGGTAAAAATACTGAGTTTCCCCAATCAAATACAATCCAACGTTGCCTCCTCTATTCTTACCTATTTTCAGTCCCTTATTTTTAATGGCTCCGCCAACGGAGGCGAGGGTCTTGCAATGGAATAGTCGCAGTGTTATCTCCAACAAAGCAGATCTTCGTCCCTTCCTTGTCAAACATTCTTAATTCGTAGCTGCCGTCTCAGAGACTTGGTCGACGCTATGATCACATGATAATATCAGAGGCTATGCTTGTCTATGGGATGATAGAGAGGTGGCAAAGGCGTATCCGCATATTACTTATCCTTCCCTTCTCTCTGATTTCTCTTGGCTTCCGCAGTTGTCAATTCAATGTTGTTGCTTCGAGAGTCAAAGATATTACTATCCTTTCTATAACTGTCCCTCTTCCAACCCCTGTCCTGTAGCATTAGAACTACGGGATATTTTAACTTAAATTCCTAGCCCGTTTATTATACTGTGAGATTTTAATTTCTCAATTTTAACGCTCTTCCCTCCGATGGGCTGGAGACTGCTCTCTGGCGGTTAAAGCATGCAAAGAGGCTGAAGCGATTTATAAATCTAATATGATGGAAGGAAACTTCCTCTTGTCCAAACTTCTTGTATTCGAAAGATCCAAGCACTTATTAAACGAATTCTTTAATAGAAAGAGGGAAGGCTGGAAGAAATTCTATTACTCCCTCTCTCTAAATCCGTACACAAGAATCGGGTAGATTTTTTTTTAGTATAAATTTTAATTTTTTAATAAGCTTGCTCCCCCATCCATACTAAATTTAGATGAATTACTTTTTAAATATAATTTTATTAGCGCAAACAATTTTTTTGAAAGAGATTAAGGTTTCTTCCCCTGGTATTGCCGGAATGTCATATTCAATGGTGGGAAATACTTTATAATCTACCCGCTAGTATTTTCTGTCCCTCAATAACTATATGTTCAAATCAGGTTATATTCCAAATTCATGGAAAACTCAAATACTAAATCTCATTTTCAAATCTCATAATGATCCCAATTTAAGTTCATCCAACAGACACATGCAAACACATAGCCATTTCTCTTGTTTTATCAAAAATTACGAAACATCTAATTAAGCATCGAATGGAATGGTTTACAAAACACCATTCCATTTTTCCAAGCAACTAATTTGGCTTCAGAAGAACTACCTAACTATAAATATACTACCTAACCTACCACATTAAATTTAATACATAACGCTCTGATCAGTAGTCATCTCTCTAATACATAACGCTCTGATCAGTAGTCAACTATGGTCCATTTCTCCTTGATCCCATTTCAAAATCCAATGCTTCTTAATTGATACGCATTCAGCCTGAAGCTTTGAGGAGCATAACGGGTGCAATGAAATACAGTCCCATGAATACCCTACAAGTAGTTTGTATTAATCCTCCTTTAAATCTTCGGCTAGAATACCTAGCTGATTGTTATACAGCTGATTGTTATATATATAGGTTTTCTACTCACCCTATTTTTCTAAAACTTACCCTTCTCTTGACCATGCTCCTTTTTGAAGTTCTAAGACCCGACCTTTTATTATCATTATCTTCAAAAGATTCGAATCCCTCTCTAACCCCGTTTATCAAAATTCCTCTCTTCCCCACTGTAGTTTTCCATTAGACTCGGTATTTCACAGACCAAATAATAATTTGTGTTTTGGGATCGGTAAGGAGTCCAAAAATGCCAATTCGCTGTTCAATTGTATGTTCAATTCTTTTTCGATGGATTGGACGATTATATACATATACATCAAAAACCCTGAGAACTCTTTAGGAGCTTCATTTTACTATCGCTCATTAGACATATTTAGGCCTTCCCAAGGAATGTTCGGTGTTCTCCGGGAAATGCCGTACTATTGTGGAGTTCTTAATCTATGATTTAATCAAAAAGATTCGCAAGCACCTGATTTTTCGTGATTCCTTAAGTTCTTTACAATCTCTTCTTGCTAATAATTTTTCTTCGAACTGTAGATTCCTGGTCCTCCAGATTATTTCCGACATCTTAGGCTTAATTTGAAGAGATCAAAGTACGATGTCGTTCTTGCGTGAATCCCTAGTCAATGCGGCATAGTACGTAATGAAATAGTCGACACAAAAGCTCGATTTATCGCCTAAAACGAGGATCCATATTTCACTATTAGATAAAGTCTGACTGGCAGAGTATATAGGAAAGGTCATCCCAGGTCACGGGTGTAGGGTGTGTCCAGATCCAATCTTTTAGACCCTTAACCTTGGTTTTCAAAATTCCCTTTTTCTCGAAAGGAAACCTCTGTAATATCTCGCATTCGTTTTTGCCATTGTTCTATTCCTACCCATTTGGCTAGGCTGCGTGTCAGAGAACCTCCAATTTGCGTCTCTGGATTTGGAGATGATCAAAATCATGTCACATTTGCATGTCTGTTAAATAATAAATATCCTACGTTTATTCATAAATTATTGGACTATAAAATTAATTTGCCCATTAACATAAGATCAATTTTATCTGTTGCCAATATACTCATTCTATGATTAATCTTTCAGTACATAAGAAAGAACGACATCCAAATGTAGAAACTTTCACACTTATATTCGTCACAATTAAATGAAACTACGTGATGTAGTATTATTTCTACTTTTATTAATTTCTTTACCACGACCTAGGTTTCGTTGTATTACAACATCTTCAGGTGGGATATTAGCAAAGATCTTTATCTTTGCTAATATCCCACCTGAAGATGTTGTAATACAACTAAACCAAGGTCGTAGTAAAGAAATTAAAGAAAGTAAAAATAATACTACATCACGTAGTTTCATTTAATTATGAATAATGAATTTCTACAAAATTAACGCCAAATATATTCAATACTTATATTCGTATTTATCTTTGTTTTTATATTTGTTTGTGTATTTGTATATGCTTATATTGCATTTCTCTGCATTTTGTAATTTAATTTTTTTTTCATTTAACTGTTCATTACAGTGACCTGTGTACCTCTGACTTATTTTTTGTTTTATTATATAGTTCATTTTTTGTTAATAAGGAACGATGACAGATATCCGAAATATGATTTATCAGTGTAGCATAGCCTTTTTTCTACACATGACATTGGCAGTTGTCCTCAATGGAGAGAACGAACGCCATATAAAAAAATAAAAATAAAGAATAAAACACACGGGCAGACGGACAATTGATTGATCTTACAAGTGTTGCGTTTTTGTTTTTCTTACTTAGGGTCAAAACCCTAAAAATGGTGAAATAAAATATCAAATGTAATTTAAAAAGCCTTTCAAATAATTCTTCAATCCTCAGTGGGTAGAACTCACGCTTGACGTGGACTGAAAACTAAACTTAAATCTTTTAATCTTACCACATAGAACTTCCGTAAACGGTTTATAATAAGTAGGAAACGCTGAAAAATCTGGAAGCAGTTCATCATGAGAGAGTGATATCCCGAGAGACGGACTGTGTTAACAATCATGAAAGTGGTACTAGTTGAGAATATTGAAAGCGGTTCTGTGTAAGCATTAGTACTAGCAAGTAGAAGGTAACATTGTATATCATACACCGTAAGTGAGCATTTAACATACAAACTTGTATAGTGCAAGTTCTACTTGCTTGTCTTTACTTTTATGCGAATTTCGAGTAAATACACGAATGGCAGAGATTTCAATTCTTAAGACTATTCTACGAAATTTGTAGACGGTCTGGAAGTCATATTTTCTTACGATCACAATAAAACCGCATTATTTTTTTATTTCGCTTCATCTTACAGCATGTTCTGTTTTAACAATTTTTTTTTAAAATAGGTATTCTTTATTTTTTTCCTTTTCCATATAATTTATTTTTTTCAAACAGGGAAATAACAGCGTTGGCGAAATCTGTGGTTATAGTAGTATATAGTCTTTGACAATAGAACCTTAATAATGTTTGTGCATTATATTTTAATAATTTATATTAAATAACTTATAATTTAAATTTATTATGGTCGAATTTCGACCACTGGGCGACCACTAGTCTATAAATGTTCATCGCGCGAAATTCGATGATCAAACTCTTAATATCGTTCTTTTTGTCCAAATTTTTTGAATGAATAATTGATTTGGTGTGTAATTACACTATTTATACCTAATTATTTATACCTATTATTTATACCTAGCTATTTTCGTTTTATAGAGAAAAAGAACTTAAAGAACTAAAAAGAAAAAGAAACTGTGAACGTCAAAGGGCATATTACTAGCGTCAGAAAGATTTGAAGAAAAATAAAAAAAAAAATAAAGAAACAGTACCAAAATCAAATGCTGAACGTCAAATGAAATTTAATAAATAATATTTAAAAACAAATTGCAATATATGCCTCAATATTATTTAACTTCACGATTTCCTCATTTTTTTCACAGAAACAGACAAAAATTATTAATGAAGAGAATGTCGTGCAATGTAGGGCTGTTGAAAATGACACGCAACAAGAAAATCAATTTCACAACCAACAACTTCAAATTTATGAATAGCGTAATGAATGCATTACTCCCGAAGTTATTAAAGATTCAAGTTGATAAAAAATGCTATGCAATAGCTTCACCACGGCAGTCCCCGAGTGCCACACGTATTTTTTTTAAATAAAACTAAAATATGAAATTTCATTCGCACGTTAAACTTCTATCTATAATTACCGTTCAATTTTCTCGCTGAAAACAATACAAGTAGGATTTTCCTCTTTACTTTATTGAATTAGGCTTCACCATGGATTTCCGTTTCAAAAAATAATGGGGTGTTGGAATTTCTATAACTGCTCTTTTCACGATTCTTGGTAGTTAGATAAAATGCCACGGCTTAATTTTTACAATCGTTACATTATACTATGGAATAACACTCGCACCATTCACTCATAGTATTAAGTTTTTTTTATTTACCTCAGCCCATGTCTTCCTTAGATACCGAAAAGTTTTTATTAATTTAATGTTAAGCTCAACCAGTTTAAATATGGTCACTACTTAAGGTGCTGCTAGACCCTAAATTATAACAACTCCCTCGGTTTAAGTGTAATATTTTCTCTATTGTATCCTCCTGCTTAAAACTGAAGTAATTATGTCATAAAAAATATTGTGTAATGGCTAACATGTAAGTGAACTGAATGGTAGGCACGTTCAAATATAGGCAAGATATATCATGTAAAAAATAAAAAATGAGTAATGCAGAAAAAGTAAACAAGCAATCGAACCAACATAAAAGAACTGATATCGAAATTCAAGAACTAAACAGTTTTATTATCATGTTCCAAGTACGATCTATGGGTCTGAAAAACCTCTCATGTCTCGAAAATATCGATTCAACTAAAAAAATGCTAATAATTTTGTTTGTCTTTCATTATCAATTACTTGACGTTCTTGCCCTTCTCGGAAGTATACATTCTGTCGTCGCGGTAAATGAATATCAAGTCTGATTATAGTATGTGATTGAAAATGCATTGGTAATTCATAGATACGCCATATGGCTTCTGTTGATCCGACATAACGATCAATTAAAAAATTGGTAACTACATTAATTTCTATATTTTGACCTTGTTCATTTCCACCAGACTCTAGTTCAACAGATGCACTGTCATAGCCTTTATACACATATTTATAAATGTATTTGACACTTTTGACTGTCGTACATACTTCAACATTTATATGGCAATTAAATTTAGCAAGTAAATATGGATTGTATGGTACAACATACCGATTGTCAAGGCAACTACCACGAACTTCTGCATTAGTACCATTATCACGTCTTCTGTATAATGGATACCTATTTATCGATTCATATGTAGTTTCATTAAATCGTTTTGGATACTCTTTTATGCATTTTCAATCTCTCATACATACAGAATTAGGATTAAGTACTCCGCATGGACCATGCATCATATGTTTTACAACATATTTATGTAATGTTGGATGTGTTTTAATGTGAGGAATCTCCGCAGATACAACTTAATCAATATCAATAGCGTTAACTATTTTATCTTGCTCATTTAAAGTGAGTAAAATGAGAGCATGAGGCAATCCTCTTTTTTGAAATTAAATTATATAAATGAGTGCTTCAACTTTCAACTTTGACTTGAATACACGCACAATAATATCAGGTCTAAAATTAGCAGCTTCACCTACACCAATGTTGTTAATTATTTCTGGCCAACTTGGATTGCAAGTCATTGTAATAAATAAAGATGGTTTTCCGAAATGTTGTACAATTGACATTGCATCTAAATAATTCTGATAAATATTTCTTGGAGATCCATTGAATGAAGATGGTAAAATTACTCTACGACCAACATTCCTGGCATTCATGTTCAATTCTAAGTAGTCTGTTAAATTGTTGTAAACTTCAGACCTAAGAATTTTTTGATTTTGTCGAATGAAATGTAATCGTGAGCCCTCTATTCTCACATACTATCCACTGCAGAAATATTTTTTGCGAATGATGTAACATGCTGAAATCATTTCTAATCGCAAGTCGATATGCTGCATACTGAAGCATGGTTAATTTATTTCTGGGTGCTCTTGAATCAGATGTAGTTGGTGCATTATGTGCAATATTGACATGCCACCCAACTACAACCGTTGGGAAAAAGTAGTGGATACGCTAAAGGATCTAATGATGAATCCAGAACTGAGATATTTTTAATTACACCATTAACTTTTGAAAAAGAAATCATATTTCGTTCAAAAGGTGGCTCACCATCAACCGTACTAAATATTACGGCTACATCAGTTTGAACTGCATCATTAAAGCGGCGTAGATCTAAATCATAATTTGCTTTAATGAGCATGCAAATATCTTTATTTTGATTTTCGACTCTCTTACAATGATCTTTCATTGCAATGAATGACCGCACAAAAGGATTACTGAGTTCCAATTGCAGAGAAATTTCTCGCATTATGGTGTTGTTACATGTTTGATTAAAACGTTCTTGTAATCTATAATTGATAGCAGTGTCCACATCATAAAAATATAATTGCGCATAACATAGTGAGCGACCATATGCAGCAGTCATTGGGCCTGATCTGTGATAAAAAACATCATGTATTTTGAAATGATACACTCCACTTGTAACTACCTTGGAAACTTTGGCTTCTGAGCTAACCATAGCAAAACATGAATTATATTTCCGAATATTTTCAAAATAATTTTTCTACTTATTTTTTGTCAAAGGTTCATTAGAAGTAAGTCCATCTTACTATGATTTGAAATATTCATTTTGACTTAATGGTGGTAATATTGCTTTACCTTTATGACAACATGAAGTGAATGCAGTTCTGTCGCCTAAAGTCACTTCAGATTCAAAATGTTTCGCATTGCAAAACCTGCACTCTAAATCCATTAATCCACAATCATGACTTAAAAACACTTTGGTGTGACATTTTGTGCACATTTAAATATATCTTTCAAAATCACTTCTTCATTCTGTATAATGTTAACAGTATTTGGATAAGAAAAAATCCTTCTTCTTTGTCTCTCACTCCGACCCGTTAATGTTCTACGTCGAGGCATAATGAAAGTTCTTTCAGGAAATTACTAAAATCAAGAAGAAAAAAAGATTTTATTAGTCTCCACAATAAAAAACACCAAAGATCTTTGAACAAGCAACAACAGATTTACTTTTCTTGTAAGTATATGAAATTACTGAAATCGAAAAAAGAGAGATTTTTCTAGCATTAATTAAAAATACAATAATTGCTTTGAACCAGCGATAACAAATCATATATTTTTTTACCTGTATGATGATATTGTTAATGTAGATTGCTGCTACAGAACTTATATTACACAAATTTGTATAAGCGAGCGGTATTTCACATGGAATTTTTTATATTAAATGCAAAATGGGGCAAATAAAACTTTTCTGTTTGACATTCAATAATTTTATTTGTTACATTTTTTCCCTACAAAGACGGAAGGCAAAGGAATCTAGACCATTCAGCCATATCTTTTGTTCTAACATAAAACATGCAGGCTTTTATTTTGACAGTTTCCGCGCTAACCTGAAATTCAGTAAGACCAAATAAACATATAAGAAAATACTCTATGTCTATGTCAGTATGTCTATGTCTCTATGTCTATGTCTATAGACAAAATGATAAACAAAAGAAACAATTTGACCATAGAGTCGTATGTTTGCGTGTAATATAATACTTGTGTTTGTGTGTGCCGAATGCATGGTAGTGTGTGTAATGTTTTATTTATTGATTTAATGTACTTTATAAGCATTATTATTGAAAAATATTAGCGTTCTGCACTTCTCCTACATATAAACTATAAGTATACCAAATTTCATACTCCTCCGTCCGCGTAATTTTCGTAAAAAGGGGTCCAAAGTTTTTGCTTCACGTATTAATATATAGATATAATATCATATATACTTTCTCTGCGCGGCATTAATGTGTATAACCTATACACAAAAAACAAAGGTACTAAATAGTACACGTGCTTGGTTTAATGGTTTCTATTATATACACAATGAAGAATGAATAAATATATATATATATATATATATATATATAAATATATATATATATATATATATATATATATATGTATATATATGTACATATATATATATATATATATATATATATATATATATATATATATATATATATATATATATATACATACATACATATTGAAAATCTAAATTGAGAATTTAAATGTTAAATTCTATGTGTGTGTGTGTGTTTGTGTGTATAAAAGAGGGCTACTTTTAAGATCGCTCATTTTAGTATCAAACATTTAAGTTATTTTTATAGCAGTAATAATAATAAAATGTATGTATATAGAGTAGTCACTCATTTTCTTTCACTATTTTTTCATCACTTTCTTCGTTAATAAATGCACTTTGTTTATTCATATTTAAAACACTTTATACACAAATTTTACGCGTACAGCTATTCACTGTCGTACATAGATGATGGATACCTATACACCTATATACTTTCTCACAAACAGATGCTTAAGTATTCGTCCGATTTCGGAGCAGCTCGTGTCGGTCCGTGCGAACTTCGTACAGTCTACACGCATACGTCTAGTCGCACACAAACACCTTGCCGAAGTCTGTCGAACTGAAACCACGTTAGACGATGCACGGCTTTCAACGCCGCACCTCTGTGCCGGTCGGAGTGGGGGGTGTTAGGTTTATTTTCGTTACGGAATTTTTTGTTTCGGTCGCCGCGCTCAAAGCCCGAGATAAAAGCTATGCAATAGCTTAAAACTTTAGTTCATCGGCGAATAACTAAATGTTAAATAAAAACGGTAATTAAATCCGCTCATAAGACGCATGATCTCAAATCATTAATTTTATGTTCAATAATGGAAAGTGTATATTTTAGTTACAATTATAGAAGACCTTTTTTATCTGATTTTCGTACCATATTTTTGAATATAAAAGCAAAATTTCATTTCGTGATAGAATGTGTTGAAACGAAATAAAAGGTAACTGAAGAAAAATTCGTGTAGTGGAAAATAGTTTCCCCTTGAATCATAAATGTGAGTGAAAAAATGGCGAACAAAATACAACGTAATTAAATTCTTTTTCTTCGCTTTGTTTTATCGTCTTCCCTTTCTTTCATATCTAAACCAGATAACAGAATACACAAACGCCTCTTTATATTCGTTGCTAATTCACGTTAGGCGAATAAGGTGGTCCTCTTGTTATGTAATATTTTTTTAGTACTTTTAGGTGTATGCTGCACTTATTACCTTGTACAGTGTTCAATATCATTGTACTTGCGTACCTTCAACCATGACGAAGGTTTATTAGGTCGCGGTTTATTTAATGGATTAGAGTGGAGAGGTGGGCGATGGTTTTATGCTATCTATTAGCTATTTCCTGTGTATCAGAGTAAAAGTTGTCTAAATTTTCAATAATTTCAGCTAGAGAATTAAAGGGCAACTAAAGAATATTTTATGAACTTTTTGCTTTTAAATTACATCCATTAATGAACAGATTATCTTCATTGTTATTAGGGTATTAACATTTATTTTTAATATACGTATTCGAATATATGATACGTTTTTTAATATAAATATTTTAGTATAGATAAAGCCAATTACAATATTCGCAACATAACTACTTTTAATAAGCTTTGCAGCAAAATTGAAGTATCGTCGATAATTTGGAAACATTTTTGGTCATTTTTAATTTTCCAAATATGGCATTATAAATCCAATTTTTTGTGTCACTAGAGAATTATTTGTATATATTTTTCTTGAACTTACACAAAATAACACAAGGTAAAATAAAATGAAAAGCCCAATTTATTTTCACTTTGTAATATTGTAAGGAAGAGAAAAAGTTTTTCTCATCCCTTGCATATTATTTGAAGTGACTTTTTAATTGCTCATTCTATAATTAACTTTAATAGAGTTACACATGGTCCAGTAAAGAAAACTAATTTTCAATTTTGATTGCTCATCCTTTTGTACAAATGATCGTTTATGTTGCGTTGTCTAAAACTCGAAAATATCCGATATAAGAATGTGAGATTAAATCATTTTTATTTTATATTTTTTATACTATTTGCAATATCATTTATTCGTCAGGTCGAAATGAGAACGTTCCTTTTTTACAATTTGGCGTGTTACGTAAAATATTCTAATTAATACAATCGTTAACCTTTTATAAAGAAAAAAATACCTCCAATTATATTGATAAAAAGGTGAAAGCTCCTTTTCCATTTTATTATGACATATTCTGTACAAAAAAAGCAGTCACGTATTCTGTACAAAAACGCATCGATTTACATTTGCACTATTTGGCCTAAAAAGCGATATCCTAAAATTATACAAATTTTTTCGGCTTAATATCAAAATATGTCTATTATTCAACTAAATCTAAATTTTACACTAAATTTAGGGAATGTACATAACAAGCAACTGTTAAAAAATTTGCAAAATAATAATTTATAACGAATAAAGAAACATGTTAAGAGTGATATTTTGTATTTTAATGCATTCTTCGATATTGTTTATCTACTGCTACTAACGATGCTAGTTACTAACGATACTGTTAACGATACTAGTTTTTATTAATTTGCCTAACGTTAATAATGTTGAATTTGGTCCAATACAAAAACGTTTCCTTCTTTGTTAGGTCAAGATAAATAGTTTCACGAAAATATTAGTAATCAATATCAGTAATAAATACTGTAAAAATGCAGCTTTCTGGACCACATAATTAACATTAGAAAGGTTATAAAATAGACATTAATAAAATTACGATTCCTAACTAACAATAATCATCAACTAATGAAATTTTTAAAAATTTACCTCTCTCTGGCTCTATGCTCTTTTTATTTATTTCTGACAGAGATCTTAGGTAGTGTTGGAAGTAATTAAAAACATTTTTGTTCGATTTACTGGCTATTAGAGTGAAGTAAACCTCATTAAAACAATTATATTTGAATTGCGAATAAAATGGGACAGTTAATTTTAATTTTGACAATAATTTTGGCTAAAGAAGGTATTTAGTTTTTTATATACACATATATAAATTATTACTTGGTGTAAAATTTAAAACAAAATGGATGCTGACAATTGACACGACATTGGGTTAAAAAGTATCAGGTAACGCCTACGACTTTCTTCCTTAGTTAACTAAGTTTAATCTTTTTAATTATGAAGTATAAAAAAATAGAATAATGCTCTGTTAAATCCAAAATAAATTTTTAGGATTCCTCAGCTCAAAAGGAAATACAGAACACTTATAAAACCGCTCACATATCTGTCCCTATGTGTGCCATAGCCGTTTTCCTATGAAACCACTTGGTGTAAAGATTTGAAAGTTGTCACAGTAATAAAACATATTATTTCACAGATATCGTAAAAGATTAAAATTAAAATTATTCATTGGGAATTTTAGGGAGGACAAAAATTCATGTAGAAATTTTAAGGAGAGACCCGAAATATTTTTTAAACTTACTACGTACTTATTTTAGTATATCTGAAGGTATACACACATTTTCTGAGGTATATTAAAAGTATGCAAAAAATATATCGTCCCTTTTATTTATAGAAATTTCTAAATTATTATATGTGTATAAAATATTATAATAATTTTTTTAAATTAGGAATATTTCTCTTGTGTATATATTATATACATATTTATATATACATATATATATATATGTATATATTTATATATATATACATGTATATATATATGTATATGTATATATATGTATATATATATATATATATATATATATATATATATTCATATATGTATGCATAAAAGTTATAAAAGGCAGAGCGATCAGATTAAAAAAAAAATTAATTTATCTTATAAAATGAAAAGGAAATATAGAATAAATATAAAAAATATATAAAAATAAGGAATAAAGGGGGCGTTTCCATTTAACGAATTCGAAATTTCAATAAAATTTATATTTTCACGATTTGGTTAATATTTAAGGTTGTACACTTCGAAAGACTTAAAAACAGCGTTTTACCGAATTTTCACAGCACTAATGGAAAACGCGGTTTGTGTTTGTGGTATTAGTTGAGTTGAAAATTGACGGCCGTGCCCTATAATCGTTTGAGTTGAATATTAATGTTACCACCGACCATATTAATGTGCGCAATAGTTAGCTTTCTATGGATAATAAGGATAGAAGCAACAAGGTATATGGACGTGTTGCTTTAGTTGAAATAGGAATAAATAAGGTATCAAATATCGCATATATATATATATATATATATATATATATATATATATATACACACACATATATATACATATATATATATATATATATATATATATATATATACTAAATCTTAAAATAATTACCTTAATTACTCGTCTCCTGAAACTTATTTTGTTTCTGTCAAATTTGATAGTTATCTATAATTAGGAACAGTATTGAACTTTGAATAAAAATTTTTGAATACGAAAATTTCAATCACAATTTATAATTATGACTAAAAACTGAATTTAAACCTAAACTAGGTAGTTGTTTACACTAATGACGCAATTTAAATCGTCAATTGTTGGTTGTGAATATACGCGTTTGTTCTTAAATTATAATCATCGATCAAAAGTCAATTTCACCCCATACTACATAGATGATATAAAAATGTTCAAACAATTTTCACGACGTACATTAACAATTAAAGATTGTCAAATATTAATTCCTTCTAACTGAACCATACGTAAATTATTTTTATGAATACATTTATTATAACCTTTTTTTTATCATAAAATTGAGGTGATTACTTTTAATCACACAATAATTTTGATAATCCGTTTACCCTATGGTGTTACGAAAATTTTTCATTAATATCTAACAATGCTGAAATAGAATAAATGACACCAGAGAACAGAATAAATATTTAAATTTAAAAGGAAAATCATCAGATATTCTCAGAAAATTGGAGTGATTGTAAGTAGCATTTCACTGCTGTACACATACATACAAGCGAGCGCGCGAACGTCCACACATACCCATACACATGCCCACGTGCAAACGTACAAAGCTTACGCATACCCACACATGCAATTTATCTATACGTAACTTCAAATATGTATTCGTCTTTTGTACCAAAGCACTACCTATTATATGCAAATTTGAAGTATGTAGTTAGCAAGCTAGTGATCAAGTTGAAACGGAAGAACGGTTGAAGGAAAGAATAAACCAGCAACGTTATCATAACTATAGGGTTCTTGCAGATCCTTCTAGTGAGGAGTCCTATAAACACGAGCAGGTATGCGTTCTTAAATTTTGCCACAAGATTTGTTTATTCATCACATTTTTTTTTTTAATTGACTTATTCTTTTTTTGATATAGTTTACTACGTTACATGAGAATAAAGAAATCAAAGGAAAAAAAAGACAGAAAGATTTTCCTTGCTAAAGGCATGACAGAAACAAGATTCGTTAGTTGATTTTCTCTCGCTGTACCTTTTATAGGCACAATATTTATGGACAATTGCATATTTTCCATTAGATATTTTTGAAGTATTTTGGAATTTGGTACTTGTTACCTTATCTAGCAATGCTAGTCGTATCAATTTTGATACGTATTTTTTGGCTTTAAAAAATCGTATGAGAATTCTTTCCTAAATGGACACAAAGTAATATTAAATGTTTATTTCCTTGCTCGATCTGCAATCTAAAGTAATTAAAAAAAAGGAAATATTGATCGGTAGCCGTGTTAACTTAAAATAAATATGGTTTGATCAGAAAAAAAAGTAATTTTAAAGCCTAAAATTTAAATTTATTATTTTTTAAAGGAAATTTTTGCGTATTTTTATTTATTGCTCCTATTACGAAAATAATTGTAATTACGTAGTGAAATAGAAGGGCAGAATATGTTTAATTTTAAAGAAATGAGATGTAAAATTATTCAATATTTCAACTTTTAATTTCTTTCATTGCGCAAGCGTAGATCAGATGATGTGGAAAAAATTCAAAGCGTATATTTTCGAATTATCAAATAATGAGTAGAACGAATAATAATTAATACCTATAAACGAATATTTCTTACCTTTAAAGAAGCAGTCAATGAATTTTATGAGAAAAAATTGGTCACACCTCATAAAATCTGAAAAAAATTTTTATTCCTTTTTTATTTTGATTTATAACTCTTTGAATGGAATATCAGCTCGAAAATATATTACTTTCTTTAACTTGGTTAAAATGTTAGTGAAAAAAAGCTGTTAAAAATAAAAAAGGTCAAGTGTTTTTTAATTTTACTGAGTATTTTTTTACAATTACAAATAAGTACAAAAAACTATTTCAACCTTTCCTACTTTTTCCATATCAAAAAAAATTATATTAAAAATATTTTGAGTAAATTCATATTTCAAAGACGCATATATCATATTTATATTTTATTTGAGTCTTTTAAATATGTACACTTTACTTTATTTATATTTCAATACTTAAATATGTCTAATTGGTACATATGGCGGACATATTGCTAGAAGAGCAATGTCTTACAGTATACGTGTCAAATTCTCAAATAATGGTATAGTAATGAAGAGTTCGTCAGGGGACTTAGCTCAAAATCAAAAAGGTATTAAAAATACGTTAATTTCCCTTTTAAATTATGGATAAAATTATTGAAACTTTAGGTGAGTGTGAACCTGACACGCAGGCAATATCTGGTACATAGGCCACAATAATCGTTAACCTCTCCATTGTATTCCACTTAACAGCCCGCTCCCTAATAATTCCTCGTCACCTTTGAAGGTGCGCAAGTACAATGATATTGAACACTGTACACAGTATATAAATATAATTAGTATCCTTCGAACACGCATATACCTAAGGGTTTAACTGGAAAAATACTAAGTACTAAGATTACTTGTATAAATATTAAGTATAAAATTAATTCGGAAGGAATAAAAATAGGCTTACCTGTATTCCATTATCAGGTTTAAATACCGAAGAAAAGGAAGAAAAGAAAACAAAGTTAAGAGAATATAATTAACGGCATTGCCTTTTCTTCGCAATTTCATCGCTCATGTTATGATGACAACAGCCGCAAACTATTTTATACTACACCACGTTTTGCTCTGCCTTCTCTGTCAGCAGAATATTTAACTTTAGCTGAAGTGTAATTGATACGATTTATAAAAATAGGGCTCAAAATTAGGTTTTATGTGATGGTAAAAGGAATATGTAGGTTCCATTACTGAGTATACAAATTAATGAAAGGAGATAATTCCGAAATCATACCGTTTTTTGGAATAGATTAGTGAATTCGAGTACAAAATTTAAGTATTTTTGTAAATATCTGTTACTAAAAAAAACATTTTCAAATCACGAATAATATGGGAACTTCTCCCGTTCATCTGCACATCTTGATACAAGATCTTTTTAGATAGAATTAGAGTTTCGCTTTTTACTTAAACTAAAGCGTATACGCATTTCATAATTAAAATATTATATTACCTATTACTCGTGACGTCATGCGCATAGATTTTAGTTTATATAAAGTAACTGCTCCCTTCACTATTCCTTACAGTTAGATAACATGTTAAAGTCTATACTTTAAAATTGTTTGTAAAATGTGTTTTTATATTATCTATAAACAATTTAGTACTTAATGTTATTTTTATCTACAAACATTTTTTTTCCGGTAGTTTCGATTGAATTGGGCTCCTTACAGATGCAAATAAATAAATAAAACGACCAAAAACTTAACCTACTAGATGATAAAATTATTTCTGTACAGGGTATGCTAGAAATATGCATCAAGGGATTTATGTATGCAATAGATTATGACAATATTCATAAAAGAGACAATAAAATAAGTTTAGAATCATATAGTTGATCAGTATTTTCAAAATATAAAGTCAAAAATAATTTTGTCTCTATATTGAAAATTTAAACAATACTAGTAGTGTTTAATTCATAGGTAAATACTTCAATATTTTGGTAACCTAACGCCTCTGACGTATTTTCTCTGTAAACTATAAAATTATTTCAAATTTCTGCTTCAAGCACTTTCTGAGAAAAAACGGCCTAAAAATTTAAAAAAATCTTTTGATGAATAGACTTTCCTAAAAGTGTTATAATTTCTCATACAACGGAAGTTGAAATAAAATGTCTATTTGCCCTCTCTAAATTTTCAAACAAATACTTTTTACGCCTTGGTTTTGAAAAATATGCGAGACAATATGCATCATCTATTCATCATTCACTATTAAATTTCAGTCTTCTATGTAAACGATTACCGAAAATAACGGATGTGGCAGACGGAAAAATTGACGGAATGACACTTTTTTTGAGATATGGGTAATATGATAATGGTAACATTTTCGAATAAATTTATGAATGAAAAACGACATATTTTACATAATAATCTTAAAAACTAATCGTTATGCTTAAAACTATATTACATATAAAATAAACAATACTTACCAAGAAAATATCTCTAAACTGTGAAAGCGATTCAAATAAATTTAAGTAATTATATAAAACTGTTTATTATGGCATTACTTAGTTTCACTTAAACTAAATTATTTCATAAAGGTTTTAAATTATTTTCTTGCAGTTTGCTTGTATATAAATAGATAATACAAAAACAATTTTTTGACAAACTCATCTAAAATTTAGTTTAAGACTTTGCCAACCTGTTTAAAACTTTATTCTCCAACAATAAATTGCACTATAAAATCGTGGATAACCTTGAAGTACACTGGTTTAAAACCATTTATTATAAAAAGTAGCTCACATTGAGCTCCTTGAGATGTAAAAGTATTTTGCGATAAAAAATTTTCGCAATTTCAAATAAGAACATATAAAAAAAGGAAAAACGATGGTAGACTTTCGACTGACAACAGTTTTTCAATCAGTCTTTAATTGGTTTTATCAACATTTTTTTTTTCAATGATTAAAGAATTGCAAATATAAACTTTATAAATATCGATTATTTATATGCAGTTCATTTTGCAGAGGTCCACGAGTGGGGCGAGATGAATGCGACGGAATGGGCGACGGGCTGGCCCGAGCCGAACACGACGGCAGCCGGTACCCTCGTACGCCTCGGCAACCACACCCTCGATAGCAGTAAGTCGTTCCGCGTGCCCAGCTACAGCGCTCCTCCCGAGCTCGCCACCAATCGACCGGACGACGACATCGTCTTCGCCACAACTGCTGAAACGCCGTTACACTCTATGGTAATTTTTCGTTACTATTACGCTGATAGAATGCGATGAAATTAGGATAACGACGGAAGACTTCATCACCATTGGACACATAAGAAGGAGCAATATAATATAAAAGGTGGCATGAGCAGCCAGATAAAATATAATGTTTTGGTTTCCGATTAGCTTATAATACAAACATATTTAATAACTCAAGAACAATACAAGAGTACTCTTTGACAACGATAGGACAGCATTTATAAATGCTCGATAGTATTTTATATATTCAACATTTATGCACGTGCCAAATGAATGTAAATATAATTAATCTAGGAAAAGTTTTATCGTATTATTTGGGCATTTATAATTAAGCAAAGAAAGTGGAAATTAGCATTGCGATAATATACGAATTTGAGATAGGTAAAAAAATTTGCGTAACAAAACTGTGGAAGAAAACTAATATAGCCAGTTGTTTACATAGCAATCGGCATCAATTAAATGCCTTTTGTGGATTATATTTATTTTACTTCTTATCTATTAAATAGTGTATTGGGATGAAGCACATACTTTGTGTTGTATATTTGACCCTGTGCCATACAAACTATAAAATATAAATAGTTATCTAGAAGTGTCTGAAGTTTTTGTGATTAAAACTAATTTTTAGAAATTTATGCTCAATAAATGAACACTTGAACTTTCTAAATAAATAATAATGTCACAATCACTTATCATTTTTGCATTATACTGTACATGAAACTAAATCCAATACTAAAGCCACAAAATTCGGTGCAACATACAAGATTAGCATTTTAATAATTTTTTTATACTCCCAACCGCTATCTTCTTTACCTTTAGTTAAACCTGCCTCTGGTCGAATGTTTCTGGAGCGTTATACAACTTTAAGGTGACAAAATGTCTCAGATGTCGCTCAAGAAGCTTCACTTCAATAAAGTAACAAAAATCAAAGTAAAATTATTTTAAATAACTTAACGTTCAAAAATTTCGCTAAAAGCCGTAATGAGTATTTTTTTAATCTGTATAAGTACCCAATAATTCAGAGAATTTTGCTTTTTTGAGATTAAAGAATTTTAAATATATTTATACATATTATTATAACATAAACTTAATGTGTCAACATCACTTTCAAACCATCTGGGCAGAATATATAATAATATGTAATATTTCTATTTAACACAATTTGTTTGTTAACTATTGAATATATTTGGCGTTAATTTTGTAGAAATTCATTATTCACAATTAAATGAAACTATGTCATATAGTATTATTTCTACTTTCTTTAAGTTGACTTTTTTAAACTTTCGCGATTCGAACACATATTTTATTTGATTTGAATCGGATTTTTTCGCGATTTGATTCGGGGCCTAATCACTGGGTCGAACTTCATGACCTCAAGGTTATTTCTTCTGAGCCTCATTATTTCAAGAGGATTATACGGGAAGCGATTGAAATTAAAAAACATCCAAATTTCAACCGTGAAGACGGATTCAAACTCTCGGCGGCTTGGAATCCAGTGATTGCAACTAGGTGTTCACGATGTGTACATAGATCCAAGTGTCATGACACCGTCTGTGTAGTGTGTAGGTCTAGTGTGAACGCGCTTTAGATTTTTACAATCAACCAAGTGGGGGTAATTTTGAAAAACACTCCCGCGTCGCAGCGGTGTCTCCTATACATCGTCAGTCTTCCCGTGACCACAGGCTGTGCAACCAGTCTGAAACGTCGGGACATAGTGAGTACTTAGTTTATAATATCTAGGTTTACTCATTAAATATATAATTACCTCGAAAAAACCCGATTCAAATCAAATAAAATATTTCTTTCAGTTCTTTACTACCACCTAGGTTTCAGTGTAGTACAACATCTTCAGGTGGGCTATTAGCAAATATTAACTCTTAGGAACGTCCAACAGCAGTTATATGTTTCAAAACAATAGCGGAACCCGGCTTCCGATGAAGTCCTAATGAAAGAACAATGCAAGTCGACGATGTATCCGTGATTGCTTGTTTTTTCTTATGATGCTATTCAAAAATGTTACCGTTCAAACAGACATCAGCACCGTCCCGCTGGTCGGTGATTCGGCCGCATCATCACCAAGACCGGCGCTACGGTCCACAGTGTGAAGACGACGGCAACATCAGTACAGTTGTCGTTCAGCAGGGCGACGCCGCTCACCTCAACTGCAGAGTCAGCCTGCTACAGGACAAAACAGTGAGTTTTTTTTTCTTCGTAACAAAATTATGACGTGTTTCGCTTTAAAATTTTACTTAATGCCACAAGCTTTGAGTTTTCCACCGGCGTTAATATCTAACAGTAAGATAGAAATTAAATTGATAAATGGAAAAACTTAAGAGACGGCAACTTTGTTTGTAAGAGTTAAAAACTTTTGTAATTATGTTGCATTTAATCGACATTATTAAAAAATCCATCTACGATTGAGCACAAAGTTTAATGTCTTGCCTTCTAGAAAACTGGAAAACCAAGTTTGTGATATTTTTTATATACCTGTGTTATATTCAAAGTTCGAGTTTGATATAAATTTCAAACATAACTTTTCACATCGAATTTATTTTCTTTTTTTTCATGTCTCCTTAGATGTTAAAACAATAATTGTAATTTTGTTGCACGGTGTTAAAATTAGTGCACCCAAAATGTGTCTTTGCTTTGTTAGATTTAATCGTATTAATGTGGGTTTTATCTCGCATACGTTTTTCTACTTTATAAATTTTCATTAAAAACTTTTTTCTTTTAAATACTTTATAACATTCAATTTAAACCGCATTACACTTTGATTTAAAATTAGGCCAGACCGTTTCAATGACTCGGTCATTTACAAAGATCTCACTATGAATGGATGTTCTGCGCTCTTTTTAACACACTTTTACTGTTGTTACTTTTACATCATTTATGTGTATAAACAAATATATTGAGTCTGATTATGGCTAAAACTTGCCAAGTTTATGTGATTCTGATGATTATGTAATAATGTGGTAGTATCGCACCGTAATGATAATCGAAGAGGGTAGAGGTTATAGGTGGTTTGCAATGGATATAATAAATACATTGAGCTAGTGATTGGGTGAGTTTATTCTAGGAGTCCTTTGTGACCTATTATAAATGGAAGAATCTGATGGTAGAGGAGGAACATGGTCATGGGAACTTCTCAATGGTTAATAATAAACTCATCCAGTTTGGACTCGTTTAATTTGTCTTAACGAGTCCCTTGTATTATAATATTAAAATTTAGCATGTACACAAAAAATAACTGATAACCAATCATGGCAGTTACTTTATTTTAGTTGAAGATTGTATTATCTTAGGAAAAAAATAATTTTTCTTGTCACGATTATACGTACCTAAATACAGTCTGAATGAAATAATCGATATTCAAAATAGTTATGTTACGACAAACAAAGCTTACCGTCCATTGAGTTTTTAAATATTTTATTGCCTGAACGTTAATGGGATAATATTTCAGAGGGCTGAAATTTAAGGGCCAATGTTTTTCGTGAACGCCTAAGAAGTAAGACCAGCTGTATTTTACACATAGGTCTATATTTTACACATAGATACATACTTATAACAACATACTTATATTTTACACATAGGTCTATTGTTGGACATGAAAATTACATTTTTAATAATAAGAATATACAGAACTTTCCATGTCCCATATCGAACCTATTGAATTGAATATATTTGCTGTCTGATATAAAAAAACAAATTTAATCTATTTCAGTTGCTACAATGATAATAAAATCTCTGTTTATTGCTCTATACCTGAATAAATTAACTTTTATTTCTGCGGCTTTGAATAAAATACTTTGAGGGTTTGTTCAGTAAAAATGACAGTGGCATTTTTTATAATCAATATTTTGGTTTTCTTTTTCATAAAACTACGAATTGGAATTAAGCAACAATTAAATAGATTAATTGTTCATCTAATTACAGTTAATCTTTAGCTAATCAATATTCAAAAAACGATGCGTAAAATGAAATATCATAAATAAAAACTTTATCCGTAAGAAAACTTCATTGTAAAAGGAAACTTTCGAACATAAGCCTACTCAACAGAATGCGGAAAAGAAAATTATCCACTCCTCCCCAATTTACATGTATTTAGAAGTACATTAAAAATTGTAAAAATTCTCCATTGTAAGAATATACTTAAATATACATAGATCTAAAACTATAGGATCTAAAAAGTTGATTAAATATGATGGAGATAGCCTAATGGGCACGGCAAAATTTCAAGGGTTCCGTTTTTCCTCTATTCAACTCCTGAAATAACCCAGATGGAAATTGCTAGACGATTGAGCTTGCTAGATTAATTCGTACTTAGTGTACTGAAAGAAAAATCAACATTCATTTTCCAAATGTGCTTTGAAAAATTTAATAAAAAAATTGGTTTAGTACAAGTTGCACAATTAGTGTTGCGTGCCATTTGCACCACAAATGATTAGTTTAATGCAAGAGCCTTGGCTGTATTGAAAATAGTTGGAGTGTACAATTTACGAGTTCTTTGTACCAAGAAAAATATTTTTTGTAGAAAAATTTTTCTCTATAATAAATGGTTCAACATTTACAACGAAATAAACAATTAAATTGTTTGTAACAATCAATCGCGTTGTAATTTTTCAGTAGTAGTAATTTAACTCAATCTGTACCCAATTCTCCATTGTAATGATTTTTCTGAGCAATCGTTTTTTTGATAAGGAAGGGATAATGCAATATTTGAGAAAAAAAAAATTAATCAAGTTCATAATAAAATACACCGCGTGTATCGTTAAATATGTTCTTCGTGACAACTTACACATTAAATTGTTCTATGTGACAACCTACACGATTCATTTTTACACTCGCCATTTGTCTAATAAATATAAATTCTATGTGACTTGATCAGAATCAGAGTTCCGTAGTAATTTTTGTCGAAATATCGACTAGTACAATCTGGATTTAACCGTTTGACATTAAGGGAGAGCTCATATATCATATGAGGGTCCACAATTGTACACAAAAATTAATTTCAAAAATTCATTACTTAGAAATATTTTTAAATGGTTTGTAATTTCAAACACGCCACATTGAACATTTTCTGACAAGATTTTCAAAACCTAGGAAAACCTAAAAAGAACTATTATATATATATATATATATACATATATGTATATATATATATATATATATATATATATATATATACATATATTTATGTATTATTTCTAGATGTAATAGTTTTTGAAATATTCACGTTATTTTACAGGACTTATCTAAAGGAAACTTTGCAAACTGTCAAATGTCAAAATGAAACGTCACTTGACCGTTTCAAAAAACCTAGTTTTTTAAAGTCGCGTGCATAGTAATTAAAATAAAAATTATTTTATTTTAGAATGTATTTAGTATTTACACATACCAAAATTTTATATTCTGTTTCCGCTTTAAGTGCCTTCCCCGTATTTCCCCGTACCGCACTTTCGTAACCGATGACAATAATTTCGACTTAAATTATCTACGTTGTTCGTCTGGTATTGAAATTTAGCTTCCTAACAAAAAGAGTCAGCACATTTTGTTCCATGTTTATCGACATTGTTGAAGAAGTTTCACCTGATATTACTGTCATCCTCCTGTATTGAATTGATCGTAATAAGACTTGGTTGTCTGATGAAGTTCGACGTACATCATTTGCGCTATAATGACATTTGGCATAGTAGTACCATGTTCCATCAGCACTAAAAATCGACATTTTCTTAATTTCACTTACTCGATATCATAAATTACAAATCATTTAACATAATTAAATCATATTGAACCAATTAACTGTTATTTCAAACTATACTATGAAAATTATTCTAACTAGAAGAAATGTGTGAGGGTTGCCATGTTAAAAAATAAGTATTGAGTTTCAAATGAATAATTAAAATTAAATTATTTTGGTGATAAAAATCGAATAATAATTTATCTAAAGAACAAATTATTTTTTTCATTTGTCCTTTACATCGTATATCCTATTATCGTATTAATGGTTATTCTGAAAAGTTTATTTTAAAAATCAATAATGATATTTTTCATAAATTTTAAAATTTAAGGGAAAAATTAATGGATGTTAAAGATTTTGAAATGGCAGTAATTTTGATTTACAAAATGAAAACAAAGTTGGCCTTGAAATTCATTTTGATATCCTTTTCTTTTTTTATATTTTTGTGACAAAATTATGCAAATGAAAGGGATAGTTAGACAAGGCCAATTCACTATCGATCGCTAAGAAGAGTAATGACGCAATATTGCCACATTTCATACGTTTATCAAAATGTAAGATATAGGTTGATGAATTTTCATGTTAATGGCTTATGACAATTTTTAAATAAAAAAAGTGGTACAGTTTAAAAAAAAATAGATGTATTGCAAATATATCCATGTAGTTCAATAACAAATTAAAGTCCCAAAGTTTCCTTGCTTTACATAGTGTATTCCCCCCTTCTTAATTACATTAGTTGAAATTAAATATTTATTACACCAGGAAATAATCGTCTCTAAAAAATATTAATGAGGACCTGCAATAAATAAAGTAATTTTATTTCAAATCAAACATGAAACTCTCATTGCCTGAGCCAGACAATTTTCTAATTGTATCTAATCAAATTTAGTGCTTCCTAAATTTAATAAAATTCTTTTAAATGAGTTAGAATTATTAAAAGTATCTTTGTTATACATTATACATTAATATATGACTTATTTGTCGTCAACATTGATATTTTTGAAAAGTTTTATGAAAATTGAATTGCGTCATGAAAATTTCTCTACTGGCAATAATACTAAATAAAACGCTATTTATTCTAGAACTAAAATCATAGACGTCCCGTTAAAAAACATCATAATTTATTTGATGAAATTAAATATATTATTAGCTATAACTATCTAGTCCATACGTTTAACATAACAGAACTAAAAGGCTGTAGAATCACATTTGTATTCGCGAAACAAATTTATTTGAATGGTCGAAACAATATGTATATAGTAGTCAACGGAGCGTTTTACTAATCTTTCTACCAATTTTGGCAATATTTTTCAGTCTATTGCTCGTGGATCTCCGTTGATAAATATTTTGTTTAATACTCGAAATAATGTAATACCAATTTTAATTATAATGAAAACTACATTCCACTTTTGATCATGTTACAATAAATTCAAAAGAATATTTTTCAATGCAGTCAATTTAAAATTTAAATGGTAAAATGCTATTTTTCAGATCCATTTTAACTGTTTTCTTGAATTTATTGTAACATGATTTTGTTGAATTTATTGTAACATGATCAAATGTGGAATGTAGTTTTCATTATAATTAAAATTGGTATTACATTATTTCGAGTATTAAACCTAATATTTATCGAAGGAGATCCACGAACAATATACTGAATTTTTTTTTTTAAATTGGGAATTTTTTTCAGTGCAGTCAATTTTCAATTTAAAAGGTAAAACACTATTTTTCAAATTCATTGTAACTGTTTATTGTTTCTTTATATTTTATGTATATAATACTTCCCTCTTCTAACAGATCAAACTTCAATTCAAGACTTCAAAAAAATATTGTAAACCTAAACTGTACGACCTAGAACTGTCAAATAGAATAAACAATTTAAAACATATTTTTTTTGCTTCAAAATTTAGCGTGCAATTATTTGATCCGATTAAAGTAAAATAGCTTCAAAACTTTTTAATTAGTAGTTATTTATAATAATTTAAAAATTAATAACTGCTGTTACTGCGTTAAACATCATCTATTTTAATAAGTCTTTAACCAGACTAAATAATATCATAACCTGTGAGAACTAGAAGACGAAAGATGACTGGCCAATGACATCCTTCACCATGTGGATGTACATGTACATATATATATATATATATATATATATATATATATATATATACGTATATATATATATATAAATATATATATATATATATATATATATATATATATATATATATATATATATTGTAACACATTGGAACTTTTACTTGAAAATTCCGATAATCTTTCATTGAATAATAGAAAACCGCCTTTAACTGTGTTTCAGCAGACACACTCTTCACGAAATCTATGATTACATTTTCATTAATAATTCTTTCAAAACTGAAAACAACAACATTGGATCCTGCATATTAGTACTAAAATCTTGTTAATTATTTATTTAATATTTATTCATTTCGGCGTCCAAAAATTCATGGCTGTCCAAAATTTTTCATAAAAAAATTTGTTATTTCCGGCGCTTTGGGTATACTCAACAATAGACCGAATGTGGCCAAACGGTTCGGCTTCGGGTATACTCGGCGCTACGCAAAGTGCGACCGAACGGGAGGGACCGATTTATTTTTATTTCCCATCTTTACCATCAGGACTCATCAGCGCAAATATAAAGCATTGGATTAGGTATAGAATACGACGGAAATGTATTATAAACGTTTTTGATTTAAATTCAATAAAGGAATATTACTTCCTAAAATTAAATCAAAGAAAAAAAAAGCATTCTACTTCTCACTCTTTTCTCTACCAATTTCGGCAACATCTTTCAATCAATTGCTCGTGGATTTCCTTTGATATATTTTCAAGTCAGTATTTATAAGATGTAATAATAATCCATAGAAAACTATATTCTACTTCTGATTATATGTCATTGAAGCTATACTAGGATTTTTTTCAATACAATAATTTTTAAATGAAAAATCGGCATTTTTTAAATTTGCCAACATTTAATTTATTGTTTGTATATTTTAAGTTTTCGTGTCGTTAAAAGAGATAAGTATTTTATTTCTCCTCTTAAGTAATCAAAACAAAAATTAGTAATTAACACAAATACGAAATATCTACTTTCGAGAATCCTTGTCTGCCCTGCGACGACTAGCCAACGACATTCGTCAAATTATATGACATCATTCATTAACATCTTCATGTCGGTCAGGAATTTAATGAAATGAAGGCCATGTCATAATATATCTAGGTGTGTCACAACTTGAAGTATTCTACAATCGGTATCCCACGTTCACAGCCACACACACATACACACACAAACACACAAATGCACACGCGCGCTTCCGCGCTCCCCCTCATATATGTATGTATGTATCAATTTTTGAACTATTAGATCAGTTTTATCAATATACTGAACTTAGACATTGATCCAAGTTATTTTTGGCCAATGTAACTTTTGTGTGATCTAAAATATTTTTATTTCCATTTTATATATATATATATATATATATATATATATATATATATATATATATATATATATATATATATATATAAATAATTTATATACCAAAGCATTGCTTTGCCTCAAAAGTATGAAAATTGCAAATTCGATAATCATTTTCAATCAGTTCTAACTATTTTTCATCACGGTTGATCTAATCAACTAGTTAAATGTTCATGAGCAAAAAAGACAAAATTGTCATAGACGTTTCGTTATAAATTGTTTGTATTCTAAGACAAATAAGTTGATTTTATTTTTTCGTGAAAACAATATTAACTTTTCAAGATAAGGTATGATCTTATCTTATTCAACAAAGTTGATATTTTGTGAACGGTGCCGGATAAGTAGCGGTAGGATTTTTCATTTTATAATTTAGGATGAGATGTAATTTATATAGATAGGTGATAATTTGTCACAAAGAAGAAAAAAGTTCACTTAGCTGAGAAATCAATGACTCGATTTAATAAGACATGACAATTAATAAATTCAAATAGATTAGATGAACCCCGACAATGTCCAGATTAAAGGGATAAATTTTAAATTGTAGGCGGTTTACCTTTCAACCGCTTGATTGATTTGAGCCCTCGACCCAGCGAGATTGCATCGCATTCGACACAAGGATATTTATTTGTAAAATTATGTTAAAAGTTTCCTACTTTTTGATATAGGTCGATTTCGTATTGACAGCAAACGTTAAAGAGATAAGGATATGTTTAAATTATTCCTTTATTAGATATCTCTTTTTACAGACATGAACACGACTAATGAAAAATGGGTTATAATAAAATAGAATATAACACGATGCAGAAAAATAATGGTTTACAACAATTAACTTAAATAAATACACATTTACAATCAATCTGTCTCAGCATAATGGTTAGTACCCAGCTATGACCGGGTTTACTTCAGATTGGTGTTTACTGCTCAAAGTATTGAATGACCCATGCAACAACAGAGATACAATCATTAAAAACAAACTTCATTATTGTTGCAACGAACTTTTTTAATTAATTTAGGATACTATTTTTATTCAATATTTTAATACCTTTTAATGAATATTTATATTAATAGTACATGTATCTTATCGCCACAGAATCAATCTCTTCAAGAAAATCATAACAATAAATTAAGAAACAATGGTTGCTAAGCAACTGTTTGAAAAATTACAGTATAAAATGTGAATTGTACGTTAAAAAGAAAAATAAAATAGGAATGTTGATATGAGTTGTAGTGGATAATGGAACAAAAAAAAACACAGATAACTAGAGTTTAGGAGTCCTAGAACTTTTAATCAATCATTGAACGTTTAATCAATTATTTATCGAGAACATTTCTCTGGTGTCAGGAACTGGATGATGATTATGTTTTGTGGCAAGAGTGTAAATCTTGCAATGAGACAATATGAACTCTGAAGATTATTTAATGTTCTAAAGATAATGTTCTAAGATGCGTAAAAATATGTAAAGTTATGAGTAATTATGCATCGATCGGGAATCTACAAATATTTAAGTCACGATATATGGTCACATTACTGGTCATTGTTATCTCCTCTATCCTGCATTCCCTCATCTCTAATGGATGTGAATCCATACTGCACATATTTTTAGTAGCGAAATTAATTTATTCACTTCAGAAAAATGTAAAGTTCATTGCTCTCTAAGCAGCAAAAACAAGAAAAACTTCTCTTACATCTTCAAAACATAATCACTGCTTTACTCCTTTAACGAAATAAGGCTTGTTCATTCATTAATTTTAATTTTTGAGCAAAAACAATGAAAGTTTTATAAAAATGAAGCCAGTAATTTTGAGGATAAGCATATATTGAACAACAAATGAAAAAGAACTTTCATAATTTTGTATAATAGGGTTGATTCACATATTCCTTGAGAAGTTATTTAATAAAATGCACTCACTACAGAGTGAAGTAACATGATGTAAATCAGTCTGAATTGATGATAGGGCAAACAGCTCTTCTTTGCGAATGCAGAATGGATGCAAATAGACTGAAAGTTCGAAAATAAAAATGATTAATAATATAGTCCTATTAAACTTGCGGGATTAGATATTTACCACAACAAAAATAAAAGAAACGCTTAATATGAAAATAGACATATCCTATTTTAAAAGAGTACATTGACAAAACTTGGAAATTTTCGAAATGTAAGAAAATATTCTCAAGGGCTCTAGATAGCACATACGATCCCATCTCATTGTGAAATAATAAGAAAATTCACAGGCGGTTGACTTTCATAGGTGGGGAGTCGGCAGCTGACAACTGCCGACTTTTGTTGCAGAAGGTCGTCAGCTGATTCTCCACGGACTCAATGCACATATATTAATGAGTGAATGAGTTTATATGTTCCATCGGTTCTCTTGTCACGAGTGTTAACTCGAATATTCCACCTCTACCTCGGATCAACCAAAGTCAGTGCGAGTCGCTCCAATTTTTTTTAAAGGTTAAAGTATTATACATAATATCGATATCGGACTGATTAAATACAATATGTCGTATTTTCATCGACTGTTGTCAGACTGATTATAGCAAATAAGACGCGCAGTAAACGCGTAGGAGATAACGCGTTAATATATATGAGAATACGAATAGGAAATTTTAGCGGCATGATTATTAAGAGTTGTTATATGCAAATCTTACATCTAAAACCATAATATAATAATTTTGGCAAACAGAGCTACAAGTTATTAACGCATCATTTGTACAACGTACAACGCATATATTTGTTTGCGTTAACGTGTAATTCAGTCACTTAAGTAACAACAACCGCAGAATATATATATATATATATATATATATATATATATATATATATATATATATACATATGTGATGTATATTTTTTCAAGTATGTTTTAACGTAAAGATTATTGAGGAAATATATACCATGCTATTTTGAATATAATACAATGAATACCATGCTATTTTTAAAACCTTTGATATTAATATTTAGGAATATAGGCTTTCGATAAAAACTAATATATAGAAATACCAAAGTATGGAATTACATAAGGGGAACTAAAGAATAAAGAACACTTACGAAAAAGAAAATAACTTTGGTAGTGGTTTACAGATTGTTACAAGTTCAAATTTCTAAATTTGAACATGAGTAAATTAAAATGGGAAATATTGAATAAAATATCACTCGGAAAACGTCGTATTTTTTTTATTTTGTAGAAAATAATTACACAAACTCGGATCAAAACGAGGCCCATTCAAGAACGTGCCCAATTTATATCAGATGGTTGTATTCCATAAGCTTAGACGAAAAAAACAATTGTATTCGTAATATAAATAATACGCCGATGTCATATTTAAAAATATATAAAATTATTAAAAAATATATTTTCAAAAGGTCATTAAAAAGTCAGATTATACTCTGGAATTTCAGGACATAAGACGGACTCGGGACATAATTTTTAAGTGCATGCCATCTTCTTTAATGAATAAAGTTGTAAATACAATAATCACTTTTCAATCATTTTGTCTTCAAGTTTCGCCTTTTATACTATAATTCTGATTACTGCTGAAGGACCTTCAGTGATTTTTTCTTTGAACATTTATATTCATTCAAGAATAAGGTTCCATTGTTCGCTATTATTTACCTATTGTTCTAAATCCTTTAATTTTTCTTTGTTTTTATGATATTGAATAAATTACAACCAAGTTATTATCGTATTATTATAACCTATGGCGATTTAACAAAAATTGTATATGAATTTAAAATTGGTTAGGTTGTCAAAAAATTGGTGTTGATATTTGTTTTCCTTTGTGTTCCGGATTATTATGGGTGGGTGCAAATCATTCGGTATTTCATACATTGCATGTGTATATCAATATCTATAACGATCCCCGGTAACATCCTAGCTGAATTTCCATAACGAAAAATGATTTAATAATATTTTGATATCTGCCTCTCCACAACCACGAAAAAAAAGTAAGAACCTATTAATATATATTTAAATTCGTCGTAAGTTTTTTCACAATTTTTAATTTTGTTTTTTACCTTACACCGATTAAAATATGTATGCATAAAACCGTGTTTTAATCGTTTAAACCATTTTATAGATAATTAGGAACCATCTTTTACAACAAACAAACATCGCCGATTAATTCCAAATATTTTGGAAAAACCGTGTCTAAATCGGTTAAACAATTTAGAGATAAATTGGAACATTAATTTGCAACAAAGCGTTGCAGCGTTCTCAGGTGAGCTAACAGCATAACAAATATCTAAGAATCATCGCCGATTAAACCCAAATATTTTGCAGAAAAGCTTGTCTTAATCGGTCAAACCGTTTTGGAGATAAATGGGAATATTCGTTTGCATGATAATGTTTATTGCGGCGCCCTCTGGTGAGCTAACATCATAACATTTATCTAAGAACTATCGTTGATTAGTCCTAAATAAATTAGATGACACCGTATCTAAATCGATCAAACTGTGATGATGAATGGGAATATATGAACGTCGAGTGATGAATGGGAATATTCGTTTGCAACAAAATGTTTATTGCGGCGCCCTCTTGTGAATAACCACATTAACAACTATCGAAGAACCATTACCAATGAATCACAAAATATTTCACATAAAACGTGGCTTAATTTTTGTAATGAAAATTTTTGTTAAAAAAAGTTATTTAAATTTTTAAAACAATTCAAACTAAATATAAAATAAAACAAGGAAAGTAAAAGACTATAATATAAAAAAAATATTGAAGTTTGTTAAAAAAGATGAACATATTTTCATGGTGCCAACCCTATAAACCCTGTCGAAATTAAAGCACGAGAAATCTTTCAATCAAAATTTTTCTTAGCTTCAATCGATTGCGGCCGACTACGGACAACTGGCCCATCCTTTAAATTATCTCGATATTAATTCGTGTAATTTACATAAAGTGTGACGCCGCTTTCTCATCTGCACCCCGCTCTCCTCCGGAATCTGCGACCGAAGGGGCGGTCTCACGTGTCGTTTGATTTATGCAAACTAATAAATGGGATACTCGTGCCTCTGTCATTGTAGGTACGACCCTACCGGACTGATATACGAGTTCGGTCACGCCCGGTCATATATTGCCAGTTCAAACCTCATGCCTTTATGGCCCGGATATCGATCACCATTTTAAAATAAACCTTGGACGATATTTGAGTTTTGTTCATCCGCATAGCAAGGGTTGATTTCGCATTGTTCACACACTGTATGGGGTTTACCAAAATCGTAAAGAAGATAAACAAATTAAGGAAACCTGGAAACTGCCCAAAAGAAGAAGTGATTAGACTAATTATTTAATAACGTATTTAGAAGGAGTTCATTGCTCTAATAAGAATATTACGTACAATTTTTTGAACGCGCAACGTACTAAAATAATAATAATTTATAAAGGATTTCTCCGGTATCTCATTTTATTATTCACCAATTTCTTGCAAAAAAATGTTAAAAGTTTCATAAGAACACACTCATTTATTATTATAATTCAACACGTTATTTATGACTAAATGTCGTAAACTCAGATGCCTAACAAGTGGCTCACAGTAAACAAGCCAAGTCCGACGCCTGCAAATCAGATTCATAATTTGATACAATAAAAGGATTGCTGAAGTCCCAATTGGATGCAAATAAAAGACATCACGGGCAAAGAGGAGAGGAAACAAAAGGACGGAGTCGGGCGAGAATTTGTACTTTAAACAAATTTAGCACAACAAAACTCTCTCGCAAATCGAATTGGGCCACGGGTCTGGTATCTGGAGGCTCCGTAGACACGTCGTCATTTAGGCGGCGTAGACACTATAGCGACTACGGCCCGACAACTTGAATCTACAGCGATGATTCGACGTGAGCCTTAACACTTTATTTGGCGTCATTTTGATGTTGAAGGGAGCTGAATGGTGGAAAGTCGACTGTCTTTATAATTTATGCCCGTCAAAAGCTTCATTAGCTTACCAGAGTTGATAATTAAACTCTTTGTAATGAAAATAACATATGTAAGTTCTCATGTATTATAATTCCTGGATACTTGTATTTTTTAAACTTTCTATTTATTATTTGAACAGAGAATACAAAAGAAGTACTTTCAAGTTTTAATAATTTTATTTCAATATTATGTTTTCGAGAAACTCACAAAACTTAAGAGACAATTTGTATTTTATAGTAATAATATAAAAATATTCCAAATGACGTTGTAAATATTTGATATTATTAGATGTCTATTTATAAAAAAATGAGATGGATCATAGTTATGGTAGTACTAAATAGTAATAGTGTTGTCCATTTATTACCAAATTCTTTATTTATTGAAAAACATGACCTAAATCCACAAAATATGTTCATTAAGTGCCAAAAGAGAAAATAATAAAATATGAACCCGATAGTTGGCAATGTGCTTCAAAGGTAGAACAACATCTAGCGAGTAAGCTAGTACTTCTGTAAGATTTATCTGTGAGTCTAAGAACTTTGAATTAGGATTTCAATCTGATGATTATCGGATGTATTATCACTCAACAATTCACATCATTAGGAGCAATAAGGTTTGTGCAAGTTTTGAAAATAATACAACAAAACCAATGGTTGTAGTGGCTGTTTTACCTCTGTTTTTTTATTTTTTAAACCAATATTTAAAAGTGCTAGTTCGGCAGAGGTGAAAAAAAAACAAATGTTAAAATTGATCGAGATGTTAAAATACACATTTAACCTTTAGACAAGAATAGCAGTACTTAATTATGATGTACTATCAGAATATACTGTTAGAGGAAATTTCACAGGAAAATATCTCCACTGTGTCCTGTTATAAATTTATGAATTCGTATCGTATTCGTATATTTTTAACCTCTTTTCATATTTTTCTCATTAATGGTTTTTAATTAATTTTAGGATATTTGACGAAATTGATTTAACTGATATATTTAATTAAATACGTCAGTACAAATAACCAATTAAATATCCAATTAATATAAATAATAATTGAGGAAAGATAAATTGCTAAAGGTTTACTTGGTTAAGAGAAAATATAAGTAACACGAATTTTTTTTATTACTTTAAATTTGCAGATTTTTAAAACCTCTATCCCAAATGAAACGACAGGCTTAAGTATTATAAAAATGTTAAATTCATTCTCTATAATTTCGTAATATTATCCGAAAGAAAATTAAAACAAATTAGCTATTAAATTATACTAAACTTTACCTAACACGTGTAACATCAAATGCATACTTCCAATATTTCAATAATGATGTGCGTAAGAAGTTTAACACAAAATAAATAATATTTAATCTACGATACGCTAAGACACGGCTGTTTTTAAATTACGTTACGAATATTAAAAAACAGTAACGAGCAGTGTTCCTCAGGCGATGATATTTTATAAGTAGGTAATAAAACAGGCATTCCATTTAAAACGAAGTAATAAATTTTATATCCACAAGTAACCGCAAAAATATTTACCTTACGGGAGAGCGTGTGCGACCTTCATCAAAATATAGGCCTAGAGCATTTTAATACGATCGGTGAACTCCTTATCGTAAGGTAGTGACAAAAAAAGTTCCAAAAGTCATCAACCACAAAATGACGCTACCAAAATAAATTACCTTCTCCACCGGTATTCAAACATTGTTAAATAACTTTTCCAGGAACTTAAAAGCTCACATAACAGTTACTAAATTTGAATAATGCCACGGGAAATAAGGGATCACAGAGACGAGACGTCGATTCATTCATTCACATACAAATGTCGCGAATTCATTCTTTCTTGGGCGGTAACGATGTGCGGGCGGCTGGCGCCGAATCTATCTCCTCCCATTAAAACTACATTATAGCTCTGCGTGGTGATTTATGACCACTATGGTAATAACCATCGAGCTCGGACGAACCTGACAGGGATGACTTGCCGAAGTGATGACTCATTCTTTTATTGCGAGACGATCCGTTGCATTGCGTGGACAGGAAGTTCTTCAAATTTATTTTCATACCTTCTTAGGTTACTACTTCTTTGTTAATACGTATGTGATAATTTATTTAAATTAACGCTTATAAATAGTGTAGTATTTTAATCACTGTTTAATATTTCACCTGGTCTTACGAGATATAATTTCTTTCCCTTTTCCTACCATATCTCTAGTTACAACAGCAATAATGACATTAATTCAAAAGTAAAGAATTTATTTAATTTTCTCACGACCTTCTACAAGCGCTACGGGAAAATTATAAATATAATTTAAATGTTAAATTGTTTTTTCATTTAATTTTTTCTACGATAGATATATAGATAATGCTTTAAGTAAATATATTATGTAACTCATTTTTATGATTTGTATTAATTTTTGTTTTTTTTATTTCACCCACGATATTCTTGGTACTTTCATTGTGATCTCTGTTTAATTACAGCCATTTGTTTCTCCCACCGATTTGCAATTACAATTATGTACGAGAGTAGCAACGATAACGATATTATCCTTATCTTCAAGGTTAATTCTCTTAAAGAGTATTTGGTGTATTACTTCAGTAAAAAATAAAGTATCAACAAATGTATAACTGAACTTTATCGAGGGTATGATTAAAATTGCTAAGTTAGCTGTAAGTGATTGCAGTAAAGTAAATATTTTTCTTAGCTTAAATTTCATCTACGTTATATAAAAAAATTATTATTTTGGAACAGTTTAGACGTGTAGATTAAAAACTAATATTTCTCCGAGGAGATGTAAAAAAACTGAGCAAGTGCGAGTCTAGCTCGCGTATGTACCTTATTTTGTATGAAATTACTTTATTCATCAAAAGTCATCACTAATAAGAAATTAGTATTGCAATAAATATTTATTATATATTAAATATCATGTAACATAATTTAATAGGAATATTATCGTGAATATCTCAATATTTATATTATCTAGAATCATTATTATAATTTTTCAATAAACTCTGATAACGGCTTCAAAAAACCTATATTCTCTTCGTGTCATTAAAATTAATATATTCGAAAATGCAACGGGGATGTATTCTGCAAATTTTTCAACATTCGTGAAAAGATATATTACATAAAATGCAGAAAAAAAACAATATCCCTGTTACTAGCTATTTCAAACGGTCTCCAACATGTAACTAAATAATATCAAGAACTTAATTTGACGCCCTGCTTTTTTTCATTAAATACAACGCCGTCTACGTTAAAAAAGATAATTAGATGAGCAAAACATAAGAACTATAAATGTCCAATTAGAGCAAAAGTCAAAGAATAACAATACGCTTATAAAAAATTAAAAGGCGATGCAACTTTATTTCAAAGCTTTATCAGGAAAAAAGTTGCAAAAATGATAAAAAAATGGCACATAAAAAAAGTTAAACTAACTAATTATATTGTCAAACGTGAAGTATTCAGCAACACCGAGTTGAAATGAATGACATCCGACCATGTCCATTATAAAATCTGAAGGAAAGAAATAAGGATAATCACCGTACGTTTTTATATAAAAATCTATTGAACTTCTTTAACATTTTCTGCAAAGTAAGTATATAAGGTGCTTCATATGAAGACCAAATGACTGCTTTAGTTTGAATGGTACTTCGGACTAAAGTATTAGGCAAGGTCACAATACGCTATCGTGGATATCGAGGGAATGTCGCATGACGAATTCCAGCACTATGTAGGTGTTCCGACAGGTTTCGGTGATATGTTCATAATGTTAGATGGTTATCCATTATTATGAGATTCCGCAAATATAGTACTAATTTGAGCGCCGTCCTATGTAATTTTGCGAATGACGACGTATTCATTACCCGTTAACTCATTTTAAATTGTTCCGATAGGTTCTTCACAGGAACTCTGAGTGTATAAATATGTGTATATATATATATATATATATATATATATATATGTATATATACATATATATATATATATATATATATATATATATATATACATATATATATATATATATATATATATATATACATATATATATATATATATATATATATATATATATATATATATATATATATATATATATATATGCTCGCACATAGAATAGCAAAATTCCTAGTATGTATGAATTTTCACTCACATATATATCATATCTATTCATTTTAATATTTTTGAAGTTTACTGAAGAATTTGGTCCGAAAGAATTAATAAAATAAACAGATGAAGGAAACTAGTGAGCTTGGACTAAAAAAATAGAACAATGTCAATTTTAATAGTAATTGAGAGGTTTTAATTTAAATTGTATATCTTAAAAATCCGAATATATGGCACCATCTCAGAGGCTTTCAGATAACGAGGTTCTCTAAGCTGATGTATACTGAAACAAAATGATGGCGCATTAAATTGTGGTATTACGATATTTATAAAAATTAATCATTAATTAAATAAATAAGACGAAATCCGGGGCGAAATTCATTTCCTTTATGTATACTGTTGATTCAATGTAAATATTTGAAGTGTATCTTTAGAGAATTTGTAGTACAATTTAAGTAACTTACAAAAAGATAATTAAATTTTATTGTTCCCTTCAAGAAACCAGTGTTTTGCTTTCACGATGATCATAATGAAACAAATAATTTATTTGGATTACAAATGATACGTAAATTATAAATAGCGAAAATGTGGTTCTATTTTTTTTGCTAACCACTCAAATTAAAAGAGATGTTGGAATTAAACATTCTCCTGAGGTATACGAAAATATAAACAGTTGAGGAAAACGGGAATAAAATTTTATCATTTACATACAAGAAGCGATTTACGTAAGGCAGGTCATTAAAAGTATCGTTAATAGATATTCTTATAGACATATTTAAATCTTTTGTATGCTAAAAAGGATCAAATACATCTGGAAAAAAATATAATCATGTACTCTACTTTACGTATTACATACTCATATTACACTGTCTAAACGGCGAATATAACAGTAAAGAGATTTCTAAACGCAATATATTACTCCCTCTTCTCTGACACAAAGAAGTTTTAAACAAACATCTATGAATTATTTTGCTTTCGTTTTAACACTTTGAAAAACATTATCGAGGAAAATATGTTGCCAATGCTCCTTCCAAGTGGTTTCTGTGATGGCTATAGTGACAGAGGTAATGATGAAGACCTACTTGCTATTGCATGGAGAATTGGTACTACTTAATGAAGATATATAAATGATATAATTTAAAATGTTAAATGTATTTAATAAATTATGATATATCCTTAGATACATCTGGGACACACTTACATTGGTCGCAAAAATCGTTAAAAGTAAAATAAAGATCGATACAGTTTAAGCACAGGACCAGAATTATTACTAACGTGCCGAAGACTCACCGATGCACTTTTCTTTGAGAACCTATGATGCGATGCTGGCGTGCAAGTCCAGATAATGCTTACTCTGCATTGACAGTAATAGCGCTGTGGATAGGGTTGTATTTACAATCGTATAGATATGTGTGTGCGTATACATATATATATATATATATATATACATATCTATATAAATATATATATAAATAAATATATATATATATATATATATATATATATATATATATATAAAATATATACGTCGTGTATGCGTGTTCGTGTTCGTATGAGTGTGCACATATATGTGTGTGTGTGTATTATTCCTGTATATTTATTCTTTTGTGACTACTGTAACAGATTGTGTCCATAACAATCAATAATCTTAAAAAATATTCCTGTCGCAGTATTTCCAATGTAGACTAATTTCCTCATACTTAAATATATATTAAATTGTGTTTTGCAGATAATATGATAAATAAATAAGAATATAATGTAGTTTTTTAAAGTTTGTCAATACTTCATAATGCACATGAAATTATTGAACATATGTATGCAGTTTAGGAACATATCCCTGTTGGGTGTTGAATTCGTGCTAAACCAGTTATCACTAATTAATTATAGAATAGTTAATAATACAATATAATAATAGTTATAATGGAAAATATTTTATTTTCCTGGTTAATTTTCAGACATGCCGTTTATTTATAATTTTGAACTACAAACTTTTATGACTTTCCATTTAATTTAATTTTTTTAACAGATGAGTTATCTGAAAAATATTCATTCCTCCACCATTGATCACCGATGAAGTTATATCATTTTTGCAATTTACATTCATCAGAAATGTTAAGTTAAAGAAGTATATCTACTTTAGAAAATTTCTAATAGGTATAATAATTTTACAGCTGACAGCTTTGCCACACTTTCTCCTATACACACACACACACACACACACACACCCGTGTGTGTGTGTGTGTGTGTGTGTGTGTGTGTGTATGTATGTATGTATATATATATATATATATATATATATGTATATATCTATATATATATATATGTATATATCTATATATACATATATAAATTGTTTCACTTTCATACGATATAAAGGGAGAAGAAATTACTGTATTGACCCAAAAACCGAACGGGAAATTTATGATATTTGATTTTACGACTCTTAAATAATAAATTATTCTAACCCGCAGAACACGACTAAAAATTGCTTAGATTTTTATGAAACTTATATTTCCTCAGAAACCTTATATTTTGGGCATGTCGTTTTATTTTTACTATTTATTTACATTTAATCAAATCTTGAAATTAATTTAATTAAGGGTTATTGAATTTATGAACGCGTTTCTAAAGAATGGATAAATAAGATCTTGGCACTCAATCATCTAAGGCAGATACGTAAATCCACCGGTAGGTAACGGAAAGTAATGGGAAAATGCTACACGTGTAGAAGGAATTTAAGCAATATTTGGAGTTAATATATATGGAGGAAAAATTATATTCCCCACGATCTCGGAAACTGCTAAAAGCCAAAGTTTTGGAAAAACAACGTAACATAACGTTTCCCTAAACTGGGAAGCTATATTGATAATTCTAAACCTCTCTCGAAAAATTAAAAAAAAAAAGGTATTATGGATAACATATTTTTATGTTGACAAATAATATATAAATTTGTGAAGAGTTCAGCAGAAATGTTATATAACTTTATATGTTTCTTTGTGTCTAAATATGTACAGAACCATAATAATGCTGTTTCTCTTCGAACTTAACAGGATTATTCCAGTCTTTACACGAATCAGAGATAAAATTCGTAAAAGCTAAATTTTTGAGGAAACTTTTTATGATGTTTTATTAACATTCATAAAAGAATCGAAGTTAACCCTGGAGCTCTTTTCAGCGGTGAAATTGGATAAATTTTTATCTTTCCTGATTATTCTGAAGTTTTTATTAGAATATTTATTATAAAACTCTCTGCAAATTAATTAAGAAAGATTTTACCATATATTAACTAAATGACCAAATTCCTGTGATGTGTAATAGTTGTAATTGTAATTGAATTAAACTCACTCTAAAATAAATAAATTTATTCAATAAATATTTAAATATATATCTCAAAATAAACCTTTAAACATCAATAAAATATAATTTATAATATATGCCAAGGACTTATTTCATTTTTGAAGCCTGATGGAACTATTTTTATATTTTCTCGGAAATTTGTTAAATAAATAAAAAATTTCTGCAACCAGCCGCGAAAAAAAAACAATAGACAAATATAAATATTTATCGCTGATTGCTTCCGATTGCAATCAATTAACTGGAATTGATTGCAATTAAGATGAGATTAAAAGGTAGTTTCCATATCAAATGTGGATTTATCAAATGTGTTTCCATATCAATTGCTTACAATGAGCATGCTACTGGGCTGCTAGCCGATTTAGCAAAAATATCCAGTATGGTTGTTAATATTGTGTAGAAGTTGGATGGACTGCTGGCCGGCCAGATGAAAGAAGAACTACTTTTCTTCGCTCTCTCATGTACCGAGATAAGGTGGTTTTTCGATAAGAGAGTAGGTCTCTCTATTGTTTTTTCTTTCTCAAAAGATATTGATTGGTTTAAGGTCCTGCTTTTCTGATTGCGCGATGACCATTTCAGCTGATTTTGTAAATTTTAGTTTGTATCGCCGTTTACTGGCCCAAAACAATGGAATCACAGACCCGGTCTGTCTTTTCAAAATGTCAGTGATTTGCCATAGTGTTTCAGTACTTGATTGTAGTTCGATAAAAAAAAAACGATTTGTTTTTTTTTGTATTTAGACTTCAATATAAAATTTTTATACGGCAAACCTATGGCTACAAGAACAATCTCTTCCAATTAACCGCAATCAATTTATTCATAGATGGACTGTAAACACTTAATAATCATATTTAGAAAAAGACCTAACTTTTCATTTTAATAAGAAATATATATATATATATATATATATATATATATATATATATATATATATATATATATATATATATGCAGTAAAAGAAAAAAAATATTAAGAAATGTAAACGAATTGAACATATTGACAATAGTGCATGATAAATTAAAAGAGGTATAATTGAAAAAAATGATCCGGTGAATTGTACAATTAATAGAACAGAAGGGAAAGGAAGATGTAGGCATGAGTGAGTTTTCAAAAAGTAAATCTGGACCCTTGGTACTTATCATGAAAGTCTCATTGAGCTTAGAAGGTCTATATAGCATGCTTCAAATATTATAAAGCAACAAAAGAATACAAAAATTATGTCGACCACACATTGCAATTCATTTTAGCCAAGATCTCAATTCAAAAACATGATAATATTTTGTGGCCTCTTTAAGAAAACATGTATTTTGAAGTTTTCCTAGTTTGTTTTATTTTATTAACAAACAAGAGAATGATGATATATTAATTGCTTACTAAGATGTAAATAATAAATATGTCTATAGTGAAATAAATGTATTAAAAAGTTCGACCTAATTAGATTTTAATTTTGAAGGAAATGATCCTACAGACATTTCAGATGATTAATGAACCTAATGAACGATCGACGACTGAGAGTTTTTGCTAGGAAATGGTAGCTAAGATTATGATTGATGAATAAACCCAGATCCTCACGGCATTACAAAATTGTGCTGAATTACTTATTGTTGCTGTGGTAAATAATTTGTATTGATGTTAGAAACAAGGTTCCTGATACCGATCATAATTACCTTACACTTTATTGAGTTTACTAACAGGCCCATAAATTGAACAAATTAATGGATAACTTTTGGATTTAAATTCAGGAAGTTAATTGTAGCATGAATACTATTCAAGTTTGTATGTATATAAATCATCAGACAATCTGCATTCAAGTTATAACTGATATGGAGGTGTTTGACTACATTGCTTAAAACAAAGGAGCGGAGAAAGCACCTCTCCCTGCATTACGCCAATTACCAAATAAATCTACTCAGAACAGATATTCAAAGTTTTGACAGCTCAATTATTAAATTTAAACGCTGTCGAAAGAACAGAATTTAACCGCTGTCGGAATTAAATACGCTGTCGAAGTTAAAGAGAATGAAAACAGCGACTTTATAGTTTAGTCGTGGGTTGAAATACATCGTCAGTCATATTAACTAAAAATTGTAATGTGTTGTGATTTAATTTGAAATAAAAACTGAAAAGGAAAACTGAAGTCACAGGTTCTTAAAACTAGAGTTAAAAACTAATATTTGTTAAATAAATTCAGTAATTTAAAAAAAGTTTTTAATTATTCGAATCATTGATTCATTTATTCAGCTACGACATGCTGCTCTTTTATATATGAAAAAATATGACCTAAAATAGAGATGACAAAAAAAAAACAAAAGAGCATATGCGGATAAAGAAAATCATATAATGGTAGGCGGTGGGTAACCGCCGGTAACTGCCGCGTGTAACCGCCTGGCATGTCTTTATATATATAAGCGCCAAACGCCCTCATTCTTTTCAATCACTTATCACCAATAAGAATGGATATCTCAGAACTTCATGCCTGCCAGAATCGTTACTTGATGGCGGCGTGTTGTTTATGAAGGACTCATGGCTGTTCTTCTTTGAACAGTGTTTTATTGTTTGGTAGTATTTTTACCGCCACATGTTTTTTGGAACAATTTTACCTTATTCAGCTATTTGGTGACTTTTACAACAAATTATTATTGTTTTATAATCGTCATCTTTTTTTTATAGGTATGCATATACATATGTTATTTTCAGAACAACTTCTTTTTATTGAATTGCTTAATCACTTTTAAAAAAAAATTATAATTTTTTGATCATCTGATGTTCTTTTTAGAATAATTTATTATTACTTGAGTGTCGACCGGTGGTGATAAGAAGGTTAGACACCTTTATTTGGAAATTAAGAACTCAGTCGGCAAGCGATTGCGTGCCAAGTACGGTATAGTCATGCTGAAACCAAATAGTGTACTAACGCACCACAGCGCAGAATAGAAACATAATACCAAACCCAAAGCCGAAGAGTTGTGAATTAAAACTTTTAGTATTTTCAATAAATTCAGGGTTGGATATAACTTTATTTTTACTTGGAGAGAGTTATATTTAACCAGGATCAAAATGAAAGTGACGTATGCAAGTGAGGGTGGTAGCCATTAAAAATCACCCAACTGATAAATTTATAATGGTATGTCAATGACTGAATTTGTTTTAAGAGCGAAAAAATATTTACGAAAGAAGGCAAGGACGCATGATATGAAATTATATTCCACATAATTCCATATTTCATTTTATTTCTTGTCAATAATCCGACATTAAATAAAAACTCATATGTTACACAAATATATAATACAATACCGTGGACCAAATTTAATTAATTAAAATTAGCAAACTTTATTCTGTGAGCAAATGCCTAAACATACCTTTGTTTAGCTACAATTTAGATACTACATAATGATGATTCTAATTAAACTTCTTTCCAATTATATGTAAGCTTTTAAGTTTCAATCCGTATGAAAAAAATAACTCCAAGCATTTCATTTGACCTTACTTGAACTTAGGATGACGAAAAAGGTGAATAAGTTTTAAGTTTTGAGTTGGAAATGACTGTCATCATATGACCATAGTAATTTCAAGAAAAATCTGAAAATGCCATTTTATTTTATTTCAATAAAACAATTTTTACAAAAAAAATTGATCGACTCCTAATAAGAAACACTGACAAATATGAAATAATGAAAATAAGATTTGGAAGAATATTAGTTCCATCTGTATGTCAGAAAGTTCGCGGAATAGGATATTTTTCCTTTCCAATATTTCCTCCCCTAACCTTAATGGGTATGTTTTTCATATCAATAGATTAATTTATTAAACCTGAAAAATATTTTCTTTTTAATTTGAAAACAAAGTGAAATAGCAAACTAAACTGCGAAATAACAGTTAAATGTTTTCCCATCAAAGTTAATTTTTCATTTTCTGGTACCAAATAATATTCGCAGAGGGCCAAGCCTGAGCTATACGGCAAGTCTTGCAAAATTTGAAAGTCGCATGTTCAAAAGGCAACCCAGGCAACATGAGTTTTGCATGTAGGTGCATTGTTATACAAAAGCAACATATCTGTCACTAACTTTCATCGCCTTTTTGTCTTCAATGCTTTTTTAAATTGATCGTGTATATCAGCCTATTGTACTTCCTTTATAGAATTACCCTTTTAATTGAAGTGAATGAGTAATATTCCCTGTGTCCCAGAAAACCTTTGCTATGTTTTGATTTCGATTACCATCTAGAGCTACTTAGGGGATGCGGTACACTTTTTATGCAACTGCATGGACTCCTGCTTGAATTCAGGCTGGTTAAGATGAAGCTGAATTTTGTCATTGGTAACTATTTGACTTAAAATTTTATTTTTATACTCTCTACAGATATCCGAAAATTTACATGAACATTGTTGCTTTTGCGGCATTCTCGACAACCATCTTGCGCTGACATTTGGTATGTCACGATTGCCATTAAGAATATTCAAAATGATTGTAGAAGATACTTTTTTTCCCAGCTGTTCCTTCTTTAATCGGGTATTTTCAAATAAAAGTTTTTCGACGCCTTCAAGAATGTCCAAGGAGATGGACTCGATCGGCAATCCTGAGCTTTGATCGCCTTTGATCAAATCTCTGTCTTCTTCGAAGAGATTATGCCACTTGTGCATTATGTTTTTAGTAGAGAACGAGTTAATAGGTATAAACTTATTATATTAGGATCAGCATAAGTTGGGATGGTTTTTCTTCCTTTATAAGGAACTTGATATCTGTTTGAAATTTGTATTTCTTAATAGTAGACGATAGCTTTGATCTTAACATCACAATTAAACTGAAACTTAGTACATATACACTTAGTGAGTTGCTTATTAGCAAGTGTGTGCTTAAGTAATCCTTAACCTTCGTCATTTTCTCCATTCCATTAATTATTTACATACTCACGTAACAGTCTATATTGTCTACCTACCTAGTAGTTAACCTTGCCACTCCCTGTGTTTTTACATTTTGGTCTCACATACTTGTTAATTAATATTCTAGTTCCAATAAGTCTTTATATATTATTGCATATAATTATTTACCTACCTACTAATCAGTTATTCCGTGCATTTTTTTCTGTGTGCTTAACAACTTGTCGACCTATCTGCTTATATCTTAATAGATTTGAACCTTTATTTGCCCCTGTATACACAAAACTCATTATACTTTTAGTTTGTTACTTTCTGGTTTATGCCAATCCAAGTGAAACGAGTTCAAACTCTTCAGTGAAAAAATCTGTCACCAACTGCCGTCTCCATTATTATACGCCAACTTTGCAAAAGGGCAGATTTATTATCACCCTTGGTCGCATAAACATTTTAGAGATTTTTTATTAGTAAATCATCAGAACTATATCATGCAAACTGGTTTACATAAATTGCGCTGTTCAATAATGAGGAATTCTATGTTGTAATTCCAATTTCAACAGCGAAATTGTAATGAAATTTTTATTTCAGTGAGATTAAGCCCCTTTCAACTAGAAAACCTGGTGTAAGTACGTACTTATCTAGAGATTTACTTTGTTATTTTCGTGCTAACATCAAGACAAGTCAACCAAATCCAAACTCGATGAGTTTAATACTCATCACTTAACAATTTCTGACGCTAAATTTCAGTTCCATAACTCTATCGTAATTTTACGAAAGTGCAAATTCATTTTGCTCTTAGTTGTATTTTATTAGTTTATCGTTAAATATATGTCATTCAAATTCGATCACGGCACCTGTTTGGTGTTGGGGATTTCTGTGATTTTCAATTTGAATTATTTATTTCTTGTAAATTTTTTTTGTAATCTGGGAGCATGCCATTGTTAGTAAAATTATTGAAATTTGTTGATAAATGCCGTGTATTTAAGGAAACATGCAAAAAATACAGACTAAATGAGAACTTCTTCATTTATTGACATAGGTTAAATATTATATTTTTCAATAATATTTTATGTTTTATAATTCAAACTTCCAATCAGTTTTAAGGATTTTCCTAAACATGTATCAAAATATAAATAAAACATACGGAAAGTGTGGGATATTCTGTTTAAGCGTTAATATCTAAAAGTCAAGCACATCTCATGATTAGCACAGTACAATATAAATATTTTATACTTGTGAAATGAATTTGCATTTGCACATGTATCAAAACCTTACCTACCAACACCAACTAAGTGAAGTTAATTGTCTTATTGTTAATAGAATGGACTCTCTTAATTGTCTGCAAAATTTTCTAGCTGTTACATTTAAAGCTCACACTCGTCAAATACTCTTACTGCCCAAGCTTCACTATGACTTACGGAGATCTTACTACAAATTTTCTTATATAATTTGAATACCCTCAAAATTTATGCCTCCATGATATTTCAGATTGATAAAAATAGGAATTTACTTCTCTGTGCATAGTGCCACTAAAATGGATTGGACTCTGTGATCAAAGATCTTTATTTCATTTTGAACCATCCATATTTTCCAACAAAGTTTAGAATCATGTTTAATTCCTTGGTTACCCATAGTCTACAACTACTCTATAAAAATCAGGTCAGTTTCTTTTTTCCAAATAAATGTATATTTGGGAGTCGTATTTTGTCAAGTTTTTCTCAGTCAAACTTGGAAAAAAGTTTGTATCAACTGGATCTTGACACCAGGAAATCGGCATTCCATAAATATTATCCTAAACCATCTAAAAAATTATTTATATCATAATCTCTCAGTCTTTTTCCCTTATATGTACCTTGTTCCATATTCGTTAACCATACCATATCAAGACACGTGCCTAAAATTTATTTTATAAAATGTTTAATCTCATTTTTCCGTTTTCATTGAATTCCTTAACCTTACCGCTTTGAGACAAGTCTAACACGCGATAGCTTGGAAGCAGCTGATTAGTTCCTCTATCAAGGCACTTCAAGAACGGTAATGAAGATTTTGATTATTTATTTTTTTTATGTAAAGTTTTTCTGTTTTTCAGTAGGTATTTAAATATTATTAACAGTCTTTTACCTTATAAAACACCCATACTTAACCATTGTAATTGACTCGAAGTCATCGTTCATGTAGCAATATTTTCGCAAAATATGCATAATATTTTATATGTACATTGCAATTTGAAATAAATGAATAAATAAATGAAATCAGATATATACAGTACTAAGCCCACCTTAGAAATAAAATTATTGGGACAAAGCAGCTACCGATTAATTCATTTTTCTTCAATCGTCGTTTATGTTCTATTTATTATCAGCTTTTCCAGCAGTTAATCTTAAGAATAATTAGTAAAATAATTAATTTTTTTATTACACTTTCATTAGTAAAATTGTTTTCTCCTATACTATTTTAATTTTTTTATACGTTTTAATTGATGAAAATGCGTAAAGGCCCCTTTTTTATTTCTCTTGTATTTATTACTTCCGTTCAACTGTATAAAGATACAGTATGACTCTATATAATACATGGTCGAAAATATAAGCTCAGTCAACATATTAAGTGTAAAAAAATAACCAAAAAATAAAGTACAGTTATTCATTTTAACGCCAGTTGCTTAAGCAGTCTTTTTTTTGGAAATATAGTGCATCGGAGCCCATATGGTTGCATTCCCATTCCGAAAGAGAACAAATTTAGTCGCACTATTAATAAAACTTAAAATATAGCTGTCCGCATATAAGGCAATAGCCTTAATTCTCTCATCCACAAGAAGATTGCGATTCTCGCTTTAAATCATATTCGCACTTACGTCGGGTTGGTTATTCAAATCGGGCACTACATCACGTCGAGCTATGCAAAGTGCTTGAAGAGGGTGATTTGTCTAAGTAAGTAGGTTTTTGTACATTCCGGAAGAATATATGAAATGCTACATTGAACATTCTACCGCGTACGCTGCTTGTTTACGTTATTTCTTAGTCTCTGTTTAGCTTTTAGGTATCTCTTCATTTCACACAGTTCACTAAGTAATACAGCTTAATAATAAGGCGTAATCATACGAAATGCGAGCATTAAAACGATGCTATGAAATAATGAGTAAAAGTAACTTAAATTATATAATTCTTTTCTGTCAGGAAGCTTGTATAATAAAGTCCCTCACTAATGTTTAATATTAGTTATTTAAATTTCGTAATCCAGGGCTCTTTTTCATAACCAACGTATGTAAGCACCGTGCTTCATCATTATGTTGAAGTTTTTACTCATATGTTGATAGATTTTAAATGTCTCTGTTATTGACATTATTATATTTATGTATTATCTACAAGACGATGACATACAAACAAGAAGAACGAATTCCACGCTCATTACATTGCCGAAATATTCTTTTTATAATTCTTTAATTATTTTCGCTATACTGCTTTGTTCATAACGAGCTTAAGGGCACAACAGGAGGAGGATTTTTACTCTAAATTGAAAAGTGATGGATATATTAAAAGTGTGACCTGAAATAATGTCAGATATAACTTTCATCAAACTGACTTTCAGTATTTTTTAAATATATATATATATATATATATATATATATATATATATATATATATATATATATATATATCTATATATCTATATATATATATATATATATATATATATATATATATATATCTATATATATATATATATATATATATATATATATATATATATATATATATATATATATTTATATATATTTAAGCCTTGATACCTTTGTAATTTGTGCGTATAATTTGTGTTCTTTCCTTACTTTAATCGACATTTTGATAAAAGTATAAAACTAATTGAATAGTTGTGAATTTGCAAATAAAATATTCCTCGTGGAATAACGACCACCAAAAATGGAAATTAAAAAAATGTATGTAGAATGTAAATAAAAGTTCAAATGTGAAGCTGCAGGTTTCGTGGAGGCGTCGCCGCACGGACGGTGCACACGAGCTGCTGACGGTGGGCGAGCACACATACGCGGCGGACCCGCGCTACGTCTTGCAGCGGCGCTACCCGGGCAAATGGCGGCTGGGCATACAGCGCGCCGCCGCCCACGACGCCGGCATCTACGAGTGCCAGATATCGACGCATCCGCCGCGCGTTATACGGGTGCAGCTACGAGTCAACAGTTAGTAGTTTCACGCACCTTTTTTTACTTTGTATACACTACCCTACTTGCAGTCATATCTGAAATGTATAAAGGAAAAATGTTTGAGAATTTAGTCACTAATATATCGAAACCGACTTCGTAATCTGTTAATTAGTAACCTGCTCTGCGGACATTAAGAGACAACGTTTGATTTCAGATTCTCAAATGATATTTCAATTTGCGTTTTGAAAATTTAAAGTCTTGATCTCATGCTTATAATCAATCCCATTGTTTTATAAAGATTCGTCTTACTAGTAAAATTGTTTATACTTCCTAAAATAATGTAAGGAGAAATAAATTAGGAAAGTCACAAAATTTACTTCGTAAATAATATAGAATTTTGAAATTGAAGCTATATTTGGGAAAAATGGTTCTAAAAAATGACAGTTTAGTAATACCATAAACTATTTACCACCTTAATTCTACTAGATCCAACTTGTATTTAATAGAATCTTTTTTGGTATTTTCTATCTTTGACATAAACAATTTAAGAAGGCAAAAAAATATACCAAAAAGGTAACATTTAATTTTATACAAATATACGTCTTCCCCGGCATTTGAACTAGATTAGGCCGAGAGAATAACAAACGGGGAAAAATAAATAACTTTTTATTTTGTTCGTTTATAATTTTACTTTTAATAATGTGCTCTAATTTTTAGGGAGATATATTTTTACAGTGCAAGAAATATTAACATTTATTAATAATTTAATAGAAATCTCTTCGTACACTTAAATGTTCAAAGATGGAAAACTACAACAATTCTAAATGTCACGATTTTTGAGATGTCCTATATATTATGTGAGGATACACACACACACACGCACACACACACACATATATATATATATATATATATATATACATATATATATATATATATATATATATATATATATACATATATATATATATATATACATATGTATATATATATATATATATATATATATATATATATTTAATATATCTTTCCTCATATATTTACATTATGTGTTGTACAATATTTATAGCGCAAGGAAGTTCATATTAGTGAATGCCTCATAATAAATAAAGTAGTTTCACTTCAAACGAGGTACGGAATCCCAGATGCGTGAGCTTGACTTGTGGCTGATTTTTGCTAATTAGAATGACTGTCGACAGCGCCGCAGGTGTGGATAGTGGACGAAGGTGGTGCGCCGCTCTGGGAGCAATATTATGAAGCGGAGTCGAAGCTCTCGCTGCGGTGCGTGGCGCGACACGTGGACGCGCCCGTCGCGCTCGCTTGGTGGCACGAGGGACGCAAACTCAACGTGGACACGACGCGCGGGGGCATCAGGTGAGGTGGTTAAATTCCTCATTTCCACAATTCATTCACTAGCAGAGTTACCCGTCGTCGGCCATTTTTTTACATGTTTATGATATTTTATTTCAACCTTAGAAAACTAAAAGTGCTGTGTGGATTCATTGTTGAAGAATATTGGAATCTACATTAGATGTGTGAAGATACAACAAATCTATTTCTGTGTGAGTCTCCATTTGTGTATATGGATGCTATCTCCCACAGAATTGGAAAAAGTATCAAAAATATTTCGGCGCCAACATTCTTCCTTCAAATCTTTCCATTTGATATTCTTGTTCTTAAACTTCCTTACCTTGGTACTTTTTATTAAGCGTATATTCTTAATCACCGTTTCATAATCAGTTCTAAAATGAATGAAGATTAAGATTTATTGAGATCTTATTCTTTATTAGGATGCTTCATTGTTTAGGAGATTGTCACATTTTCAAAAAATCTGATACGTAAAAATCTTCCACTATTCTTGCTAAATAATTTCTGTACTCTGTACGAAGACTTTCTACTACTACTAGAATTTCTTTACAAAGAATTTCTGTACAAAGACTAACTAGTAAAATTTTTATTCAAGATAATAAGCCTAAATCTAGCAATTTGTCTCATGATTATTGATGATTATTCATAAACGCTTTTTAAATTAACAACACAAAAATGATTTTATAGTTTTATTAATAAATAATTTCAAAAGTAATTCACAAAGCTATAACCAGTACATTGAAAAATTGGTGAAAGCTGGAGTTGGTTTAATTTATTTTTCTCAGCGAAAAAAAAATTATAACGTTATAATCATTAGTTTTTTTCTTAATTTGTTTGTTAAATTAAATTTTTTAACCAAAATTATATCATAAGAGAAATTGTTAAAAACAATTCACTTAATTTCAATTTCCATAAAAAGATGCTATGTAACAGAGCGACTACTTGTGAATTACTCATTTTTGGACTCGTTTAAATATGTAGGAAAGTTTACAAATATTTAAAACTAATTTCTATTAAAATTAAATATTTAACCAAAAAAAGTAAAGGATATGTATAACAGTGTAACCTTTGGTTTTGTTTGTAAATTATATTCATTACATAATTTCTTAACTACTAAGCACCTTTTTTTTTAAATTAAATGTTGAACTTATCTGGGTATGTTTATTTCAATATAAGATATTTAGGACAAATAAAGAAACAAATCTGAAACTAAAAAATTCTTATTTTCCACATGTACTTCTGAAAGAACATTAGTAATCGTAATTTGATTTATGTGAAAATTATTATTTGCGCATGTACATAATTATATTTACCCCTATATAGTAGTAAACAATTCATAAATATGTCTGGGTACTAACAAATGTAGGTAAAAAAGTAATACAAGTAGTAAAGAAGTAGCCTAGCCAATCAAGAAAATTAAAGTTGTCGCAACTTAAAATAAATTAAACAATGTTTTCAACACAAAAACTTAACGCTTTTTAAAAGTAATGCTTAAAATAATTAGTTAAATCATCAATGCGATCCATATTTACGCTTATCTACCTTCTTAAGATTCATTTCATAAATTTGCATGAAACAATTTCTACATGGAACAAAACATAAAAAAATGTCGCATTTTTAACAGAATACTCTTTTGTCGCAACCACTGTTTGTACAGCGGTGTTGCTTTACAGTATTATATTCGGGTAAATGGTCAGCTTTTTACTGGTGATATTGAAGGGTGGATATAGGTTGTACGACAGTTTTACTCTTCTTATGTTTTGGTTCTAACTACTCCTAGACTTGATCGATTTCATCAACGCTTTGGTATTCATTACCAGTAATGGGGTTGGTACGCAGCTCAAGCTTGTACTGACGTAGCTGTATGTTACTTTTCTTCAATATTCCTTTTCGTAATTCTAACCCTCTGTATTGCTGCCAAGAATTCACAATGGGTAGATTAAACAGATGCCAAATAACGCGAATGGTTCATTTTTAATACGATTGCGAAAAGGACAAACGGAGAGCATTCATCAGTAAGGTCGATCCCCACCCATTTTTGATTATACATTTTATTACTTCAGGTCTCATTACATTTTCATACCGGCTGTCTCTCTTAGATCATCGTTCACATTCATCATATTTTTACTGGAAGAGCGTGAGGATTTAATTAAAACGGGCTTGTTATCCAGCTACCTAGTTACAGCAAGTTTTTCATCTTCTACAATTTTTACTTCAGTTCTGTCTCTTTATTCATTACTAAACAGTCTTTCTTCTTTTAGAACACAGTGTCTTGGAATTTTATTTATCATAACTGTGCCATTTGCATGAAATCCAAGTCTGAGTAACTCGTCGTCTAAGTCTTGCTAATTTTACTGTAGTAAAATAACGATGGAAAAATAATGAGTATCCTAGAACCAACATTCTAGTTAAAAATAAGACGGCACTTTCACCTAAGCCAAATCGGGAAAAGTAGTGCATCCCTGATGATATATCGCACACCACACCTTAATACGGAGCCAAAACAAACACTTTAAGCCCAACGGGGTTTCGTTAACCCGGGTAATACTGGCGCATGGGGCATCTACCCGTAAAAAGGACTATCATTTCGTCAATGTACCTTGGACACTTTGGTATATGCATATAACATCCTTGTAAAATACGCTTTGCATATAACATCCTTGTAAAATATGGTCGAACAACGGCTTTAGTTTCCAAATCTTGTCTTTTCTTTCTTCGGTTGTCACATCAAGATCATAAACGAATTTTAGACTTTTCATAATCTGTTACGATTCATAGCCATAGCGATAGCAGGAGTTTTCCATTTGTGTAAACAATACATATTAATTTGAGGGTACTGAAGCGCAGACATTGTCGTAGTTATATCTAAATAAGTTTTCAGTTCTTTCAAAGTCAGTTCAAGTGATTTTCCAGTCCCCAAAAAATATGCATTTTATTTGTACTCTCCACAATGGTAAAAGTATTTTGTCGCCAATGTATTGATCTTAATAGATATTCCGCTCTACTCTACTTTCCGCCAGTTTTGCTTGTATGGCAGTATATCGGAAGGGTTAAATTTAGTACCACCGGGTCAAATTTTTCTGCTGTCCAGTTATCTTATTCCTTCTCTTGTAAAGTGTTGTTCAGACGAAGTGAAGGCGACGACTGAGAATGTAGGTTGGCACTATTTCGCGTGCGTGTACGCCCACTTCCACGCCTCTTTAGAGATATTGCACCTCCTCTCGTCTGTACACCTACTGTGTAGTGCTAGAAACTACTTCACAATCTCAAGAAATAGCCGGAGAAGGTGTCTCTGTTCGATCGTTCTCATCAGAACTGTTATTTGACTCATGGTTAGATTCTTAAATGAGTTCGGGTGGTGTGTACGAAGGACCTTCATCTGAATCATCTCGTGAGAAGTCTATTTCGGAGACATTTAGTTCATTTAGATTTATTTTAGAAGTTAGGACATAATATTGACACTAAAAAGGACTATTGGCACATACACGCAATATACATAAAGGTGAGAAGGTGAAAATTCTAATAAAATATAGTTTTATGGGCGGAAAAATCGTTTTAATTTTTATATAAATTTTTTCGCGAAGATAAATTTAATAAAATGAATAAAATTTGCAGAAAAACTCAATTGAGTTTAATTCGGGATAATTTTTTCCTTACAATGTATATGTGTCTATAGACACATACGAATAATTATACTTTTAAAAAGAATGAATATTTTATTACATGTTTGTTAGTGAGCAAACACCTTCAGTAAGTTCCAGTAGCAAAATAATTTCCACTTTATGTAGAAAAAAAACACTCTTATGTTTTTTTTTTTCATTCGGGAAATTTTAAAGAAGCTGTCTTACGTTTTTTTTATTCGGGAAATTTTACACTGTCGTAGCCAAAGCACTACAATAGCAGTAACAAAATAGTGTTTGTGAGCGACATGAACAATGATGGCAATACTGGGGCCTGCATATTATTCTGAATTTATAATATAACCCTATTATTTTTAGTTCCCTCTCGTTTTATGCAAATGTAATTTGCCCAATATATTGCCCAAGAATCAGTATCGTAGAATTAAAATATTATAAATAATGGATATTCGCACTACATTTAAAAAACATTAATTGTAAGTAAGTATTACGAGATGGAAAAGTGACATCTACACCGAACATTTAAGAGTTTTTGTCCAGGTTTTATATCCTATTCGCTTTCTATAATTATATCCTTATAATGGAATTGTCTAATGAGATCAAATCTCTCAATAATGATTTTCCCTTTTATTTTATTTTAATTTATCTCCAACATTAGACAAAATATTACTTTAATCTTAATATAAATAATTATTGTCCATGAAGAGTAAACCGGTGAAAGTATACTTTTGTTTAGCAAAAAAGTAAATTATATTTAATTAATTTCTTTTACTCATTGTACTAAAAAGCTATTTGGTCTAGGCATAAATTTTTTGAGAACATTTCGATGGATTAAATTTTTGTACTCAAGTTTTGAAGAGATAAATATTGTTATTTTTAGTTAAATAGACACGATCAAACAAAAGTTTTCTGTTAGATAAAACAATAAAAAAGTAGTTCTAGAGATCCATTACGAAAAAGAATAGAATCGGTTGTGTGAAAACGAATAAATCCATTGTGCAAAAATAATTGAATCCGTTATGTAAAAAGTAATTTTAAGTCACGTTGTGCAGAGAGAAGTGAAATCTCTTGCACACAAGGAAGTTCTTTGGCTCCGCTGTGCGGAAATTAATTTCTTTAGTCCCTTTAGATGAAAAGAAGTGAGTCACTCGCGCAAAAACTAGTTGTAAATTACAAAAGTGTGAGTGATTTTCTTCCTGGAGAATGGTGCAACAGGAGGGACGGTGCGAATGAGAAAGAGAAAGGATGCAATGATAATATAGAAATGTATTTTAATTAAAATAAACTTGGAAAAATGAAAAAAGTATGTACATCAAAAAGATTAAAAATTGTATAAAAAAAATTATTATAACCACATTCCAAACAACATGGTCCAAATAATAATATGTTTATATATACAAGGATAAGACAAGGATTTCGATGCAATATCATGAAATTCAAAAGCGAAGAGAATGGTGTCAACGTGTTAGCGGTAACCCCATGATTGACTTTGGTACGTGCTGACGATAAGTCCTTGATTGAAGTCACCATTACTGATAAAACAGCAAGCCAAATGCTATATATACGTATAATAAAATATTTCTTAGTGAGTCTTGAAACTAGGTTTTCTTTGAATGAAGATGAGACACTGATAGTTCTTTGTGTAAAAAAACTCTAATGATATAAACATCCGAACAACATGTATTATATTTTACAATCGTAATCTAGTATATGATCAGACTGAGCACTTTTAAATAAAGATTTTTTTTCCTTGTACTAGGAACTGACTACTTGATTGTCCATTTAAAATTCTTAACATAAATAGACAATAGTAATTTAGACAGAGCAACAGTCTTAAAAACTTAAAAGTCTGACTGGAACGTCAATGATTATAAAACATGAAGCTTTATATTCTTTTAAGCGACATGCTGCGAAAATTATTGGCAATTCAAATGTCTTTACTAAATGTCGATTGTAATCTTGTCAATAAGCAAAACGAATCCTATTCAATTCACCGAACACCAACCTCTATTATTTATTTATACCAATATCATGAATGAAAGTTGGAAGAAAATCATTTATTTTTGCGTAATTCGCAAAAATAAACAACTGTTTGTCTTAAATATATCTTTAATTTCATTATAAATACAGGTACATAATATATGTTCATACATAACATAAATTCATGGATATATACAAAAAATTACAAATACTTTGAGAATATATAACATCATTAGTTAAATTAAAGTAGATAACAGTAAGCAAGCGGGAAACACCTCCAACCTTTGCTTGTCGCAAGGAGCGATAACGCTCTAACTTGACGTATGAAGTATGTTGTTAGTGCACTGTCAATATTCGGGCAAAAGAGTGTGGGCTAAAATTTAAGCCAAGTTAAATTAATACACGACTAGAATTTGAGAAGTTGTCTATAAATGAAATTGATAACCTAAAATACATGGCACGAAAGTATACGTATAAGTTGATCAAATATCCTTGAAAATTTGGGCTATTTACAGATAAACTAAAAAGTGTTCCAGTAGGAGACTATGTGGGCCCATTGATAAAATGAACTAAATTAGTCCAGAAATTCCGTCATAACGTCTTCAGTAATTTACAGCAACACGGGTACAACTATGTTGCAGGAGAAATATGATTACGTCATAGTTGAACGACCCAGGTATTAACAAGGACCTACTATGTTCTTTGTGCAATTATTGTATACGAAATATTCTGGCGGTGCCATTATCTTTCAATACTTGAAGCTAAATGTCGATTGTAATCTTGTCAATAAGCAAAACGAAACGTATTCACATAAACTTCATAACTAATAATAAGATACGTATCTTAATGTCACCACTTTTATGTCACATATATAATTGAAATCATACTTTAATAGCACGTTGTATAACAGGTTATAAAAATTAATACCTAATTGAAATGAATTTATTGCAAATAAAGGCGATGAACCAGACCGAATCCAGTTTTTGTTTTATTAGCAGTGTTTAACGTCCGCATTTGGATAACTGGATTTTTTTGTTTTAGAAGCAGTAAAATAAAAGTATACTCACTATGTTCTTTTTCACTTGTTATAATTTTTTATTTTAGTTAGGTAAAAAACTGATAATGTGTTTTTTTTGTTTTTAGCTCAATGAGGAATATAAAATTTTAAGTTCTAACTTAATGGGAAATTCCTAAATTACATAATTCCGTGGATAATTCCAAATCATATCCATAAACATGTCCAAAGTTCCTTATCTAAATAATTTTATTTTATATCTCTTGTTGGTAACGTGTTTAGTGATAAATAAGTGATTTGAAGAGTATTACCTTATAAAATTATGTAATAGTCATTATTGGGTTTTATTCGTAACCTACAATATATTAAGTGTGATTTATTTTGACACTTTTGTGCTACTTTATTGATGTTTTTTCGTTTCTTTTTTGTTTCACCGAAGTGTTTGAATTTTTGGTCAGGTCTATTTGACATTTTTAATATCTTAACTTTTTAAAGTTACGGCAAAAGAAATTAATAGTGTACCTCCTATAATAATTGTAAAACATTTATCCTTCCAAGAAAGTAGTTTTTGTCAGATTTTTACTACTGTTAGTTGTATTGAAATTTCAAAGAACTTTAAACGTTATTATCAAATTATCAACACACTATCACAGCAACTATGCTGTTCATTATTGAGCAATTCTATTTCCTACATTTAATTTTAATGGTAAATTCTAATGAATTTGAAAAGAAAATTGAAGGTTACTAATAGTGCATGAATGAAAATTTAAGGAATTCACAATAATAATTATGACACGTCACTGCGGTTATTAAAGTATAAAATTAACATATATATTTAACATATACAAAAGACGCCATACCCCTGCAGCATCAGGCTGAAGAAATGGAATCGAGAGTTGAATGAGGGGATTTCTAGTTGAAACCAACAATATTAATTTAAAAGTAGCAGTTCCTCAAGTCTCACTATTTAAGTAGACACCTGCAGTGTTTGAACTGAGGAGAAAGAACCGGGAGTTTAATAATGCAGTCTCTACTTAAAACTTATAATATTGCTAAAACTAATATACTAATTTATAAATAATACTAATACTAACATACTAATTGTCCGCACGTAAGTTAGTATTAGCCCTACAATGTCAAGATCGAAAAGTTGAAACTCAAATTTCAGTATGTGGATTTAGAACTTGATGTCCAATGATAGAGTCTCTGCCTGAAATCCATGTTATTAATTTAAAAACAGCAGATTTTATAAACTCATGGTTTAGGCAGACAGTATACTTGCGGCATCAATATTTATGCACAAAAAGTTTAAATTGCATGTACCTGTATGTCCTCCCTTACCTATTTACCTATTATGTTATTGCTAGTTCAGGACAAGATAAACGAGTCCAAACCTGATGAGTATATTCCTTATCACAGAACAGTTCTTGTTATCATATTTCATCTTTATAATTGCACCCTGGTTTTACTGAAGAACAAATTAATATCACCTTTAGCGGTATCATGTTAGATTATTATAATATGTATATTACCCAAATTCAATCACGGCACTTGTTATGTTTAATGTCAAAGAATTCCATAGTATACCATACATTTCTATTTATCAGATTGATTTGATGAAATTTTCATGCAAACTTACCCTTCTCAGTTGGAGAAAAAATATCCAAACCGGTTGAGAAATTCGGTGGATATGAGGTAAAATACACAGAAAATACAGTCGAATTGAGAAATTCTTCTTATTGTTAAGTCGCTTAAAATGACGAAAATCTTTATTGTTATGTAATATATTATTTATTAATGTTTTTTTATTAATCTGGCCCTTTTAATTATTGATTGATATTCCCATTTTTATAAGCAAGCACAGAAGGTGATAAAAATTAAAGAAGTTATTTTCAATATTCTGGTCGAAATGTTTTATTAACTACAATATTTTTTGTGTTGTATCCTATTGCTAGATAGAAAAATTTATTTATTAAAGAAAGATAACGAAATTTATTTTAACAAATAGAGTCTAACGGTACCAGCATAATGCAACTCTAGAATCTAAAAGCTACTAACAATATGAAATCGTATTTCCAATAATCCACAATCCACTAGATATAACTAAATTCTAAAATTTTTAAATGTCATCTACACGTACATTGCATTAAATTTTCAGATATAACAATTTCTGAAAAATTTAACAAAGCTTCGTTTTGAATTTTTATAAAATAGGCACAATCATGAATATAATCAAAAACAAACTCCCAAAAATAAAACATTACGGTACCTGCTGCATATATTTGTTTTTATTCCTCAAATTATTATCCCTCGAATCTGTTACATAATGACAACCATTATCCCGAATTAAGTAAACGTACCAGAGTTGTTATACATTTTGATAGCCTTAAATTATTCAGTGAGGTTGATGTCTTCCATAATGTAAACAGTTAGTGATTTTAATAATTGTTATACGTGCTATTTCAAATGGATAATACAATCCAAGGTGCCGAGGGCATTCCCGTTTTAAACGGTTCGGCGAAAACATGAAACCAATAGACAAATTAGCAATCAGATATTTTTTTCTATTGCATTGAAACTTTTATTAACTGATACATTGTCAACAGCGTGCGGACGGAGCAGGTGACGGGCGGCGCGGACAGCAGGTTGCGGCTGGCCCGCGTATCTGCCACTGACGCCGGCAACTACACGTGCGGCGTTCGAGGCGCGCGCGCCTACACGGTCGCCGTGCACGTGCTCAACGGTAAGCGTAACACCGTTTTCATTTATGATTTTCGCACAGATCAAGTTGGTCGTATGAACTTTGGTTGGGTAGAATGAATTACATATATAAATTTATGATATTTAAATAATATTTTTTATAATAATATTTGAAAGTAAAGTTAATAGGTTTCATAAGGTAACAAGTCAAACTGAAAGCTAACTGCGCAACGTGCATTTTGGGGTTAAAAAAGAAGGAGGGGACAAATAATAAGAATGTGAAATTTTATCACTTCATTATATGGAAAGACTGGATATTACTTTTAAATACGAAAATTGGAATGAATCTTTGGAACCAGTGCTCGGCTGTGCCATAAGAGGGCATACCTTCACCCAACGTAGTAAATATATTGCGCGATGCTTCGCTTGTTTTTCAACCTAAACGACATTCATGAAGAAAGAATCATCTATTTTCAGTTGGAAATAATTTCATTTTTAATTTATTCTGTACTCGCCGATTATTTGTAAACTGAAGAGAAGTTCGAATGCTGTACCCTTTACATACCCTACAAGAAATATTCCAAAAGCTTCTATACTATTCCAGAAATTGGTCGAAAAAGTAGGAGCCTTATAAGTTTATGTTATATATATATATATATATATATATATATAAATATATATACATATTTATACATAGCAAAGTATTTGGAATGTTAATAAACATCTACAGACACCTGACTCCTTTTTTAATCTTTATGAAAACTAAAAGGCTATGTACATAACACGGTCGCCAGTTTAGGACTTGACAATGTCTGCGAGTTGATTCTAATAATAACTGAAACCCTTGTGTTAAATATTACCGAATTATTCGTAAATCACTGAATTCTTTGAAAGAAGCATAAATATTATATTAAAGCCATTTTATTTAACCGTGAATATTTTATTTTTCAAATCGTAATTAAGAAAATAGTTACCATCCATGTACCATACAAATAATTTGTAAACTTAAGTTTTCTTATGATAAGTCCGGTAAAAACTAAAATGATTAACATTTTTTTCGGAGCATAACTCAAGGAAAGAAATGATTTTTGAGTTCAAAGACTTACCACTTGTCCGTTCCATTAACACTACAAAATATCAAAAGTAATAAGTTTTTGAAACGATGCATATATGCACGTTTACGTACACACAGATTCGGATGTGATTCATGCATATACACTAACGTTTCCTTCGACACGACTCTTCTTACTATCATTGATATCTTTGTTTTGATGAAACTAAAAATGAAGGCGTAGAAAGGAATGTAATGTGGCAGAAGATGAAAAAAAGAAAGTATTTTAAACCTACTAAAAATTTAATATATTTGACATTGATTTTATAGAAATTAATTATGCACAATTAAATGAAACTATGTGATGTAGTACTATTTCTACTTTTTTTAAGTTCTTTCCCACGACCTAGGTTTCGTTGTATTACAACATTTTTAGGTGGGCTATTAGCAAAGATCTTTGCTAATAGCCCACCTGAAGATGTAATACAACAAAAGCTAGGTCGTGCTAAAGAACTTAAAGAAAGTGGAAGTAATACTACATCACCTAATTTAATTTAATGGTTCCTTCTAAAAAACTGAAATACTCAAGATATTTATACAAAATACAAAACATTAAAAATCTTATGTTGTCGAAATTTACAGCCTGATATTTGTCCCCTGAGTCACGGTGTTTTGTCGTATACCGAGTATCCACTCTGCCTACCACCCCATGTAAAATTAGTATCTAAATTTGTCATTGTAAAAGTGTCACACCTTTCATCGCCCTCTCTCTCTCTTTATTCGACCCCGGTCGCAATGACTTGTAACAATTAATATTATTTATACGAGCTACACGAGGATAGCATTGAAAGTTTTTAGGAGTTGCCATTATTAATGTTAATAGAAAAATTACCATATAAAATATAAAAATCCAATTTTTTGGTAGTCTTTTGAGGTGTTTACTTAAATGTGATGCATGCTTTTATAAATTTGCACTAATTTGAAACTTGTGTTACGACAAGATGAATTCGATACGAAAGAATTTTTGTTTTATGATTTTGTAGTGGCCTCAATCAATAACAAAGCTATGATCTAGATTTTGATCGGTTTTTATAGTGAAGTCTTTTCAAGCGCTACTGTTTATAGCTAGCTTAACGAGTTCAATCGTGGTCGTTATAACCTCAAGTCTAAATAAAAGTTATCTTTCAAAAAGGATAACTAATATTTACCTAAATACTATGCAATTAATGATAAAGATTGACCAAAAGAATAACCAATCGCCTGAATTGAATAACTTCACCCATTTACGAGTACTGAAAACGTTACGTGGACATTTATGCACCAGAAAGCTTTTTGCTACTATGCAGGTACCCCAGCATTTGAAAAATTCAACAAAGATCGACAAAATTCTGCACTTGGCTTCATCCTGTGTAATGAAATTTGGATATGTTGCTGCTATTAATAGGCACTTTTCAGTGAGTGTTACCTTTTGAGAAGCTGCAAAAAAATTTAAAAAAAAACAGGATAGCCTCATTCTTCTGACGGACTTGTTACTATGCAATAACTCTTATTGGAAATAAAGAACAATTACCGCAGACTGGTACAGCAATAATTGTTTACTTATTATTTCGAAAAAAAATTCAAGAGGGATTCTATTGAAAGACACTCTACCAGACGCATGATCAAATACATATATGCTTACCTTGGTTATAGCCTATATAGGCTCGATACCTTGGTTATAGCCTTTACAGGCTTCGCGCCATGTGATTTCCATTTATTAGTAAGACTAAACAATACATCGCGACCACCACTATTTTGAAATGCCGAAATTGCTGTTACTGCCTTTGAAATTCCTGCTCAAGAGACCTTCAAGGAAGGATGAATCGAATGTTCTCTCACTATTTCCATAGAATGAAATAATGCAGTGTTATGAAAATAATGTTGAAAATTAAATTAATAAATTACAAACTTCCTAATCGGTTTCATTTTGGATGTTTTAAAAACTTTCATTGCTAACTATCGTTCATGCCATAATGTTTCATTCATCGTTACTCATAGATGACGATAGCCAAGAAAAAAATAATTATTACATAATATTTATAATTTGTATTCAAATCTTTGAAGGAAAAATATTATAATTAGAACCAATCAACATCGAAAACATATCATGTACTGAAAATAAATGACAGCAAATTGCTGAAACCCCATTTTATTTCAAAAACACCCAACATCTACAATATTTAAATTACGTATATTCTGGCCAATAACGCAGGCAGCAAAAGCTTTGAGCGTTTTTGTGGGTGTCACTGAATAATTGTCTTTGTGCAAGTAAATAAAACGGCGTCGACAGAAAGCATCTCTGCAGCCACGGACAGAGGTCCTTGTATACATTTGCGTCTATCGCCATATTGAAAAGGAATTAATCAGAACATCAATTTGACCAACCTCTATATCTGAATGATACCGGAGCAGAGCATAATTTTTTTTAAAAATTCGAAGCTTAAATTATAGCGTAAGAAAATTAGGTAGGAACTTAGTAAGATGGCATTAATTATAAAGTAAATATTAAGGATAACTACTTTGTATAAAAATACTTTATTGAAAAACAGAAACACGACTGCTAAATAAATAATAAAGTACAATGACTTATTTTGTACACTCGGTAATTGTGAAGGCATAAATAAAAATATTCTTGAATTATTAAGAAGTACAAAAATATGTTATACGGTAACTTGTTCAAACACGAAACCCTATAACTTCATCATGTCCGTGTCCGTTTGTAACACCCTCGTAGTTTCTGCAGTCCGTACATGAAAATTCGGATACACATATTTCAGATAAAGATATCAATTAATATATTCCTCGCAATTAAATTAAACTACGTGATGTAGTATTATTTCTACTTTCTTTAAGTTCTTTACCACGACCTAGGTTTCGTTGTATTACAAAATCTTCAGTTGGGCTATTAGCAAAGATTTCACTTTAAAGTATCCCGCGTTACTAAGAAGTGGGGATGCAAAACATTTCACTAACTATTATGTGGAGTGTGTGACTTTATCCTTTGTATATTACATATCAATATGATTTAATGATTTCTAAAATATATTACGTATATAGCTTATAAATTATTAAAACATTTCTTTGATATTTTGTGGAATAACTACCGAACCCTGAATTATGCGTGGTCTGATACCCAATTAAACTTTCTTTTCAGTACTAAATTTACTATAATCATTATAGTACTCGCTACAAAGATCTAACATTTATAGGAAATTTAGCGATTTTTTCTTCGGGTGGTATAATAAAAAAGCTACTGCCGAACATATTGGCGTAGTACTCAGTGGAACCTCACGTAATACTCATACTTGCTGATATCGTGGGATATTATATAAAACTATTATCATCTATGTAAAGTTTATACTTATGTTATCTATCACTTATGACTTATGAAGGTCTTAATCTGTTAGTTTTTTCTGTATATTGAGATATTTAAATGAGAGGAACTAAAATAATTAATCTCCATTACCTGCGATGATAATATTCTCATAAATTGTCGTGATCCGAGCAGAAATCTAAATCGAAGATAATAAGTAAATAGAGTATATTATGTATTTCTTCTTCTTAATTAATCTCTACCTAAGAACCGACGGAAGGAGGCGGTTCCTTATCTAATACTTTGCTGTCGGTGTGACATGATTTGGAGCCTGAATGTCGAGTGTCCAATCTTTGTTCTGGAGATCTTAGCCAATATGACTAGTCCATATCTTCTTCGGTAACGAGCGTTGAAATTTTCAGGCGGTCAGTTTTTCCTGCTATAAAAGTTTGACTAGTAAAGAGCTCGTTTTTATTTAATAAACCAGACAAAACCAATGAAACAGCTATCTTTGGTTCGGAGGAATCGTAAGATGATTCTCACAGTTCGTTTTTTTTGTTCCAAATGCAATTGGGTTATGTGCCTTTATTTTAGTAAATGGAGGGGAAATATAAATATAAATTTTAATAAACCTTCTTTAATTTTTCACGAAAAAACATACTCAACATTTTAAAAATCTTTTACTTGTGAAACTCAAAATCAAGAAACATAATCAAGAGGCAAAAATCTTTAGTTTTTAATCGCTGTTTGCTGTAAGGATAAAAATACTTTATGAAGCTTCCGCCAAAGTTATGAGAAGTTTCCACTTCCGTGGGACATGACATCAATGTGATTTTCCTTTATATTGCACACTTTAGGGAAATAAAGTCACTATCAACTTTAAATTTTCCTCAGATGCTACTACGGTGACAATTGTAAGTTGTTTGTGAATAAACTCAAATTTATATGGGTCGTACACAAATGCATGACCAAAACCAGACCGTCAGCGTTGCGACTCCTTTGAAGGAGATATTTCTTATGTTTTATCATCGAGAATGGACTTTCGCATCCATTGGCATCGGCAGTTCGCGACCGTGGCATCTTCATAAAAAGACGACGAAAATTACATTTTCGTGTTATACTTTAAAACGCCAAACATTTAGTTACGTTTTGGCCGCACCGTTATTTTCCAAAGAGCGAATGTGCCTTGGTTGTACTGCATCGTTGACGTTTAATTCCCGCTTTCGCTTTTACACGATTTTAATTCTGGAGGTGTAAATAAAGCTACAATTTGACATTACTATATCATAACACATATATAAATGTCATATAAAAACTGCAACTAAAATCTTTTTAATTTTCATTACCAGAAAGTCTGACAGAACTTCACCAAAGATCTGGTGATCATCACAGGTCCTCCCTCGGCTTGCTACTGGCGCTGCTACTGCTCATTGCTAGTGCTTTGAACTCCTCCTGAAGTGACTTCCCAAACTCCACTGACATTGAATCAACATCATATTCATAAGTAATACTCGAAAACCTCGAAGGTCGTTATAAATAAGACAAATTTTTTAAAATCTAATTAGAAGTAAATTATGTACACTGACGCATGTAAAATTCTTCGCAATCAATACATCAAGGTAATATTTGTTTTTGCCAAAGATCATATAACCTGTGTTTCTTACTATTCCAGTTACTCGATTAGTGTTATCTATAAGAAATAAAATTAACATTCAACAAAAAAACTTACTCGGTTTACTAAAGCTGAATCAATATATATATATTTAGCGAAGAAGAGCAACAATTATGTATTCGATGTACAGAGCATACAAAGTAATGTATTTTTTTCAAAACTTGTTCAGTATCAACATAAACAATCGAACTATTTCATGTCGTAATTCAGGACTACATTTTTAAGGCGTGATCCGCTGACAAAAGGTGAAATATTTGTGAACCAAATATGTGTGAGGCGTATTACAAAATCATGTCATCGGTTTACATACTCATAATTTAACTAATTTAGAAGCACTTTATGAAACAAGATTTCATTGCATTTGTTAAATTAATAAAGTATTGTTTTATTAAAATGAGACATACGTCACACCAATAATAACAGTTTGGAAGACAGCGGGCATATGAAGAGCAAGACTGAAGTTGAAATAAAGCATAGAAAAGGACTATAGTACATTTTCATAATACAGTACACTGATGGACGTGAAATGAAAAACTTATATTGGGAACTTTATTGAGAGGGCACTATATTTCATAAATATATGTAAATATACCTTAATCAATATTATTCGTGTGTCAATCTGAAATATGACTTGTTAATAAATGTCTTTTAGGTTTTCTTGTAAAATTGTTAGGTTTTTAACAGTCAGTTTTACACTAAGGGTCATTGTTTTCACCTTCTTTTCTTTAGTATGACTTGAGTATTATGGGGATTTGCAATTAATATGGAAAACTCTTAAGACCGACGAAAATAAGAACTTTTGGTTACATTTATTTGCAATATTATGTAGTATTTTATTGACAGAAAAGACTAAGGGACACTGAATGTAAAACAGTTTCTTACGAGAGATTATTAAATTCAATTTTTTAAAAATTATAAGTGTTTGTATGAGTTATTAAAATGCTTTTAAACAACAGGTTACAAAATGTTTAGACATTATAAATATTTATAATATTTTATGTACTCTATGGAAAATTCATGCAGAAACGTGGACAGCTTATAATTGCACTTTTCTTCAACGAACAATCAAAGCTACCTTTTCATGCCACAAACATATTCCAAATCAATAATCAAACATGACAAACCAAAAAACAATAAAAATAGAAATTTTTAATGAAAGCACTTTTTTTTAATTTATTTAGCCAGATGTAAATTGAGTTTGAGATAAAATATTTTACGATTTGTCTGTGAAAAAAAGTGTATACTTCAAGAAAAATAATAAGCTATGTAATTATTATCTCTCAAAATGACAAAACAGTAACAAAAAATGTAACAAAAGTTGGGCAAGAATTCCAGAATGATGCAAGGTAGAGACGGCTTCTCACTGATTGATCATCTCGAGTATTCCCACCTATATGCTTTCGATCGGGATGTGATTGGGGGGTGACGAGGAGACCCCTTCTCCTCGTGGGGGTGAATTGCTCACTTGAAATAATTCTGCCCGGGTGAAGGCGTAGATCACTATTATTACGTGTAATAAAAAATAGAGGCAAAAAGGATTTTGTATATAAGATATTTTCTGGGAAATAATCTGAAGGGAAATATAGTTTATATTTCCCCTCAGAGGTGTTTTCATAAATAGACTATTTTATATTTGTTACTAATGTCGCTTTGAGTTTAAAAAAGTGTCGAGGAACATTTTCTCTTAAATATATCACCACACAAGTAATATGAGAAATGAAGAAAAATTGTGAATTTACTGATGGATATTTCATTGGTTAAAATAACTTTTTGTAATTTCGTAAATTTACAAAATTAATATTTAAAACGTTTCGTTTCGTACAGTTCGAATATTGTCTCTTTTTTGATATCCTTTTAGTCACTCACCAACACCAAATGCACTTCACTATTCCGTTCATAATTAACCAAATACTTGTTTTTTTTTTAGAATCCAATCAATTATTTTTGAAACATTTTCAATTTTTGAAAGTTTGAAAAGAGTTTCTCGATAGCATCAAAACATATATATTTTCTATCGGTACTTTATTCTGTAAAAAGAAATTTGCAAAAACTTGCATAGCAATACTTGTTCTAAAACTTTTAAATGGTAATATGACAAAAAATTCAGTATGTACCTTTACTACGTTTTATTACAGACTCCATTTATATCTACTATTATAATATTCGGAGACTTCAATATCTGCAAATAATATAATACCTCTAGTAGTAGTAGAAGTAAGCCGCTTTAACTCTTCAACGTTCGAACGTAAAAATAGAGACTATATATAAAGAGGCGATGAGGTTCCCTATATTGCTACTATTGCAACACTGACATTTTCCAGTCATCATAAATTAGTTGGGTAAATACATTAAATATTCAGTTAAATTGCAACTTGACAAATAAAAAGTAACATCACACATGTTGACATAAAGGAGTGACACAGAAAAGTACAGGTTATCCATATATTTTGTGCTCCAAATTTTATATAAAATGTTATTTGTTCTTCTGTCTATATGATTAAAATTAAGAAAATAAGGCAATGAAATTCCCCGCACATGAAACTAACTTGTATTAAAGCGTATTTATAAAGATATGTTTAAAACTTAAAATCTAGTCAAAAATTAATGTATATTTTTAAACTATACTTTGCATTCGAATAATGATCTACATGGAGTGTGGTAAAATAATATCAAGTATTATAAGGCAAAGCAGAAAAGTATCTGACTAAAATGTATATGTTATTATTAGAAAAATGTTTTCTAAAATACTAGTTACGAGTTAAAAAAAAATTCTAAAATATTTACTAAAACGAGGTATCTTTAAGTTTAGCTGATATCTGTCAACCAAAGCATTGTGGGAGCTTAAGCGGGAACTGAACGTCTGCGACGCTGTACAAATATTGGAAAATCCTTGGTTGACCAAATGACGACGTGGCACATTAATTTTTTACAAAAGTATAGCGAAAATGTATTTTTCAACCTATTATATAAATTTCAAAATTTGAAATTACCAACGCTAATGACGCCAATGATCGACGCCAATGATTTGTTATTCAATAAGAAAATATGCTCAGCAGCCCGCGCGTGAGTATCATATCGCTGACTTAAATTTTTTTGCAAATGTGCGCGAGTTTAAATCTGACTGATTAATATCGATAAGAAACCAAAATAAATGTCTCTATCTGAAGCAGTTAACAAAGAAATCAGTCATTAACTTTTCTACAATCCACAAGCAAACTGCAAATTATTTATTTAAATTAAATACATAATTGTATATGTTATTGAAAACGCAATTTATTACTACATGATCAATTATCAATACTAATCGATTCAAAGAGACACATCGTTTATGTAAATGCGAGTTTGTTAATAAATTGTTGAGTTTAAATTATAAAAAGAGAAATGTATCAATTCTATTTAAATGTAGTTATAAAATTTATAAAAAAATGTTGATCGAAGTACTTAAAGTAGCGATTATAATAAAACTAGCGTGACTCGTGCGAAGTCTTCGCATTATTTATTCCATTATGAAGCTCAGATGACAGATCAAACAAATATTTTACTAACATTTACATTTAGAGACGCAAGTATCAAAAGCATTGAGCTAAAGCGCCACTTTATTTATATGTAAGTGGATTTGAAATTAAACAAAAATTTTACCGACCGTCAATCATATTGACGTTGAGCCGTTAGATGGCAGCATTGCTGTTTTGTGTATATAATTTTAATAATTAATTAATTTGCAAAAACAATAGCAATAATAATTTTTTTAGTTGTGGATGCCGGTAGAGCAAGCAATTATCTATAAAATGATATATAATTTATGTGGATTAGTTGTGAGGTTTTTTCTAAAAAGGGAGAATAACATCTTAACCTTAGCGTATTAATATATATGATGATGATATATATTGTCACATAAAATATATAAATTTAATTTAGAAAGTACCCATACACTGGATTGTTAAGGTTGTTGTATGGAATAGTCATAAAAATTCTTATCGCAGATATAAAAAGCCCAAAAACTTACTATAAATTATCTGTGATAAAAAAAAGAGGAAAAATTCTAAAAAGTTAATATGATTATACCTAAGCATATTTTTATATAAGTCACCAAATCGGTAATAGCTAGTTTTGAGTTTTCCAATATTTCTCTATCATCCAGTGAAGGAAATATTTAATGTAAAAACTTATTCATGCAATCTCGCTTATTATGATTGGTGGATATCTAAAGCAAGCAATACTGAGTAACCCTCGTGCCGTTCGATACAGACAGGAGTGGAAACGGACCCGTGTCATCAAACCTACTTATATCATTGACTAATATTATTTCCTGATATTGCACATTAATTTATTGCAACACTACAATTTGAGAACGGGTGGGTTTAATTTAATTACATTTTATTTTATTTTAATTATATCAACGCAGTGATTCTCTTTCTTAGTCGTACACTCTTGACAGAGTGATTTTGATAATATTTCGTCCGACCTTTTAGTAGTCATTCTCGAGATCCATTTTCTTCTACCTCTATTTTTCGCATTGTCAGAAGCACATTGATGGTGGAATGATGAATTTTTTAAGGTTATTTCAGCGTCCTCGTGATATTTTCCATCCATTTTTCCAAAGAACTTTAGTGTTTGCGTTTGCACATTTGACAATAAATTTTCCTTTATATTGAGTTCTTTGAGAATCAATAATCAATTTGCATAATTAGTAGTTCAATAAATTCTGAGTAGACGCCTCACCATACCTAGTATATAAATATTTCCTATCCTAGTACATAAATATTCCCATATCCTAGTACATAACCATATCCTAGCACATAAATATTCCGATGATCCTGCAGTCTCAATATTCACGCGTCAACTCCTTACAGGAAGGTTGAATATAATAGGCATATCTTTTTCTACCCGATCTAGTGACGGTACAATGTCTACTTTGTTTCTTCTCGCAGGCGTCGACATATGTATAGTAGTTTCAGTAAATGTAGCTCTGTACAATTTATTACAGTTTTGAATTCGAGACAATTATTTTTTGCTTGGTCCACATTAATATTTTTCCTTTATCCACAATTTAACGCAAGACAAAATCCAACGCAATAGCTTTTAGTCATAATGGTAAATTTATTATTTCTTCTTCACTTGACGCGAACAGAGCAGTAACATCAGCATAACATAGGTTTTGGCGTTTTCTTAATCCCCATGATAACAAAGGTCCCAATTTTCTTGGAATTTTTTTATCTCCCATTGGGACAAAGGTCCCGATCTTCTGTAACTAACCGTATGCTGTTCGTTGAAGTAATTGAAGGACAGCAAGCACAAAATACAGTACTGTCTAACGCCAACCTGCGTTCTTAATTTTTGTGGATACATACTGTAGAGATGAATAGCTGTTGTCTGTTATCTTCGTAAAAACTTCTACAAAGTAACACCAGATGAGACGGCAAACTCATTTCGGAAATAATCTTTGACAATCACTGGACTTTATGTACTGTGTTAAAAACAGCAAAACATATCTAGTGCTGAATGATAAATTCTCTGGCTTTTTCCACGATTTGTAGCAAAATGAGCATAAGTTCTGGTATTCTTCTACCTTTTACAAAACCAGCTTGATCAGATAAAACAAATATCCTTAGTCTGGCACACAAAATGTGAACACGTATATTGTTGGCGGGGGGGGGGGGATAAGAGAAAGATCAATGTGAAATTATTATATTTCTTTGTTGATCTATTTCTATGCAGTTAAATATGTTAAAAACGTGACAAGTCATCGGTTTGCCAAATTTTGAAGCAAATGGAAGGAAAAACCTCTATTCCAATTTCCCCCATTGCTTTGATAATCTCAATCATTATGTCTTCAACTCCTATGTCTTTGTTCGGTATAAGAAATTTTAGTGCCGCTTTGATTTAATTTTTCAATGAAAGAAGTTGGTGTTCAAGCACTTTTTTAGTAAAAAATGATGCCGCAATCTAAAATGGAGTACAGCCGTCTTTCAAAACTTTAACTAATTCTCATTTCAGTCATAGTATTGCCTGTAAGTATATCCCCCAACATCCTAGGTTCCCATCCAACATTCAAAACCTAGGATGGTTTTGATTTGATTTGGTGAGTTTTGTGCCATATTTTCTTATGCAAATCTTTTTTCTCGGACTTTTTAAAATATTATTCTAATTCCTAACAGAGAGTTTTTTACTGATAAATTACTGTTGTCTCGACAGGCTGCCTGAATGGGCATCGTGTTAAGTTATAACATTCCAGCATTGCTCACTTTTTGGTTTTAACTTTACAGCTAAATACCAATCGTCACTTGTGGTTAATTTTATGCAGATATTTTTAATTTATCAGATTTATAGCCAAGATTTCTAATTACACCGTAGTGCTTTATTAAACGAGACTCTGTCACGTATTTTCATTCAAGTTTTGCCGTTTGCAGCTTATTTTTCATATATATATGCTGATTTGATAGGCAGTGGGTTTAGGTAGCGGGTACAAATTTATAATCAAATTTTTCTTCTTCAACTTACTTTTAAACTTCTCTAGTTCTGCCATAACAAAAGGCTGTACTTGGGGATGCTGTTTAAAGTCTTTGCCCATAATTGTTAGGTTGTTATCTGCTGCAAATTGAATGAGGCGATCTACCCTATATTTCCTGCGGCCAAAGACATAGTGATCAACTCTATTCCAAAGGTCTGCATTGATCCTGGTAACTTAAATTGTTGCGTTAAATTCACTTAAAACTAGTTTAAGGTTAGATTGTTTCGATTTTAGATATAATTTACACAGGTTTAAACATAATTATTCAAATCCACGATAAGTTCTTCAATACTTAAAAGATACACGTAGGCAGCAGTACTTGGAGGATACACGTAGGTAGTCTCCTGGATATAGTATCCTGGATTATAATTTGAAACGTCAATTGAAACCATTATCTTTAACTTGAATACTGATAGTTTCTACAACTTTCTGTAGATTAGAACTGACCTCAGTTGGTAAAAGAGCATTATAATTTTAAATACCTTCCCACTTTTTGATGTATTATTTCATTTAAGACTGTTATTCTAAATATTACACATTATAAACATATTCAAAAAATAACATTATTATAAAACTGTAATTATTTTTAGTACTAGTAGTATAGGAGAAATTAATATGTACATACTAATATGTAAGAAAAATTATACTTGTACATTTATATCATTTTAATTTACTAATTATATATTGAAATAATTCGTTACGTGTATTTAAGTTATTAATATAATATGAACACGCATGAGAGCGAATGTAACTCTAACGTAAGCAAGAAAATTGTTTATATTTTTTAATATAAAATTTATAAAGTTTAAGGCTTAATTTAACATCAAGCGTAAGACCTTTCTCAAATCACTCAAACATGTTGCTTTCGAATTTGTATTCAAGGTACGCCAAGTGTAAAACTACATACTCGTGTATTCTTTTGTTAATCAGATGTACCTTTTGGCTCATTTTTTACGAATGCTTGTGGTACATGGCCGTACAAAATCTGTCTCTTTGATCTTTCTTTTTTTATTTTAGTGTGAAAGAATATTCCAATATGATTACGTTTTTGTTTATTAATAAATAATATGTGTAGAAAATTGTCTAATGTTCCATTCAAGTTGCTTCATAAACTTTGTATGTGTTTTTTTTTTCAAACGAACAATTTAGACAGAATATTTTTGACCTAAACCAAGGGGAATGGAAAATCCTCCATTTTATCGATCTTAACTTAACATAATTGCTATTGAAATAGTCAGTATTGAGACCCAAATGTTAAGAATTTATTATTTAGTAAACATTAATTTTACTCAAAAAAGTACGAAATGCATTTTTTACCTCTATATTACTCAATATACAGATATTTTCATTACCAGAAATTTAAAAATTTAATAAAATCTGAAAGTAGAGAAGAGGTAGAGGTTTTTCTGCGGAAATTTCTCCAATATAAACGAAATATTATTAAGAGGGCACATTTTATCAAAAAAATTAGCGCTTAGTTATGAATACAATTTCTTTCATTAAATATATAAATTTACCCTAAATTTCAAACTGAAAACGACTTTACGTTGAAAAGCGAAAGAAATTAGTTGTTCCGATGATGAACTTAACCGTGGTGTGAATTTAAATAATAATATAAAGTGAAAGTTACCAAACTCTGAAATTGCTTTCACTGATGAATGTAATTCTCAGATTTTACATTCAAGATATTGCGCACGACCAAGACTCCACCGTCTGTGATGAATTTATTTATATGGATACCAGATATATGTATTATGTCATTTTGAGAACGATATAAAATACATTAAAGAATGAAGTCATTTTGTAATATAATATAAATACATTTAAGTACGCTAGACTAAGACGATATTTGTAAAAATAGTATTTAACAATTGTATTGTATAAAGAAATTAAATTATGAAGAGAGTAATAAATACATTATTACGTATTAAATTATCGATTCGAGTATGTTTCATTGTCAAAATTTTGTTGAATTATTTTGGTAAAGTTTTTGTATCAAGAAAAAATTTTAATTTTAAACCATTATATTTAAAGGGACAGAAATGAACTAAATATACTAATTACGAAAACCAAATGTTATTCAAGAGACAACATATAAAAAACATTCTATAAGTATCCACTTTATGGTGGAAATAGTGGTAACACAAAAATTAAGAAGAGATCATTTCTGAAATTTTTTCTTTAAAAATTTTTATTAAAATAATATTATCCAACCTGCATTTATATTTCCTTGTGTTCACATGCATATATGTATATGTATATACACATGCATATATATATATATATATATATATATATATATATATATATATATATATATATTATCCACTTAATATGATCAAATTACCTTGAAACTTCTCGTCAGAATCAGAATATTTTATGCTATCTGTAGATATGTTATTTTTATAGAAGAAATCTTACATAGGACAGTTTTAGATTCGATTCAAAACAGATGAAACATATCTAATATTTCTGGGAGGAGCTTCTTGAAAAAAATTAATTAATGGGTCACATGAAATTATGAACGTAGTTTAAGAATCCTTGTTCTATTAACTCTATAAGTTTTGTCGTATGTTGGATAGGCTAAAGCGCCCACAGTGTTTGTTTTTCGCATCTTGTACTACTACGGATAAATTCTTAATTGGCACAATGTATTGACGGATTATTCCAGTGGCTCGATATAACATTTTATGTACTCTAATTACCGTAAAATACTAAGATGAAAAATTAGTAACAGATCTAGTATATTTGATGTAAGTAACAGATCTAGTATTTTTAGATGTTCAGCAGTATGTACTGGATAAATACAACTTAGAAAGGCGTCACAATATTTTCAGCAGAATTTCACCTAGCCTGGAATATTGGGAATTTTTAATGGCCATTGAAAAATCTCCTAGCGGTGTCAGTATCATTTGTTTTTCCCGGTTGACAGCAATTTGAGTAGATTTTACAATGAAGCTCGGAGTAGATTTGTATGCAATAATTCCCAAATCTTGTTTTAAAGATGCTTGAATATTTTTGTTGAATGTCGACTAGATTTTCGTTATTGATAGATATAAAAGACCTATTTTTACATTTCTAAATGGTACGCGACACAAAAATACTCAAAAACAAGTTTTATCCATGTACGTAAAATAAAAAAACATATTAATAATTTTAGGTGTTCGGTGTCTTAGAACTTTGCAAAATATTAACTTCCGTAAGATTGGCACTAGAGACTGTAAGGATTTATGCAACTTTGGTAGTTTTCGCTTTTACTGTCAATAATGGTCAAAACAAACTGCAGTCTGACATTTATAGATTTCGTTACTAAAGAAATTTCAACATCGTGTAGGTTAGGTAATTAACGTTTAACGTTAATAACATTCCCACAATTTACTTCTCCCGAGTCTCTTAGCAAACAAAAACCTTAATGGCCGGCATATTCAAATAGACTAAGGGTGACGATTTTTCTATTTCTTTTCAAATACCCATCAGGATTTCCTTCAGCGCTGAACTATCCTTATTGATTATTATGAACAGAATTGCCATTACCATTACAAGTTAATGTTACTTTACTTAATTTAGTTTGGTACATTAATATCGAAAGCAGTGTCCTGCTAATTCAACAATCATTCAGTAATGAGGGTAACAATTGACATAATATCTACAGAAACTTTTAGTTTACCAATCGTAATAATCTTTTTTACTTTCGCTAAAATATACGCATAAGGATATATTAGAAAACTCTGAAAAAATTCTTATTTCAATAATTTTTTATAGCGCTAATTAACTTTTTATCAGTGAATAAAACAAGAGTTTTCTTGTCTCTTTAGATTCGAGACCTGCCTCTTTCTATCATCAGCATTTTTAGGAGAGTCTGATCTTCCTAAAGCTTTATATATGATTTCCGTAGCTATAAGGCTACCACATAGTTGTGTAGAAATCTTGTATGAAAACTTTGCTAGAATCAACCTTAAATGTATTTTCTGGTATCTCAATTGCAAAAATTCCGTTTTCACTAACTGAATTTTTATCACCTCTGACTAAACTAGTCATTTACTTCCTCGAACCAAGTATTATACTTATTCCAAAACCGGAAAAGTTTTTAAACATTAAGCGTATACAGATTTAAAAGAATATGTGTTCAATATATTAAGTATAGCAATATAACTCAACTAGAAAAAGAGGATTTTCATTTTAAAAATTTAATAATATCAAACAAATTTCAAAAGTCTGCAATGGTTTCTGAAAGCGCCTATACTGTAAAACAAAACGAAACACTATTGTTCAAACTCGTGCGAAATTGATAAATTTTGAATTCAGAAAGAAGACAGTTTAAGATTTCAGAGAATCTATATATCATAGGATAATAGAAAGATACTCACGTACAGTTAGTCAAGGAGGATCTAAAAACCTACCATTTTCAGCTAAAAAAAGTAGAGTAATTTCAAATTATTTTGTGACTAAAGTAACTAGGATAAATAGTCATAGTTGAAGTCATATTTAAAATTTAAATAGTTCATATTTTGTCATTAAGATATTTTCTTAAACTCCATCGCTTTACGGTTAAACAAATAATTAAATTCTACGAGCTTGCAAAGTAAAAATGTTATGTTTTAATCAAATATCATATTTAAGTATGAAATGTCTTGGGCCATTATTCTGTGTTGTCAGGAAGTATGTGATTAGTAAGTACATTTATTTTTAATTTGTCTAAATTAAGAAGCGATAACGCAATCAGAGATTTTAAGAAGAGCTTTTCATGCATCTAAGTCTCCGAAACGGTTCATTTAAAAACACCCGCGATATGACCTGGACTGATTCACTACATCCTTGGTACGCTATTCATTATATTATTTTAACTAGAAACTTTCAATTTCCTTTAATCAATCAGAGTACTTCGCAACCATAAAGTGGTTACCATTTTATTCCTTCATACAATTTGCAGTTCTTCTTGAGATTTCTACGCAAATTTAATAATATACTCTCTAAACTTTTAATATTTGTTTAAAGTTCTAGATCATTTAAAAAGTTTAGCTTTAATTTTGACATGCGTCGGTATTCACTTACGGTAAAGCATATCTATCAAAAATATAATCTTCAAAAGAACATTCAATTAAAGTACCTAAAAGTAATGTTTGAACATAAATCAAGCTTTTCGTAAAGCATGCTAAACACAACCCTCCTTACATGTGGATTGTAGCTAAAGACACAAGCAAATGGAGTATCGTACTTTAAAATAGATAGTTCTAAATTGATTTTGAAATAAAGAAGAAATCTTGCAAGAGCTTGTGATTATTCATAATTCAAGTATAATAAAAAATATAATGAAAAACTTGTGGTGCCTAAAATGTTTAAATAATGTAAAATTATAAAATACCGCAAAATATTTAAAAAATTACCTTGTTCTTAGATATCCGTTTAATAAAAATAATTCACAAATAAAAGAATTCATAGAATTCATTGCTGCAAAACGCATAATGCTGAGTTACTGAAAATGACGAGAGCAACAATTAATGATTCGTTAATTTCCGTGATCGATAAGTAGGTAATAAACATATTAAATAGGTACTGTATATATACAACCAGGTAATTTGTTAGGTACCATGTACACAAGCAGGTAACTTGTTTCTCCGTTATTAATTAGCAAAGATCTTTGCTAATAGCCCACCTGAAGATGTTGTGATACAACGAAACCTAGGTCGTGGTAAAGAAATTAAAGATAGTAGAAATAATACTACATCACGTAGTTTCATTTAATTGTGAATAATGAATTTCTACAAAATTAACGCCAAATATATTCAATAAATGAATGTACTAAAATTGAATAAATAACCAGTTACTTTATTAATCTTGTTTATAAGGAGTGCTTTCCCGCTTTGTTGTTAACCTCAATTGTCTCATTTATTGTGCGACGTTATCGAATTCAGTTATAACTCTCGATGATGGATTACGATGATGGATTACTAATTAGTTATAATGGCGCGATTCGACAATAGTCCTCGATGATGGATTACTGAACTTAATACCATCTAAAATCATTGCAGCTTTTAACAATGTTAAACTGTAAGCTTGTTGGATGTTATTTTTTAACATGACTTTTCAATTTAATATATTTTATGATGGTGAACTACGATTGTTTTATTTTGTATATATCTATCTTTCGTTTTACAATTTGTTTTTTTTAGCAATGTTTTAATCGGACATCTGTATATTATACCTAATTTGTGATCATATAATACTTTATCAATCAGAATTTCCTTTAAGTAAAATAATAGGATGAGAACTGTTTAAATTATAAAGGACATTTAATGATTTTTTTCACATTGACTCTAGGTAGTAAACATTTTGAAAATTGTGCATTAAGGAATTATAAAAAAATTTACCTGAATTCAAACCTTTTGAAAATTTCACGTAATTTATTGTTTTAGTGGTGTAAAATTGATGTAATCAAATAAATTTAGATATTTTCGTGGTAACGACTATGTGACTTTCAGAAAAATTTATATCATATTTTCTGAGAAAGAATAATCCCTACACGGTTATGCATGAATTTTTTGGAAGCGAACATACAAAAAATATAGCCTATTAACACCTAAGGCACAGTGCTATAATGACTTTTGATTTATGAGCTTGAATGGGTTTGATTTATGATTTTTAAAACGGAAGAAGACGTATGAATTATTTATATTTTAGGACCCTAGGCTGGGCCTAACTAGGCTGTAGTTGGGCGGGTGGACTCGGTGACACTCGCTGAGCCAAGCAACGGTCTAGGTTTTTAACGCCCCTATGCTGGCTGACGACATGAAGGGGCTGGTTTTTCCCAAAATGGGAGTTGAACCATAACATCTAAAGGTCAAATTCCCGTTAAAATTCACTACACAGGCATTTTTTTTTATTCTGGAAAGACTTGAACACTTGCTTTTATAATATGAGGAGTCTTTTAAGCTTTCCAAATACTTAGCCATGTGTGAACATACAGAACTTGGTAGGTAAAAAAACCTTTCAAATACCAGTTTAACGTACAGTAAGAGGGTTCACAGTATTTTTACAAATATTGGTTTTTCATAACGTAAATAATTTGCTTACTACGTATTTTACAGGCAAAAGAATACGTCGATTATTCTTATACGCCTGTAATAATTTTTATTACTTAATTACTTTTGCATATATTTCCAAAAACCCTATTTACCGTAATTTTAGATTGAGCAGCTTCGAAAATAAGGGTGGGGGTAATTATTTCTCGTTTTTTCAATGTGTCCCTCAAATCATTCTATGTAAAATTGTGACAAAATATATTTTTAAGATCCATATAAAAATTCCTTAAAAAGAATATCCCTCATGTAATGAACTAAAAACAAATGTTCGAGTGCTTAACTCGTCCTCCACGAAAATAGCTATTTAACAATTAGAGTTTCAGCTATTGGTTTAATATATTTATTGCCATGCCAAATTTCAAGTTTTTCCGTCAAATATTTTTTGAGGAAAACAACTGACAGACAGACAGAACCTGAGCGATCTTATAAGGGTTTAATTTTTGTTTCTGAAATATAGGACATTTAATACCTACTTTTTTGACCCCAAGCATAAAATTATTTCTTTAATATACGAACTTAAATATGTTATCATGTTAAAAGTTCGCATATAAGCGAAAGATGTACGATGTATTTAAGTGAAAATCCTATCAATTAAAAATTATGCCACTTTGTCTCACAACTATTGCTCTCGGTTGTGCACGGTGATATATATATTTCTAGTTATTAAGTTGCGTCCAATGATTTATTCACATTAATGTCGTAAACAGTCACATTTTATGTTAAAAACTTAACAAAATTAAAAATTTCTTCGGCGTGCAAATGTGCAGAATATAATGAAAAGATGTTCTTTAATATATTAACCGAAAATGGGAACAAACATATTATCATCTTAATGGAAAATCATAATAGATTTAAGTGATAAACCTACCAAATGAAAATAGTGCCACTTTATCTCATAACCACACCTTTCGGTTGAGCATGGTGATTAATAATTTTCCCGTTTCCAAATTGCGTCTACTAGTTTATCCCTACGAGTGTTGTAAACAGTGATATTATGTATTTAAAAGTTATTACAAATAAAAATATTTTGAACAAGCAAGTACGCAGAATAAAATTTAAAAAATGTAGTGATAGTATTCATAACGTGAATACGAAAGGCGACATTGAAAGTCTCTATTATTGCTTAACGCAGTAGGGTATACGGTAAAACTGCCATAAAATATTACGGAATTAAATATATTAAAGATAATTTAAAAAATTATTACAGACATGAGTAGTTTTTACTTCATTTTAAAAAAGACTTAATTAAATTTCACTTCCATCTACTCAATATTATTAATTTTATCTTATTTACTTTATATGCACAATATATATTATATATTGTACTCATCCACAGAGGAAACATTTATGTCATGATAAAAGTGCTGCAGAATATAAAGTCACCGGAAATTTGCGAGTGTAAAATTACTGTTTACTGGTCTCATCCCATAGGTAACAAAAGTACATATAACTATGAAATAACCGTGAATTTTCAAAACCAATATTTTTATCATAGATAAACATATAACTGACAATTAACGATTATACATTCATCGAAATAAAACGGACCCTGGATTATTTCTTTGCTTTATGCTCCAGTTGTAAATACATTTCCGTTTCTTAATATGGTATCTAGCTTAATATTATTTTATGCTTGAGATGGTCTGAATAAAAATTTGCTTTATAATAAAATATTTGGTGATCAAAGAAAAAAATTCATATGCCATTAATAAATTGATTAATATTTTGTAATTATTTTGATGACTTACTTTTGAAATAGTCAACTTTTCACACAAACACACACACATACACACACATATATGTGTGTGTGTACGTGCGTATATATATATATATGTGTGTGTGTGTGTGTGTGTGTGTGTGTGTGTGTGTGTGTACGTGTGTATATGTGTGTGTGTGTGTATTTGTGTGTGTGTGTGTGTGAGTGTACATGTCTTAGATGATTACGTAGTATTTAGTATATAGTGTAGTGTTCAAATGTAATTTTTTACAAATGAAAATAGTGAATTATGTTATAAAGAAATACTACAAAAAGGTTTCCCTTTTCAAATATAAAACATTAAAGGTGTAATTGAATTGTTTCAAGGTATATATTTAATAATTCACAAAATAGTGAAATATTAATTTACAATTATGATACATTACAGGTGAGAAAATGTGTTAATAAAATCTTTTTATTTGTAATGGTCAGTAACCTCTAATCAGAGTTTCCTAAATATGTAGACGTATTGTAACTAATATAAAACACGGAGTATTCATCGGGAGAGAATTGGATAACGAACGTTGTTTTATATAGTTATACTTTCATTTAAGTGCTCTTAATGGATTTCAAGAAAGTAAGAATTGTAAGAAACTATTTTGCTCCGATCGTATGAGCACCGGCCATTATCGCAGTTAATAGCAAGAAGTTGGCTATAGTATTCCATGAATAAACAAGGCCGATCGAGAATGGTTAAGCTTAATGAATGTTCGCTTACGTAAGCAAAGGCCGACGGACCGACTACATTTTACAACTTATAAACATTGTCTGAAATTTGTAATAACAAAACCATTATAAATCGTTTGAAGGAGATCAAACGCTAAAATAGACACTTACCTATCTACAGTGATATAGCGTGTATATTGCATCGTGTTTTAATTGATATTAAACGTTACTTTTGGTCTCCACTCATTTGATGTAAAATACAACGCATTTCGTAGATATACTACGAATTTAATCGCGGAGAGAATAAATATTGTTAAACTTACTTTGTTTCACAAAAATATGACTTTAGGGAATTCTGGATATTTTCGCCTTTTTTTTTATTATTTTTGGGGAACGAAATATTTTCTTTCGGTAAATATTCAAAATTTCCAATCTTTTCTTTTTCATTAGATGACAAATTAAGAGATGCATATTTAGACCCAATGATTTACTTAGGTTTAATTAAAAGCACTGTAATGTACCAACCACAAATTACTTAACTATTAGTTATCTATTTCGAATATTCTCGAACACAACATACAAAACTACTAATAAATTATTAGTTATCTTTTTCGAATGTCCTCAAACACAATTTACTTCCAACGAACAAAACTATTAATTCAATAAACTATTGTTATCCTAACCTTTTTTATATCCTTAGCAACTACCGGAACTGTCAACTTACATTGTCAATAACAAATATACGATTCCCTTCTTATTTGCGTCTGGTTATATCTCCTATCATTTTTTCGCCTGACTCTCGAAGAAGGACCTTCACAGCATGATAATATTGAACGAGGGGGAAATATTGTGCTGATAGCATGAAGGCTAAAAATAAGAATAGCAACAATTAGGGTCATTAAAAATGGAATTATCAGTAAAATAATATTAAATAAAGACATTATTCTCATTATCGGGTTATTTCGTTAAGCTGGTGCAGTATCCATATGTATGCGTACCTGTGACGAGCACATAATTGAATTCCTCCCATGTAATATTAAAGGGATGCAATGGTATTATTTAGTACAAATTTGACCTGTTAGTTAACTAAAGAGTTTGTTTTGTTCGTAACCATGCATTCAATAAATTCACCAGTTTATAGAAACTGGAATATAGATAAAAATGTTAAAATTAAGTCATTATATCGTCTCTTTTTCGGTTCATATAGAGCTACATGTTTCATGAAACTTCCGTCAAAGTTTTCTACTTGGACATACATTAACGATATAATAAAATTTGTATTACGGGATAACAATATTTATATTTCGGTGCAAAGACTTCACAACGTTTAAAACCAAATTATTTGGTTCAAATTGTCATGAACCGTACCTATGAAATAGTTATGTGTTATACTCTGCGATAACAGCACATTACAATACCAAGAACAAACAATAGAGCGGGGCGTTATGCCGTATATGCAGATCATATTTTCCGAGCCCTTACCTACTCAAAAAAGTATTATTTTCCGTTTCCCAAATTATCTATTTGTCATGTACCTTATCTGCCTTTGAAATATCGCCGAATCGCTCTGCATTACATAAAACATTAAATTCCCTTCACTCTTTTCAAAATAGCGGCAGGGACAAGATCGCTTTAGATATAAACGAAACCGTCTCTACTTTATCTCCCGTCCGCGTGCGTTCGCGTACCGTTTTCCTCATACCTGAATAGATAATCAGAATCAAAAGTTAAAATGCCTGTTGCATTTTAAAATTTTTTTGAACTTTGGTAATCGCCTCCCGTAACTCTGAGCTATGTTTCTGCAATAATCTTCAAATTCAAAAGATATATGTTGAAAATAGTCAAATATGGTACTACAATTCCTTGAACTGATATGCAATCAACCGAGTATATAATTTTTTTCTTATAATGGGACTGAATTACATAATATGGCTAAATTATATAAATAAAGGTTAAATTATATTTTTATTGATACTGTATATTGGCGGAGGTTAAATACTACAGTATTTGAAAGAACATTGCACTAAAGTAATTTAACTCAAATATGTAACCATTTGCCACAACGTGTAATAAAACCTGCATTATATTTTGACTGAATACTTTTTACTGGGTATTGGCGAAGTTTAGATATTTCAGCTTTTCAAAGTGCACTTAATTAATGCAATTTAACTCAAACATTACACAATAATAATAATATTTTAATTTATTAATCTTGTCGTACGTAATAATTTTAATACTTAAAATGAATTCAGGGCACCTTTGGAGAATATAACATTTAATTTGTAATACACACACATATAACTTATTTAAACCAAATTTTAATAAAAACGACAAACGTGTAACATTTTCCAAACTCGATAGCATTACAAGTTATTTTTCTAGTGAATTATTTTTCATTAACGTAAACAATTACTTAAACATTAATAAATATAATATTAATATCCCACTAATATCGATAATTTTATCTCAATTTCTATCACACACCACCCTTAATAATTTTTTTAGGTAAAAAATTGCACCTCTGAAAAAAGAGAGTATGGAACATGAAGAGTTTATGTGTTCAAAATCAATTTTAAAAAGTGAATAAATAAATTTGCAGTTTACGTAAAACTAGCTTTTGTTAAATTTCAGGTATTAAGAAAAACAAAAGTGAAGGAAAGATTAAAAAAAAGGAAAAACAAGAAAATCTACTAAGATAATATTCTGCCTGGGACTTTGTCCATATGTTTTGAAAATACGGCAGGATTATGTGAAGGAAATTTTGTATTCGCCAATGAGATTGATAGGACTAAGTTACTCTAAGAGTTTACCTTTAGGCTAAGCTCAATAAGATTTACCGCGCGATAAGCAGACTTCAGTTTCTTCTGAAAACTTACTAATATTGTTTCTAAATATGATATTGTTTTAAAACTTCTATTGTTCAATTTTGTGCATTAAAAGTTCAGTGGGTGAATCAAATTATATTTATACTCAGAAGGCATCGAGTGTATATTTTCGAAAGTTGTTTAGAGTCGTTGCCTTATTTTAAGGCTTTTCCCTAATTATTTATTCAATAGCATAAATCTGCCATCCATTTCTTTCCATGTACAATGTATACTTTGGGTATTTACATTTCACATATCAATTTTGAAAATTTGCTTTCTTTCAATTATTTAAAAAAAAATTATTTATTAATTTATGCTGCTTTTACAATTTTGAAATATTCTGAAGTAGGGAAAGTTACATTTGTATATTGAGGAAACTCTTTCAATTGAAATGTAATTTTAAAGAATGCAAAATTACTGTTATAAAATTAAAATACTATAACAGTTTCACAAATAAAACTAAAAAATATAATTAAGTTTATAAAAATGATTCCGTAATGAGACCATATTAATCGTTTCTCGTCTCAAAATTAAATTATAATAGACAGCACCAGTTGGGCCGCGGCTCCCAACGCTGGCATTTTTCTTCCACCTGAGATACATTACCACTTTTATTTATTCCTTTATACGCACAAATAAATTTTTAATTATAAGGATGAATCATGTCAGCTCTTAGTATTCTAATAAAATATTAACGAAAATTAAAGTAGCGAAGTGAACGAAACTGTGATGTGTAATAAACCTTCCGTGAATAAATTTCAATTATCTGACATTAAGACTAAATTATAACGATAAGCTCCTGAATGGAGTTAAAAGTGTATTTACCGAAATTTAATTTGTTTTATAACAAATGAAATTTCGGGCAAATGTAACATAAAGACAAAGTTGATATGAGTAAACACATTGGATGTTTACGCCGTAATAGAAGAGAAGTAATATTGGGTTTCTGGTTAATCGTAGTGAAACTCGTAAGTATAACATTTTAATTCTACATAGTTTTATTAGTATAAATACAAATTCTAGTTATTCGTTGTGTCTATTTCATTTTTATGAAAGTTTTCTACTTTTTGTAAGTCCTTTTTAAGGAGATACGTCAAAATTTTATATGGTTTTTCTTTGTCTTACTAAAAAAATATATTATATCTTATTTTATGAAAAAAAATTTGCAAAAGCTTCTATGTCACAATTTATGTTTTTGCTGGAAATCAATCGTTTTGGTTTTTTCCATTTAAATTGCATTGTTTGTCACTACACCCTTAATAGCCATACGAAGTCCAATATATTAAATAAATTTTCTTTTAATATGTCAAAACCAAAAAATGTTAAAAAATTAAAAGGATGTTTGAAATAGATAACAATTCATTAGCAGTAAAAGTACTTTCAAGTAAGTTTTTTAAAGTAAGTTTTTTAAAGTACTTTCAAGTAAGTTTTTTAAAGTAAGTTTTTTAAAGTACTCAAATCGGTATATTTTACTCAATCAATCATGATTGGCGTTTATAAATATAAAATATGTAATTTAAAAAAAATTATCTCTTTTTTATTAAAAGTAAAATAATGAAAATTGCACTTTTGCTGAAAAATAAAAATTAAATAATAATTTCCACTTGGATACTTCCATTAAAATCAGAAATTTGTGCAATATGTTGAATAGAAGAGAACGAAAGAAATTATTTTAATAGTAATTTTTTTTTGAGGTGCTAAATAAAAACTTGCCAAAAGCTGCAATTTTATATAATCAAACACGTTTCATATTTTTTGGCTTGAATTTACATTTTAGTAAAATATTGAAATGTAGTCTTTATTATTAATAGACTTCACATATTGAAAATTTCCTAACGGAATATAAACAATACACACTTACAAGGTAAATCGTTTTCATCAACCATTGAGAATAGAATCTGGTATCATTAATTTGTAAGTCAACTAAATTAGTCTATAGTGGTAAATGTTAAGACAACATGGCCCAGATGGTTTTTAAAATTAATTATAATTTATAAATCATAATAACTCAAATAAACCTCCATGATTAAGCTAAAGATCAGCTTCAACCAATACCGCACATATTATAGGATAAACAAAATACCCATATGCAAGCTTTTAACTTACATTTAAATTTAGTTTGTTTAATATCAGAATTTTCCGTAAACCTTTTACTTCATACGTTGTATGTAGAGTATTTTATGTACATAAAATCATAAATAAATTTTACAAAACTCTCGAGGAAATAATACTTATTTATGATACTAAAACTATGTCATCTACTACGTAGAAATCCTTTTTAATATACTTTTCTTTTTTAACCATTCATGCCAACGCTATAAATATACAATCGACACAGCAATAATGTAGCTTCGACCACCTACATATTCACAAGACATATAAATGCTACGTGGAATTAACTATTGAACGTGAGAATATAAGAAATAGATATTTTCACAATTCAGTGTCGTTCAATCTTCAATACTATATGAGCTTTTGGATACCCTTTTCCACTGTCCCCCGCTACATCTTACTCTCTTATAGGTTTTATAAAAAAAAATATTTCCTTCAAAAACTTCTCTTCAATTTCACCTAATGACGTAATTTTTAGAATCCACCCTTAATTAGTCCCAATTACACTGGATTAGGTCATCGCGCTGTGTGACAGTTGATTTATAGAGGAAAAGCGACGGATATTGTTAAATGGAAAGGGTTTTTTTCGGGTTTAACGCGGTTAGCCAACAATTGCTTCATACAAAATAGCCTCGATTAAAATCTTTGTGAAGAAGAAAATTTAAATTTTAAAATGTTATCTTTGTGTATTCACATTATAAAAATAAGGGTACGCTAATTTTTGGTCGGAATCATTTCAAACCTTTTCCAAATTTAACAAAGCTAAATAATATAGCAGTTTATGAATTAAAATGGAGCTAAAAAAATGTCTGTTTTTTGATATTTCTTATCCTCGCTTTATCTATTATTAAACTAATTTATTTTTTTAAATGAGTATACATGCAGTTATATAAACTATGGTTCAATGCTTAACATTATAATATTTGCTAATTGGTTCGTTATTTACCATACCGTAAATATGTAATAAATATATAACTTTATCGCCACTACATGGTCATGAATAATACAGAAACTTATAAAACTATGGTCAATTTATAAAAAAAAATTTCAAATACAAAAAATGTTTTTAAAATATTATTAAAGCTTTTCCGACGCGAGGAAAGAAATAGGTATATAATAAAAAAGATATCAACTTCATTGAATTCAATATAGATTATTTTGTTAATTGAAATTGTTTTCGAATGAATAGAAAAAATCCACAAGTGTAAATAGATGTTATTGCACGTTAATTACCATGAAATTATGGAACACAAATATCAGTGCTGGCGCTTTTGAAGAATGTGCGGAAATAAGATTGTGAAGAATAACTTTAATGATTGTTTCTTTTTACGAACAAATCCTCCCATTACATGGACGTCGTCGACACGCAGTTAAAAACGAGATTGAAATATGATGATATAACTGAATTTAGCCGTATTCTCTTTTTATGTTCACAAAAATATTTTAATACCGCGAGTTAGATGTTTGGGCTCCAATTTTCTATATTTAACATGAATATATTTCCCAAGTAAGACAAATAAAATATAATCAAACAACAGATATGTAATGAATCAAGATGGACCGTTTTGTATTATATTTAGTTATTTTTAATTAAAATCTTAACCACCATGAAGAAAGATAACAGTGACAATAATTAAACGTAGACGCAATCCGCGCACTGAATTTGTCTATAAAATGTCAACCGATTAACTTTATTTGTCAATTAAACTCTAATAACGCGCGATAATAATATAATAATCCCGACACTTCATATAAATTATAAACAAAACTTCTGATAGAAGACCATAAAATTGTCGTTAATTCGCTTGATACTAATAATTATTATAAGTCTTTGCCCGTGTTATCAAAAGGGTTAGCTTGAAGGCCATCATTTAATTAATCTTTTACATACAAAGAGAAATTTATAGTTACGTGGCTTTTTCGTAGATACTTATGTAGAGACTGAACCTACGCATTATAAGCAAGGTTAGCCTAATACAGTAAGAAACTTGAAGGCAGAAAAGCATCTTTTATGTACTGACATTTTAACGTATCCATCTTGTATTTGGCGGGCTGGGGTTTTTACGGTCTGTGACGTATATAAAGAAAATATTTAAACGTAGATGCAGGTAAGAACATTGTTTAAGATATATTTGCAATAAACGTTTAAACGATATGTTATTGCATATTCACTTCAACTCTGAATAACTTCGTTATAAAAGCTAGTGATTCGACTACTTTCGTACACGTTTCATTCAGTCGATTATCTTATAATATTAAATGACCTAATTACATTTTTTAATTAATTTATTAACATTTCCTTAAAATTTATTTACCTTAAATTTTTCAAAGAACCCGAAATTGGTACAGATATTAATTAATTCGGAGTAAAATTTAAATGGGTGACTTAAACACCGATGACACGAAATAGTCGAAACGTTCGATGCAATTCAGTTTATAATAAAAAATAAAACATTAGCTATTTCTATTCCAGTCAAGTAAACCTATAAGACGATAACCTTATAATGAGAGAAAAACAACGCGGCCTTAATGAAAAATATATGCAAATGAAGTGGCAGAAAAAGCCATGAAAATAAAATCTCCTAAATTTTTTGATATTTATTAAATAAGGAAATATTTCGGTGATATTGCTCATCAGTACCATATAACACTTCATAGTATTTTTCTTATTCTCTTTTTAAAAACAAATGTACTGCAAGTGAAGTCTCATAATGTTAATTCCATTAAAGAGGTGATAATTTTACCTGCTGAAAATTAAAACGATGATTAAACTAATTTTTTCACGTTAATTGGATAGAAATATTTTCAAACGCCAAAAGTTATTTCCTCCTGACCTTTTGATACACATAACGTTAATACGATGGCGACGTGACTCTCTCTGATTAATGAATTCGCTTCATAAATACATTAATCGACAAGTAAATTTTCCCTTTTCATCGAATGATTACGTTTTAACTATCTTTTTTAAATACATGTAGTGGATATAAATTATATATGTTCACACATAATGTATATTTTAATTTGTATTCAGGTTTTCTACCAATTATCGAGCTTAGTGATTGTGCAATATTTTCCGTATATATTTAAGTAAAGTTGATATAATTAAAGCATAATAGAAAAACGAGTATCGAAAGGACGAGTATAGAAAGGAGAGAATACACAATAGTGTATTAAGAATTATGTGCGGCAATAAATTGTGGAAACTGTTGAAAATGGACGAACATTAATTGAAAGAGGTGAAAATGAGATAAGAAAAAAATTTAGTGGAAAATGGTAGTCACATATATTGTGAAAAAACATGTATGTATAGATTCAGTTATAATTTAAGATGAACATAAAAATTAATAAATAATTGCAAAGATTTGGAGAGCAATAGTAAGATATTTTATACACATGATTTCAAATAAAAAAGATTTAAAAAATAGGCAAGTATGTGAAATAGGTACGCGGATAAAATGGATACGCCTCTAAAAGAAGTGTAAATACAAATTAGGTACACGTAAAATATTGTAGTACATATAAAATAGGTTGGTTAGCTTATTCATATTTCCTATAATAGTTTAGCAGCTTAACGAAATAATTTAAATTAAGAATAATTTATTAATACGCAGAATTTTTAAACTTTCTCCTAACCGTGCTTCAAAAATTAAATTTGAAATTGTACTTTCTTTATAATTTCAATATTTGGCAAAAGGGGCTTCAAACTAGAGAAGGCAAAAGGACTTTAATAAAATACTGACCCCAATTTCTCTAAATATTATTCTAGATCCCAGTCATATCATAGTCATCACCTCTATAATTTCATGCACACAATCCAGAATTATGTGCGAAGTTGACATGAAAGAACGGTCATAATTATGTTATGAAAGTTTCGTATTTCACTAGATAACTCGATGATGGGTTCTAGAGTATTATAAACAGACAAAAATATTGATCGATATTTTTCTTGTAATAATTTATACAGATTAGACTCTCAATATACGTGACTTAGAGTTTAAATATTTATATATATATATATACATATATATATATATATATATATATATATATATATATATGTAATTTTTGGTTGATAAATCAGAAATATGATTAAAAATGAAATTATTATATTAAGGAAAAACTTAAATATAACGCACCTTTTCATAAGTATCCTATTTACTACGTTAAAATATTGGATTTTTGGGTATAAAGTACCTCGATAAATCGTACAAAAACAATAAAAACTACGTGATGTAGTATTATTTCTACTTTCTTTAATTTCTTTACCACGACCTAAGTTTCGTTGTATTACAACATCTTCAGGTGGGATATTAGCAAAGATCTTTGCTAATATCCCACCTGAAAATGTTGTAATACAACGAAACCTAGGTCGTGGTAAAGAAATTAAAGAAAGTAGAAATAAGACTACATTACATAGTTTCATTTAATTGTGAATAATGAATTTCTAAAAAATTCACGCCAAATATATTCAATACCATAAAAACTATTACTTTGATTCCTCTTGAACATTACGTACTATCGCACCATCTAAAAGGTTTCAGTTCAATAAGTGTTCCTAATGTAAAAACTAATAAATGTACGTATATATTTACGAAAATAATTACAGATTCTTTCAGAGTTTATTTAAAAACATGTCATCATAAGTATATATTACTTGTTACCTTTATTTATCAGCTATCTGCTTTAATTTCATAAATAAATCCGTAAACAATCAACTCTGATACGCACATAATAAAATGAAAACTTAAATAAAATAAGCCTGATTGTAATAATTTTCGGACGAAATTCGTTGATCCCAATATTTGTAAAAAACACTTCAAAGACTTCTGATTCTTTTGAATTATATATTTAAATTGATAAGAAAATAAGACAAATATTAGTCATTAAAGTGAAATCATTTTAATTTACCATTTAAGATTTAATATACGTTTAAAATCAAGACAACGAAAAATATTGTAATCAAAAGATTCCCCAATGTGTGGCTACTATTTACTTTATGGATTTAAATCATATCAATACGCAAAATTTTAATTCATGGGGTCTTACATCATTTCTGTCATCACATTCATTAACACACATATATTACACCTATTCATGCTTTTTAATTTCAGCTTGATAGAAGCTAATTAAATTAATCAATAAAAATTCGATGACAAATTAAGAATAATTAAGACTAAAATCTTTAGGCAATTCTCTACTATTCTTTAAAACCCACACTAGCAAATATTTAGTTTATTTAAAAATAGTTTATTTAAAACCCACACTAGCAAATGTTTAGTTTATTTAAAACCCACACTAGCAAACATTTAGTTTATTTAAAAAGTTTTTAAATAAATGCAATAAAAATGTAGGAATTTTTGCATATCCTGTTTTGATATTGACCACTAAATCACTCATTGGTACTTACAGTGTACTTTCCGTTAACCTAGACTCTTGAAAGTTCGCGTGAAGGAAGGTCCCTTTTCCGGAACAAAAAAAAAAGGAAACATTCATTTCTAATTCTTTGTGGAATACAAAATAAGTTGATTTTCTTTGTTTTCGATAATGAAAAACGCAAATTCTACCTGCATTTTATAATTTTTATACCATTAACTTATCACAAAATTACCCCTGAATTTGCTTTTTTCTTAAGAAATAACATTACATGCAAAATAAGCCTGAAATGAATTCTGAACCCGTCTGAACATGTTTATACAATTTTTTCAATTATTTAGGAAACCGTCTACGAAATTTGCTATAGAAAACGTTTTAAGATAGTTCTTGAGCTTAATTTAAAATCGTTCTGTATGTAATGCTTTGCATTCTATCACACACTTAACTCGCAGCTAATTAAATACATCATTTTTTTGTACATAAATTAATAAATAAATGATTTAAAAGAATTCAATCTTTAGAATGAATTTTTTGTATAAGTTTATATACATTATAATTTCTTCAAAATTTATGTAATTTTTCAAAGGTTTAAACTATTTCTGCCTATAACTTGATTGCCAATATGAGTGTTGCTTTCCATTTCAATGAGAGTACTGATTTATTACGAAATTAACAAGCCATATAACAGCAGAAAAATATCCATAAGACTTTAGTAACACAGATCTCAGAAAACATTTCTATTTTCAATAGATAAATTTTAATTACATTTATATTAAAATTCACATAAATCATTTAATGAAACTGTTCAAAAAGTAAAATACGAATAATTAGCAGCAATAACAATACCTTGCATATTGTTATATGAAATATATTTTCAATCATACTTGCGCATTTCAACTTGTTATTTGGAAACCGCTCGGCGAATTAAACACGAAAAATTATTTACAAAACCTAGTCATATTTCTGATTTACATGACATTTTTAAATTTCTTAAATCCATTAATCTGCCCAGCGTCAGATAGAGATGAAACACATTCATTCGAAATTCATTAAATTATCAAAACATTCCCTTATCGCGGAAACATTCGCTCTACCTCAGAATGGTCCATGCATAAAGCGGCGGGGGCCCGAAAGCTTCCTGTCGGAGCGTCCATTGAAACCATAGCTATCGTGCGTTACGCCAGGCAATAGGCTCATGTAAGTTCTATAATTGTAAATGATATAATAACTACGTAAGTCTACAGTGTTATTTAAATATTTGCTTATTTAATAGGAGATTTCAAAACATGTTTATACAGTATTATGTATTTTTGTAAACATGAACTAAAATTTAAATCGTAAATTTGCTATATTGTGTTTCAGTAATATTTAAAAAAAATATCAAAACACATCTAGCAAAAGAATATTACCACAAATGCTTCCATGATTATTAATTTTTTTAGGATTTCAGTTCCAAAGGTTTGAACGAAATCTGATCGTTGTCACTAAGATGTCTTTCTATTTGTATGTCAGTGGTAAGCTTCAAATTGGGATAAGTTAAGTTTAAATTTTATGTATTTTGTAATATTCTTTAACAAGAGTGTAAACATTTTATATACTTTTGTCGAGTGACAACTGAAAAAAATATTTTTTATTAATCTTAAATTGGTCTTTAACGGACTTCCGTTCTACGAAAAAATATGACAGGCTCCCATTCAAAGAAAATATGTTGATAATCTTCTACACCAAAGGAAAAATGTTTACAAATGTATTTGCACTGCACTAAAATTTTTAGAACCTTTCAACTACATAGGTAGAAAAGAGTTTTCGAAATATGGACGTCATAAAGTTTTTAAAACATTTTTCTCTACCCAGGCAAGCAAGATGCAGTTGAAAAGTTTTATAAAGTTGAGTCTAGTGAGAAAATGTTTATAAATATTTTTCCTTTAATGCAGAAGGCGGTCAAAATATTTTCTTTGAATGGGAGACCCTCAATGTTTCGGGCGGAGGACCGTTATAAACCACGTTTTGGGCGCTCAAACATGTTTCTTAGTTATTACTAGTAGATAAAAGTTTTCAAAAATCAATTGAAAAGTCCTACCTCTCTTTAATCCTTATCTTTCTTCCTGTACTCCTCTTGTTTCCATCTTCAGTCGTAACTCTTATATTTTTGTTAGAACATAATCAATGATTATTTTTTTGCCTTTTTCAAACTTGACCTTTATTTACTATCATTAATTACGGTTTATTTTTATTTCTGGGGTACGCATAATTTTTTATATTTTAAAATCTCTTATAATCTACGAGACAACAAAATTTTCACAATTTCTTCTTGTTTCTGATTGAACGCGGTTGTCTCTGCAGCAGCAAGTAAATAATTAAATATGTTAATATTGCTTTAAAATTTAATGAAAACAATAAATAGCGCTCCATCACCTCCCAAATCATATTCTTTAAATTCAAAAGTTGTAATTTTTGCTGAAGTTTTGTAACTTTAAATGAGGTAAGTGGAAAATCTTTGTAACTGAGCCCGACTCGCTTTTTGTCAATATCATTCAGGTTCACATTCATTATGTACGTATTTGAGAAAAACTAGGTCAAAAAGCTGGATGAAATCCATCTACCTAAATGATACTTTTATTTATATAAATAAGTTTCAAAACTCAAACGTCATTTGACAAATTTTACCTTGATCGAAAGTCATCGACTAAATAGCTGCTCTTTCAACTGACAAATTGAAATGTAAAGAACATATTGAAAGTCGATATAGTTTATCGACGATTTGTCATAAAAACGTGTCTTAAATAAATTTCAAGATTAACGTAAGCTCGTTAATTTTTTCCTTTTTTTCCGTGGAGTTACTTTTGAAATTTTTCATTTTGATATAAAAAAATGGATAACATTGAAAAAGTGAAGAAAGATATAATTTCTGTGCAAAGTTTCGTATAAAGGATTAAATTTCTGGTGATAATTCCTCGTGATTTGGTTATTTGAAACGTTACAACGTCAAACTAATAACAAAACATATATTTGCATGTACATATAACATTTAGACGCAACATAGCAATATACATACTAAAACGTTTGATTGACATGCTAGCTCATACGTCAGATACAGGCAACATGGTAACAATGAAATAAATTGCCTGGTATTAATAAAGTTATTTAACATTTCACATATTTAACAACTCCATAAATCACGAACGTCAATTTCAATATTTATCGACTGGGTCACTCTGCCACGTTTTGAATCTAATATGGGGCTCAAAAATTAAACTAAAGCTGAAAATGAACTTCAATAGGAGCAATCAAATATATGAAATAGTTCAAGTACACTGGTTTTATATAAGATTTAACCTTAATTTTGGTTTTCACGCATAGTGTGGTAATGTTTTTTATACACTTCCGACATTGTAGTATGTAAGAATTTGACGTATGTGAAAGATTAATAAAATATTGATCTATTCGAAAAAAAAATTAAAAAATATTTAAGAACTTTTTTTATATTGAAATTCATATATACATTATTAAATAAATATATTTCATTCAATCTTGTGTTAAGGAGTGTTTTACTCATTGTACCCAATAATTTACAACTCTTGTTTGATCTTATTTTTTTCCACATCATCGTCGATATAATATCGAAATTCTCTATTGTGCCAAGGCATTATTTTGCTAAATCACCTTCTGCAGACCATAGTTTACCTATTTTATGATTACTGAGAAATAAATGTACACACGACTTTTGGATTTGTTCAGAAAGTTCATTGAAAACAATTTAAATAAAATATGAACACTTCTAATCGAAAGTTTTGCTACTGCACCATAGCTGGCACCCTACGTAATACCATCAAAAATACTTTTCATAAAGAAGTGTTTGGCTACTGCAACATAGGTGGCGCCCTATGAATTACTTTTGTCACTTACTTTTGGCATCTTAAATGGCGCCTTACAGATAGAAAACATGGACATATTTTAGAATTACATTTTTATTAAAAGACTAAGGCAATTACATGTTTTGGAACAGAAAAATTTCCAGATTCCACTGTATTTTAATGCATATTTGCTCTATAATAAGTAAACATTAAGTTCGGCTACGCGATATATATGGGTGGGTACCGCAGCCTGAAAGAGTGTATAAACGTGCTTCATGGAATTCAACGTTAACATCAACATAAGTTTGGAAACAGAGTTGCTATCTTTATATTGTTGTATTCATATGTATTACTTTGAAATTCACGTCAATAGCTTCGATCGTTTTCGAATTAAATACGCCCGTTCATGTAAAGAGAAAGTAAATTTATAAATATCAGAATTCATTTCAATAATCAAAAATGCATATGCAAAAATAATCAAGAGCTGTATTTTTTGAAACCACACAAGTGTCTTTGTGATAAACTTCTATTTTTTTATATATGATAATATTCTCCTTGAAATATGTAATCGTTCAATACAAAAGTGCAATAAATTTTATAATTATTTTCACAATTATTTGATCGTTAGTAAACAAATTTTAACGTTTTTAATGATAGGTGATAAATATTTATTAAATATTATATGACACATATATAAAATATGCTAACATACATGTACTAAAGTTTACATTTCAATAATTTCTTTATATTAGGCGTATTCCAATAAATAAAATTTATTGGCACCAAAAGCCTAAATTTCATAAACTCCTTGCGTAGAACATAAATACAACATAGTCTCGACACGCCGTTCATATAGACGGTAAGGCTTCGACGAGAATTCGACGCTAGTTCGCTGTAAACGTGCTCAGTGGTTTTCTAGGTCAGTGATTTTTATTTTAGGGGCGCGAATGGACGTACGGTCCGATGTACAGACAGCCTCCACTCTTAGGTCCATTACAGGAATAAAGCAAAACTAAATAATGCTTTGAGTTTTAGCTCGGAGGCTAGAGTGTCTACTTACCTACATAATGACGGTTAAACGATATATTTTCGTCAATAGAAAAGGCTAATTGAAAACTGACGAGTAATTTTGTATACGATTTACACGATGTACTCAATATAACTTACTTGTTTCACTTGACATAAACGTGCGTATTTTAAACTATTGTATTAAGAGCTTTCCAATCCAATTCCAATATAACATTTTCAATTCCAATTTCACATTTCCAATTCCAATATAACATTTTTTAAATTGTCTTCATCATATTTAGGTATAAATATTATTTATATAATGGAACGTCGGTATTTTTATGTTCTAGGGGTTAAAAAAATTAATAAGCTATTAACTTCAAAATAAAATCTTCCAGGATAAATAGAATTCACACTGCAAGGGTTCTGTACCCAGTGAGGTAAATATTTAACAGACCATAATATTTAAATGCAACTTTGTTACACGTATGTATGTATTAATTACAACTTTTTAAGTATATTACGCACAGAAAGGAGTGTGATTTTAGAGTTAGAAAGGTGGAATATATATATATATATATATATATATATATATATATATATATATATATATATATATAGATATATATATATATATACATATATATACACATATATATACACACACACACATATATATATATATATATATATATATATGCGTGTGTGTGTTTGAGTGTGTTTGTGTATTTATACGTTCTTTAAGCATATTGCGTGCGCAGAGGAGTTTGAGATTACACAATGTGTCTTATAACTCTTCCAATTGTCATTTTTATTAGCGTTTATTTGTCTGAGAATTAACTTGAAAGAAATAAAACTAGCAATGAAATGTATCAAAAAATAAATATGATTACAAGCTGTAATTACGTTTTTCTTTTCAACTGTTAGTAACATTAAGTTTTAAATTTCTTAGGCATAGAGGAATTAAGACAAACGACACACGGTAATGACGTGTTTGTACAAGCTCTCAGCTGATGTGAAAGAAAAAAAAAATTAAAAATTAAATATAATGATTAGAGAGGTTATACTCTTTGACAAAAGAACCTCAAGCTTAAAGATTTAATGAACTACGGTCGAAGCTTTTTACAGAGATTTCAGTAAAAAGCTTCAGCTCTTCACCTGTAGCCAATGCAGTCAAAATAATTGTGAATCAGAAGTTTACAATCGCGTAATGCATCAAATATTAGGCCTGTGTTTTTCAAGTAGAGATGTTAGTAAACATTATGAAGCTATTACAGTTAGCGCGTTTTATGAAATTTAACATCATCGTAAACAAATTTGCATGAGAATGTTAAAATAAATTTTATAACAATGAAAAACTAGTAATGTAATCACGAAATCTATCCATCACTTGGTACATCAATTGAAATCTATTAAAATTAAGCTCCTTAAAATGAAAAGAAATCGGTGTAATCCAACATTTATTTGATAGAATATCGTATATATCAGGCATACACTATAATAAAAGATAAGAGCCCGGAATTTAGCTACAGCCATGTTTTAATTGATATCGGGTCTGCTGTTTTCTCTTGTGATCAAGTTTATATCAATGTCTAGAACGTAGACGATTGATTATAAGGAACAAAATTTATTAAATGTACGCCTTTAATAAATTTTGTTCCTTATAATATTACTTGGCAAAAATTGGCTATTATTGGATACCACCGAATAACAAAGAGCAAGACGCAGTATTTACAGATTATTGGATTTTATATGTACACCAACATTTTTTTAGCTGCTGATATTTACAGCCAATATAACCACAAATTTAATAAAAGAACATTCCCATGGCTTTTTGGGCTTTATCATATGGCAAAGCAATAGAGAGACGACAATAAATCACTACCAACTTTAATGTTGTGATAAATATAATTAATACACTTCGTTAAGTCTAGCCGTAAAGCTCTAACTAAACCTCTGGCACTACTCTGGCAAACACACAAGAACTTAGCTGCTTTTATCTCACTAATTCTACGGCTAACATTTAAACTTAATTATATAACGACTCACATTTACACGATACCAACCCAACAAAAAAATCTATATAAATTAATAAGTCTCTTTCAAAGTATTCACTATAATAATAGTTTTATTCACACTTGCATGAAACTACGTGATGTAGTATTATTTCTACTTAATTTAATTTCTTTACCACGACCTAAGTTTCGTTGTATTACAACATCTTCAGGTGGAATATTAGCAAAGATATCAAAGATATATATATATCAAAGGTATCTTTGCTAATATCCCACCTGAAGATGTTGTAATACAACGAAACCTAGGTCGTGGTAAAAAATTAAAGAAAATAGAAAAAATACTACATCACCTAGTTTCATTTAAGTGTGAAGAATGAATTTCTACAAAATTAACGCCGAATATATTCAATAGTTTTATTATTGATTCGATTATAAAGTGTCGGTGTCAAATATTGCCCGAAGTCAACTAATTATACAGAATGCATGACTTTCCAAGAATACAGATAAAATTATAAATTTGCTTTTCCTATGAGACTATTACTGGGCCGTACACAATATTAGATATATTATAGTTAAGAATAGACCCTTTGTATTTCGAACTAAAATATTTTTTCATCTTAATAATTTTAATGTTCCTTCAATAAAAAACGCAACAATCTCTTAATGTGTGTAAGTTCATAAGATTTTAAATGTTCTGCATTATTGCATGTGAACATTGATTGATAATAAAATTAATAAAACTAAACTAAGTTATACTCGTTTTACTGTCAAATCTATAACGTAAGTTCAAATTCTGATAAATGCAATGCCCAAAGTTCCATAATTTTAAAGGCGCCTATAACATACTTATTTATTATGGTTTTCATCCAAATAATCATTGCCATCATAAACATTTTATTATAGGAATTGCCCTTACCTATGAACCTTTATCCAAATTTCCATCGTTATAATAAATATTTTATTATAAAAACGGTCGTTACCCATGAGCCGTCAACCAAAGGTCTATTGCTAGTAGAAATATTATATTATCGACTAGCGTTACACGTTTACGCGCGTGACATCAACCATGAATCTATTTATTCCATGAATTATTACAGTGCTTGCTCTTACTCCTGACCCATCGTCCAAAAATCCAATCTTTCACTGTGGAACTGTATGCCCCACTACGTTATTTTGGTGTTCAACATTATATTTTTAAATAGTGATTTAATTAAACTTTCCTGTTATCTAATTACTTAATAACTATTACACAGTTTTTGATTTTGTCTGCAGATATTCGTATGCATTAGATTATAAATGGAGAAGTCAGGAAAAAGGTACTGTAACGAAGCCATGACAATTATGGGACTTTGTAAACAAATCCGTGAAGGAAATAAAATAGTTGTTTCTAGGAAACAAATTAACTTTCCGAAATACTCATACTGTTTAGTCATATAAATATTAGTACAAAACATTGTCGATGCGTCAATATTATTGGAAAATAAATAAGCAAATAAACTTTCACTTCTATCAAGACCTCTTGGGAAAAATATGTTTTAATTATAACATGTGATAATTAAATTTGAATTTTTTTTCATAATATGTTTAAAATACTTTATCTTAAAATAGAATAATTCTTAGTTTCAATATATTTATTTAATTATTTATTTGTTTTAATTAATTTAAACGAAAATTTGAGAAACCACCTCTTTAATTTTGTGCTTTTCATAAAATTCATTAAAATATAAGTGAGTTATTACATTCGATTGCTCTTGAAGATTAGTATGAATATTATTAAAATTACTTTACAATTAAGTTTTTCCATTCTCACCTAAATAGGGGTTTAAACTTTGGAAAAAACCCTTATACCATAAATTTTTAAATTTATCAAAAAAAATATTGAATTACTGTCAGCGTGTATCTTTTAATTATAATTTATGACATAATAAAATTTGTCAAGCACGAGAAGTTCCACACAAAATATTTATAAATATCTAATTATGCACTTAATACTCGTTGTATTATGTATGAATGAAATTATATATTTATAAATATTTAGCGGTACATAGTTTTTCTATTTAAGTATACACAAAACACTATTTTTTAAAACTAAAAAATATTGCACATCCAAATAAATATTTATTATTTGAATTTGTCTCTGGACGTGTATCATAAGATCCCAATTAGGCCTTTCTTCATTCCTTCCTCTTCATCAGCCCATTATTAACTTTCAAGGTTATGCTCATGGTCATTCAAAGTTGCCCAACAGAACGCTATGTCGGTTGACCAAAAGAATGGGCAGACGGATAACCGAACGAGACGGAACACAAAAAGGGGTCAAATATTACACAAATATTTTTTCCTGATTATTAATCTGGTAATTTTACCATAAACATGCCAAAATATAACTGTTTTGAAATATTAAGTATATCATAGTTTTAATAATAAGATATTTAATATAACTGAAACATTTGTTTGAAATCAATAAATGAATAAGCACGTTGTTAACTTCTCAATTTTTGCTTAGCAAAGCGAAATATCGTCGTACTTTAGGAAAATACCTTTTGTGATAAGTTTTTCAGCTTCCAATCTCGCAACTAGAGTTTTCCAGATCCAAAGATATACCTTTTTTGCCTCAAAAGACAGGTATCAAGAGAAATACAGTAAGTTCGAACAAATGTAAGAAGCATAAGGAGGCCTCGTCTCCACTTACAAATAAAGTAAAAAAAAGTATTTTCATTTATTTCCACATAAAATGTTCTTTAGAACCCTTCACACGAATCCCGCAGCAGAAGCTGGAGTAAAATAAAATAGAGTATTCTTTCGTTAAGGTATATTTGCGCTGACCGGTCGCCGGGGCAATTGAAAAGAAATCATCGTTGAAGTGTAGTCAGAGCGACGCTACGACAACTGCCCTCTCGAGCAAGAGTGCCCTCTCGGGAACGCCCACTTGAGGTCTCGAACCTACCGGTCGCGCCTCTCCAACTAAACTACGATATAGTACTTCCGACTAGTTATAATTAAATTAGATAAATTTGCCTTATCACGGCCTATAAACTTTGTCCTTTGCTGCAAAAAATCGATACCGGAAAGAATTGTAACTTAATTGAGATTGTAGCGGTAGCTTAGAACTGGTAAATATTTGAAGAAATAAATTTTTTTGTAACAACTCTATCATGATCACCGAGTTCCATTTAAAGTGTAAATATTTTATGTAATTATAATTTCAGATATTTTCAGGGATAAAGATTATATTGTTGGAAATTGTATAAAATCTGACGACAGAGCTCGGAATCGATTTAAAATCAAAGGTTTTTAAAGTTTAATAGCGGTTTGTTTCTACAGGTTTCATTTGGCAAAAACAAACATTTTATTAACAACATTAATCAGTTTATCTGAGGATATGGGATGGGTGCAAAAACTGTTAGTTAAACTGAAAACTAAAAATCGTTCAATGAACATTAAATCTACAAGATTGTCGAATTTTAAATCAGTTTATTTAAAGTAAAATATAAACAAAACTTTTCATGTAGTTGTGACGAAAGCGGTTGTAAAATCTAATCGGTTTTCAAGCCCTGTTTGACCAGGTGACTGAAAATTAATCAAATGTGCAGGAACATCTTACTTAATATTTTACCCACACTAAAATGATGTTCAAAACCATACATTTAAAAAAAATTTATTTATTTTTAAAGAAAAAATATAATATTTTGCAACTCTTTGAGATAATAAAATATATGTGTATAACTTTCATAATATTATGAAAATAAATGTTAATTAGAATCACCGTGAAGGTAAATTTAAAATTATAAATAGAATTATGAAAATGCAAAAAAAAATTAAAAAACGTAAAATGTAAATTTAAATAAACACTTAAATTTAGATTTATTTATTGGAAAGTAAAATTCAGTAAAATACCTTTCATGACAAAAATTGTGTTTTTTTTAAAATTATTTGTAGTTTATGAAAATTAAAGTTTGTATATTATTGTGGGATATGTTATTTTTATTAAAATTGTCCTAATAAAATAATAATAATATTTTTTAAGAGTGACATATCATTACACTTACGATTTAAAAGTACTGAAATATCAAGTATTTTTTTTAATTTCCTTTAATGCATTATTTTCTGATGCATATCTACCCATTTTCTATATTTACACGAACACATTATTTTACTATTAACCCTGGACTGACAGCGAATATATTTCAATGGTCAAATATTTGCACCGTTCACTGAATTAAAGTCATTTAGAAAATTATATCAGAGTCAAATATGAATTTCAAACGAAAATCTATTTGAAATGTTAGTGAGTATACCAAATTTCTTCTTAAAATACCTTTGTTAATAAAAACCATGAGTCACCCAAAAGTGAAAGAAGACGCAAAAATCGCTTCCAATAACTAGATCAAGCAGCGTGTCATTCACTTGGGTAACTTAAAGTTTGATTCTGAAAAGTGGCTTTTAAAACGTGAGCAGTTTTTAATGTTTTCTAAATATTTAGCCATGTGTGAACATACAAAAAATTTAAATAAAAAAAAACCTATCAAATACCAGCTTTACTTGTACTTTTTACAACGTAAATATATTGCTAATTGCATAAAAATATGTCGCATATTTTCAAAATTGTAAGAGCTAGAATAATCGCAACAGTTTTCTTGTAACTTTTACGTAGGATCCTAACAACTTTATATTTCCATAGCTTTAGGCATAGTAGTTACGAAAAGTAGGGTCTGTAAATTATTTACCATATTTATCAGCATGTCTCGGAAAATATTTTACGTAAAATTATAATGAAATATATTTATAAGACTTGTATGAATATTACATAAAAAGAATACTCTTCATATAATGGAATGAAAAAAAAATTTCGTGGGCTTAAGTTGTTCTCCTTGAAAATTTTAATATAATAGTTAATGAGTGTTAGCTATTGGTGTATGAGAGGAATATTAGGTTTTATTGCTGTCCCAAATTTTATGTTTCTATATGAAATGGTTTCTGATAGGCAGACAGACATATTATATCAGTAAGTAAGTAAGTAATCAAATTGAATCCACTAGTTATCCCTACCAGTGTTGTAAACCGTCATAACTTATGTTCAAAATTTGTAGAATATAATGAAAAAAGGTGTTGTTTAATATATTAACCTAGAATAGGTATAAAGGTATTATCATATTAACGGAAAATCATAATATACTTAAGCAACAATCCCACAAAATGAAAATCGTGCCATTTTGTCTGGTAAACACTGCTCTCGGTTGAGCATGGTAATTAATAATTTTCTAGTCTCCAAATTGCGTCTAATAGTTTACTCCTACCGTTGTTGTAAACAATCATACCTTATGTTAAAATTTAACAGTAGTAAAAATTGTCTTAACCTAAAAATATGCCAGTTATAATGAAAATACATCATAACAGTGTTTAAGAAATGAATAAGAAAAGCAACACTGAAAAATTTAATTGTATATGGTAAGGCTACAATAAAATGTTTAGGAATTAATTAGCTTGAAGATGATTTCAAAAAGCATTACAGATATGTGAAGTTCATAATGATTTTTCGTGCTCTTTTTACTTCATGTTATAACGGATTTACATAAACTACTTTAAAATTGTAGTCAACTTCCATCTGTTTAATATTAACAAAGTTTGTCTTGTCAACCTCACATTTACTATTATGCAGAAAGTAAATAATTATAAATCATGACAAAGTGCTACAAAATGTATCATCACTGCAGGTTTGTGAATACATAATTACACTTTTTGTTAAAGTCCACTGATATCAAAAGCACATATTACTCCCAAATAACCGTACATTTTCAAAATAAATGTTTTATTACCATCGACAACAAAAACTTTGGCAAATTTGGTGCTGAGAGTTGACACTTAACTATTAAAGATGATTCAAAACAGAACGGGTCCAGAATTATTTCTCTGGTTTATGCTAGAATTAACGAAATATAATATATTGGCTAATCCTCGTTTATGCTTCCAGAAATTAAAAAATGTTTTAGGTTGTAAGAATTACATACTACAGAAGCAGTAAAAAACAACACTTATGTTAATAACTATTCGCCATTGAGGTGATTTTGTCTCTAAACCCCACATCTTATATTCGGTAATATATTCAGAGTTTTTATCATTTTATGTACCTGAAGCACGAATTAATTTAATGTCGTTATCGTAAATACATTTGCGTTCCTTAACATGGCATCGAGTGTAATATTACTTTATATTTGAGATGCTCCCTGTAAAAACTTGGTGACGAGCACAAAGAAAAAATACATATTATAGAACTAAAATTTTACACGCTTTATCATACTTCTTCACTGAAGCGATTTTCGTGAACAACTAGTTATTACCAGTCTTGCATGGAAGATAAAATCTAACAAAAATATTTAAAAACTCAATATATATTGTTAACGATCCTAAAACTATACAACAAAAATTTTAAGATTTGTTAAAAGTTTACGTGACAGACGTTTTATATTATATATATATATATATATATATATATACATATATATATATATATATATATATATATATATATATAGCATAGTGCAAGTTAAGAAAACACAAAGACTGAAAGTACCACAATCATAAAATATTATGAGGTTCTGTTTGCTGCAGATTATTCACGTTTATCCACAATTTTCTTGTTACGAACTTTCATTTGATACTTATTTCCAACGACATACGATGTCGCAGAGAATAAGTACTGTAACTTCATAAATTTATCGATCGTGACTATTCAGTACACTTTGTAGACAATGCTGATTCGAAAGCTAAGTACACTGAACTTGAAACGACTAAATGACTTGCATTTGTGGAAATTTGTAAAGTTATTTGATGTTATTGTATTGTTTATAAAACTATAAAAACTTGTAATTAGAAATCGCCTTCTTTTATTCGAAGAAGACAAGGTAAATATTTCGTATTTATTGTTAAAATATACATTTGTATTGGATGAAAAATTATTGGGTATATGTTATTCTGAACGCCTGAATAATTGGTAGTAATTTATAAGTAATAAAATTTGGACTTTGCTTGGGAGGAAATTTGATGTTTTCTCAGCTTAAACGCTTAATAGATAAGCCAAAATAAATTAAGATTTTTAGGTATTTATAAATGGTAGGTACGTACAAAAATAGTATATTTATGTCCTACAAAAATATCACCAATAATAATGAATAATTAATAAAATAGGACTACCAGTTTTGAATCACAATAATCTTCGTAAATGACCTATGTAACTTCAATCTACTTTAAGCATGTGGGAATAATAGAGTAAATGATATTTGAATATTCGAACACAAGTTTTTTAACATTTTTAATGGGTGAAGATATAATTTAGCTTTTAATTTATTTTTAACTAATACTCGTACAATTGGCATTACAAACACGAAGAGCTTGACACGAAGAGCTTCGCGCCAGCGACAACTCTCCCTGAGGATTGGGCAGAGTTCACAACGCTAAACGAAATCAAAATGGTGGCTTCCCTATTTTTTTGCAATGTCAGTTAAATACTAACCAATCACACACAATGTACAAAGTACAAAGTCCAGTGTTAATATCACTGTTACGTTATAACATATACTTATGTTTTTAACTCGTGTTAATGGCTATTTGAACCAAAATTGTAATCGTTATATCATATTAAAGTCTTATTATGGACTCCTTATAATATCTTGACGATCAAAATTGTAAAAATTTATAATGAATATAGTTTCTTTTTTATGATGTGAAAACTTCTTTAGGCCAGTTGAATGATTTTTGGTAGGGGAAAATCTTATCGGTTCTCGTGACCTATATGCTAATGTTAACAGTATATCTATAGCTATGAGTATGACGTGTTGCGTTTGGCATATTATATATATATATATATATATATATATATATATATATATATATATATATATGTATATATATATATGTGTATATATATATATATATATATATATATATATATATATATATATAACATTACTGCCCTGGCACCAGACTGGAGTACCCGTAGCGGTCTGTGTACATGTATACCCCAACATATTTTATATACTGAACTATACGATCTGAGTGTTTGACGCTTTTTGGATGGGTAAAATCTTGTGAGTTCGCATCACCGACATCCTGTAATAGCAATATATGTGTAGCTAATGGATGGCGTGTTATGCATTATTGCTGGGTATATGTATACAAGTAAAGTTAAATTGACTCCGTGGAAAGGTTAATGTATGTATGCTGTGCATTGTTTAAATTGTGTTTTAGTTTGATTATTATTTTAATGGTATAATTGTAGGATTACTCTACTTTCAGTCTTGCACTATAAGAGTTAGTACTAAATATGCTAATATTTTTATATAGAAAAAATATAAAAACAAAGGAAATACGGAATTAAAATTGAATTTAAAAATTTTATATCACTTATTTTATTTGTTTAATATTTGACCTCTGTTATACATAATGCTACAAATATTTCACGGTGGAGTAAAAGTTATCTTACTGGGTTGATAAAGCAAATTTTCTATTTGTCCGATAATATTTTCATCGTGGATTTAAAATTATAAATTTTATAAAACTATATAAAACTACTGTTATTTCAATAATTTTGAGTTTTCACTTCTTTCGTTGGTCCTCATCACTACCAGATTATGGTTAAAAATATTACCTACGCTCTTATTAAAAAAATGGGGGCACTTAGTTTTCTATATTTTTATATTAATACTAAATCGTCAATCGTTTATACCATATTAAAATAAAAGGAATAGTCAAGCTTTATGAAATAATATTATACGCATATATATTACAAAAGTTTACTTAGCATTTATACATAGTGTTATCAAAAATATAAAGTGTTAGGCGTAATTTACTAACAGTTCGCGTGCTATAAGGTGTTCTAGGAGAGTAATTAATTTAATTCCGCTATGGAAAAAAATAAAAGAACAGTATTAGATCGTCTTACTCCATAACATCATAACATTAAACTTTATCATAATTTTCACGTAATTCTCGATATATCATGCGAAACAAATTAACGGTGGAATTGGCTGTCATACTAAAATGGAAATTAGGTTATTCCCATTACAACATTTTCCTTACTTTTATCCACAAGTATATATATGTATATATATATATATATATATATATATATATATATATATATATATATATATATATATGTAAACATATATATGACGATTCGTAAATTTTTAAACTCGAAAATTCATCAAACCTAATTAGTCAATTTGAAAATTTGGATAAACCGCGTTAGACAAGTCGATTTAACAAAAATGATCTTCGGATAGTATTGTAAATCGATTACGATTATTTAAGAACTCGTTAATATCTGACTCATTTAATCGAGATGTTGACAAATAAAGTCAGGGACATAATTAAAACAATAATGAATCTATAAGAAATATCAAGCCCCCGCTAAGGTAAAAATTTCACCTGGATCATATGGCTCATATAAATAAACAGACATCTAAACCGGATACTTCTTTCAATTATGTGTCATGATCGTACTCCCATTCCCTGAATATTTAAAAGAAAAAGAAAATTTACTGCAGAACGTAATCGGTCTATCGGCTTCTCAAAAACCTTCCTAACTATAGACTTCTTCCACGGGCCGGCATTGTAATTTAAAATATTTGATTTAAATAATAGACTTAAAATAAATCTTTTCTAACAAAAAAACTACAATTTTAAAATACTAACGACAAAAACTTATTAAAACCTAAGGGTATGGAAAGTACTTGTAGACAAACAATAAAACATATCCGAACAAGCTATTAAATTATTTAATTATGTAACCCAGTAGCTTCGGTTTAATTCAAGCATGCGAGCGATACAGGGACTGTGCTCAACTAGCGATCGAACGAGGCAGCCGCCAACTCGGTTTGTCATATACATATAAATCGGTTTAATCTCATCTCGGTGTGAATCCGTTTGCGAATTCAAGTCGTTATATTTCGTCTGAATGATACATATATTTCGAGCATGCGAACTATAGACGTACGAGTACTGCTAGGGATTGAACGAGCCAGGTTAACTCGGGTTGTCACGTACGTTTAACTCTGTTTAACCTCAACCGGTTTGAATCGATTTGGCAAGTCGATACATTTCTAATTCTAGCTCAAACACAGGGTATTTACCGTTAGAAAAGAGGATAATGAATGTTGTTTTATATAGTCATCCTGCTAGTTTCATTTAAGTGCCCTTAATAGTTTCTAGAAATTAAACTATTTTGCCCCAATCGTATGGGCACCGGCCATTATCGCAGTTAACAGCAAGAAGTTGGCCGTCGTATCCCATGAAAAAACAAGACCGATCGAGAATTGTTAATCTTAATGAATGCTAGATTACATAAAGCGAAGACAGGCGGAGCCGACTACATCAATGAGTGCTTTTACAATTTATCAATATTGTCTGAGATTTGTAATAACACTCCATTATCAAAACGATAGAAGAAGGTTAAACGCTGAAATAGTAATTTCACCTCTCTACTTTGATATATGGATATTGTATGTTGTTTAATTAATACTAAATATCATTTTCACGAATTGAACTGCCAAGGAAATAAATGTTGTTTTACGTATTTCATTTTATGATGATGTTAGATTAGAGAATACTGGTTTTTTTCTTCTTTTCTTATTTATTTGGAACGAAATATTTTCTTTCTTTAAATATTAAATTTAATTTTTTTCCATTCATCGTTAATGGATGATAAATAGAAAGATTAGTATTTAGATCCAGTATTTAACAGATAACAGTACACGATAATATTGAATAAACAAGGCTAAAATATGAGTTTCAATAATTAGTATAAAACTGCTACATTACCTAAAGATATTGCTCTTATTACTGGGTTATTTGGTTAAGATGGTCTAGTATCCAGTTATATGCGCACCTACAACGAGCACATAATCGAATCCTTCCATGTAATATTTAAGCAATGCAATGGTATTATGGAGTACAAATTCGATCTATTGATTAACCCGAGTGTGTTTTTTTCATACATAGTCATGCTTTTAATGAATTAATAAGCTTATATCAACTGGAATGAAGATTAAAAATTACGTCATAACATCGTCAGTTCTTTAGTTCACACATTGACAATTTTTCTTTAAAATTTTCAATAACAATTCATTTGTCAAAATGAGAAATATTTAGGAACGAAATTATATCTATGCGTATATTTCATATGTCGATAGGGCGCCGATACATAATTATGAACACACATCGAGCGAATTAAATAGTCTATTTAATGATTTTTGTGGAATCAGGGAAACATTAATGGTATTAGATAAAATAACAACTAATGAACGAATTACCAATATCGGCGATATCAACATGAATGATTCAGAGGGGCGTTTGCACACTTCATTTTAAAAAATATATTAGAAATATCAGTTTAACATAAACAGAGTTTTTTAGGTTTTATAACTCAAAAAGGAAAACGAGCTACTTCTAATATTATTCACGCGTCCCTCTGTTTGTCTGTCATAGCCATTTTTCTCCCATATATATATATATATATATATATATGGGAGAAATATATATATACAATATATATATATATAATATATATATATATACATATATATATATATATATATATATATATATATATATATAATATATATATATATACATATATATATATATGTATATATATATATATATATATATATATATATATATATATAGAGTGGTATGTGGATAGAAAGGGCGTATTATAAGTATCTTCAAAATATTTAATTCCATAACTTAGATAGTATATGTCCAGAAATACACTAAATATAAATAAAATGTATTCCCCTTTGTCTCCGAATCCTCTGAAATTAAAATTAAATAAAAATAAGAATAAAAATCCTCATTTCTTGACTACGAAGTTGCTAATTTCATGAAAATTAAAAAAAAATCTTGACAATGTGATTTGCATCATATGATTGCTTTACCCAATCAAAACGATAGTCGAAATTGCAATGCAACATTTTTTCTGCTTACCATGATTGATCTTTTAATATTTGCATACTTCTTCTCATCTAAGTAATAAATCACGACGTGAAATAAACCAATTAGAAATAAGCTCAAACTCTACAATCAGAAGACGCCTACGACTACATTAAGTTGACATAAAGTTTAATACCTTTGTTATAAAAACCGTCAATTTCAAATACGTTGAATTTATCACCGTTCACAGTTAATAACTAAGATAATTTACATTGATAAGTGAAAGTTCTCTTACAGTAGTATTCAAGTAACACATGCATGTTGGCAACATGCATAATTAAGCGCTGTAGGCCTGTGCAAATATTTTAACGCCACTACGGCGTAGGCTTTGTTTTAACCAGAAGAGATCTGATTGTTGGGTAGAGAATAAAACGGCCACTAATAACTGCGTAGCAATTCTTCATACTTTTCCTCAAATGTTAATCAGACAAATCTTGACTTTTTAATTTATATTTAAAAATTATTTCTATCTCCTTGGTGACTACATCTACTTAAATAATATATATATATATATATATATATATATATATATTTATATATATATATATATATATATACATATATATATATATATATATATATATATATATATATATATATATATATATATGTATATATATATATATATATATATATAACACTTAACAAACTTAATAAGATACATTCCCGAAAGAAGAAATAAAAAGTATAAATAGGGTTATACGACATCAAAAGTAGTGTAATTTTTCCTAATTAATTCATTAGTCTATCGTACTTATTGAAACACTTCTATAGACTTTCACTCTATAAAATGTTTTTCCACAGATTATAAAATAAGTACTTAATGCTAAAAAAAGTGACACAGATATTTATCGTATTCTTCCAAATATTTTGAAGAATTATTCGTTAATCTAATATATCAAATTAGAGAAATACTTAAGAAGAGTAAATGTCTTAATTACAAATAAAATTAATCATCAAAAAAATAGGAAAGCATGATCAAATGATAGTAAAGAAACCAAAAAAAGTAAGGAAATATTTATTTCAGGATTTAATAAAATATCCCTACTTATCTAGTCCTGTCTCACTCGATGGTGTTCTTTACGCAAGTGTTCTACCAAATAATACCGATGTCACGTTTTCCCCTGGTTCAAAATAACATCAAATAAATTACTATGCTAATAATAATTTATGTCTTAAAATAATTATCAGACATCAAAATTAAATATTAATAATTAATCTATTTTTCGAAAGAAATGTCACAATTGAATTAGTTCATGTTTTACGTACATATAAGTGAACAAAAACTTCAGCCATAAAAAAACCTTATGAATATAAAGTTCTTGCACGACTTTTTTGCGCTTGTTAGGTTTCATTACCCGCATTTAAGTTATACAAGTTCTTAATGAAGAATAACTTATTATCTAAAGTGGTCTTTAGTAATACAGTTACAATATACGGTAAAAATTTGTTGTATTTACGGTGTTTTTAAGGCTTTGTATTCCAACGGCAAAAATGGAAACCTCGTAATTTCATCCTGTCCGCTTGGCCGTCTATCTCTCCGCATGCTACGGCTATTTTACTCAAAGAGTATTAATACTGTACACATAAAACTTGGATGGAAGGTGTCTTTTATAAACTGCTATACAATTAAATAAAGGGATTATAAAAAAAATGGGGTGTCACTCTATACACGTAACTGAGGGAGGAAAAAAATCCGGTGCACATAGCCGTGTGGGGTATCGTTAGATAGGTCTTGTAATATATATATTTTAAAGATATATAGATGGTTTTTACTTAAGTCAGTAATTAGTGATATATGCGATTCAAAAATCTTAAAAAGTGTGCCGACCACCTTTGGCTTTTCAATTAACATGTGTAAAAAAAATTTAGGTAGTAGAACTTAAAAGAAACTTTCAACGAAAGTTTTAATGAGATGTCTTGTGTAATTTTTAAGATATGGCCAACCGCAGCAAACATGTTGTATTTCACAGTTTTTGAGAAAAATTATTTTCATACGTTTCTAATGCATATAAGCAGTCGTACCGCTATAAAGATGAGACAGGCAATTTGGGGAACAAAAGCGAGGAAGAAACAATTTATTGGCATTGTTAAGTTTCTGCGAGGCGTAGCCGGGTAACCAATCAACTTTGCTCGCGGCGTAAACTTTGCAGCAACAAAACAAACAGAAATAATGTTACAAATAGTTGCCGACATACCTTCGGCCACCAATTCCACGCTTTCGCCCTCCAAGGACAGACGCAATTCGTGGCAGTGACTAGTAAGGGTAAAAATGCTGAGAATTAAATGTGTGCAATAAAACTAAAATCGTTTTCGGTAGGACGAAACTTATTTGTGGAAACGAATAAGTCACAGCACAATACATATATTATAGTCTAAACATAAAATATTAGTTTTATTTTAAAATTATAGAATAAAAATTTGAATTTCATTTAAGAGAATTGACAAAAAATCTGCCAATTGCCAATAACGAAGATATTAAAAATATAAAGAAAAAATAGCATAAATCAAGGTATAATGAAGTATATTAATTAAATAACTAATAACTTTGGAATCAATTCATTCGAGATATGTCTAGATGATAATATACAGCATAAATCTTTTCAAATTGTAAGCAAACTTTCGCATTTTTTAAGCTAAAATGAGGCCTTTTTTAGAAATTTCCAAAATTTTTAATTCCGAACTGAAATTAAAAGGAACTCCACGGTAATATTTAACGATTTTAATAAATTGCTTACAAAACCTCAGCTCACGATCGATGATATATTTGTTATTAATATTCGAGAAAGAATTTAAATACTTGCAGTGTTATATGTAATATGCATATTAAAATATTACATTTCGGGTCTGTTCAATGGGTCATTCAATAGGCACAATTTATAAATTAAACTCTTCTATCATCTGCAAAACGGATATCGTGCAATCTGACGAAAGCACAATCTTATATTGGCTTTGAATTCAATCTCTTTAAAAATATTAGTCAGAAATCTTTCAACAACCCATTGTTTCTTTTTCCTTTAGCGCAGCCTTTATTCCACCCTCGAGCGATAGTCGTGCTCGCTGTAGACGCGTCCTACCGTAACATCGCCAGATGTGTGTCTGCGACGCTGATCCCCGTCCGCGTACACAAATGTTAGCCAATAAAAAAGCCATTTCGAAGGACTCACTCGTCGCGCTTTCTGTCGGACATGCTCACATTACATATGATTGATTCTTAGTCGCGGACATTTGTGACAAATGTACGAGTTTATTTTTTTTTCCAAGCATTTTTATTTATGTATTCGAATATAAAACACAAAGTTTTGAGTTAGTTTGTTGTTACACAAAGTTTTGAGTATGAAATTTGCGGATTAAGTGGAAAGATGATAATTGTTGACGTAGACGTCTGTTACATTCCTTCTCTATTTTTTTTCCTTAAAATATTTTCAAATAATTGATTTTAAAAAGACGTAATATTTTCTTCGTCATATATTTTGACTGTTAAACGCCCAATGGTTTATAACTGTTTCAGTATAATGACTGTACAACTAGAAAACACCAGGTAATTAATAAACGATTTCAAATTCAATTTTTTAGATTTTTAATTAAATTTTTTTTAGTAATTTCCCCCAGCTTTTATTGTTGAAGCAATAAGGAGAGGAAACATTTTGGTTTCGACAAAGAAGATATGAAATCGCTCTAGTAAAAGCTGTACTTGCACAATTAATGTTCTGTTTCATTAGCTTACCACTTAAATATTAACATTAATGCTCTCCGAATATGTATTTGAAAGACGCTTGCAGCGATACCCGGCGTCGATCACTCCAATGCCTTATCATATCGTGTATACGTGGAGCTGAGTGTGGATCTTAGTCAAATAAAAAAAAAATTAAAAATATGTACGTAAAAAAGTCGTTCGTCATATTGAGAAATATTTTTTACGTAAATTAATTAAACACGTGCTAAATAGTAACCTTCAATGAAATAAACACGTCGTCAATAACCGCATTTCTCGGTCGGACCCAACTACGAAGTTTAATTAGCTCGCAACCTCTGTGCAAAAAAAAGGAAAAAGGCAACGTAAAATTATAATGACAGCGTATCGTGGACAGCTGCCGTCGCTAAAACAAAAATTTTAACAAAACTTAAACCCTTAAGCAAATACTCGCTTCGGCCGACAAAGTAGGATGATGATGAAAAACATACTCACACGCGCACTTATCTCCCGTGACATCAGCGTATGACGGCACAATTTGTAGGCCCGCGTGACGCTGCAAAGCGTCGCGATATGAGAGGTCGTCCCTACCGACCGAAGCTTTCATTCCATGTATTTTTTACTTCAACACATCGGGCCATTAGTCCCGCCGGCCCTTGGCTTTTACCTGCGGCGGGCGGATTTCAAAGAGTTTCCAACGATTGATTTGCCAAATTAATGCGAGTTTTGGTGTTGTTTGAAAGCATGCTCGAGTTATGGTTTGTTCTTTTCTTGTTTCGAATTGAAATAAGAATATAATATAATATAATGTTTGTTTGCCCCGCGCTTAATTCAAATACCTGTCGAGTGGTTATCAATGGGTGGAATTAAAAGCCTGTTTCGTTTACTGAAACCTTTGCTAAAAAGAAACTCAAAAAGAGATTGAAGTTACGGATGTTAATATAGAGCCTATTATATTTGGAATGTTGGATTATTTGGATTTTAATTGAAATATTCGAAATATTTCCTACGAATTTTGGAAATGGAAAAAAAATTGCAGCATTTTATCTACAAGATTTTTTCACCAACGTGTAACATAATGTAATTTTGCTCGCTTCCTTCAGTGACAAAAAAATATACAAATATACATGTACATATATCTATATCTATATATATATATATATATATATATATATATATATATATATATATATTCTGTACGCAATAAAATAATAATGAAACTAATTGTGAGTGATCTTAAGATATTTTCAAATTAATATCAGGTTAAATTGAAATTAATATGTGAAGGAACCGTGAACTTACAAGCATTTTGTTTTCCTTGTTAATGCATAGAAGAAGCTACGGAGGAAATTTATGAAAACTGCTCGACTACTGAAGTTGATGATATGATTGACCATTGATTTATGTCATAATCCTCAAGAACTGCGTAAACTAAGTCGTCTGCAAGTTAAACCGTTATAAAAAATTAGGTTTTTTATTAAATTTTTAAATTGATGAAAAAAGTGTGACAGCATCTCTTGCTAGTATTTTGTATTAATTTTGCCATGGTATCTATACTTAATAGTACAGCCGAGTTTATAATCAGATTATACTTCGTAAAAGCCTTCACTTTACAAAGATTTTAATGCCATGATTTGAAATTTATATGTAAATTAGAGATCGAATTTCTTGCCCGTTTCAATAAATTTTTAAAATCCCTAAAAAAACCAGCATGCCAGCTATAAGATAATATTTAGCAGGCTGCACTATATGTGTGTGTTTTGTGCGTGTGAGCATACCTACATGTGTGTGTGGCGCGCGCCTTCGCCCGTGCACGAGCGGGGCACGCGAGCGTGGGCATGTTCATGGGTTTGTGCGTGCATGCGTGCGAGCGTGCGTGAATACGTGTGCGCGTGTACGTTTGTGCGTGTGCATGTGAGCGCACCTGCACGGGTGCGCGTGTGCGTGTGTGCGCGTATGCGCGTGTGCGTGCGTGAGTGCGTGCCTGCGTTCATGCGTGAATGCATGCTTGCCTGCGTGCGTGCGTGCGTGCATGCAAGCGTGCGTATATGCGTGCGTGGGTGCGGGATTGGGGGCGTACGTGCGAGCTTGGATGTGTGCGTGCCAATGTGTGTGCGTGCATACTTGCGTGTGTGCGTGCGTGCGTGCGGACATGCGTGCGTGCGTGCGACCGTACGTGCGTTCGTGCGTGTGCAAACGGCCATGCGAGCGTGCGTGCATACGAGCGTACGAGCGTGTGTGCGTGTTTGCGTGTGTGTGTTTGTTTTATAATTTATTTTTTTCCTCAGTGTTAATTTTTTTTTAACTCTATATGTCCACGCTATTAATTTTCGCTCAATCTATACAAATTATAAAAAGGAGGCAATGAGCAATTTGTAACTACTTTTTCATCTCGATATAGTACAAAATTGTATCTATTTAATTATTAATTTTAAAAAATTGTAGTTTTCAGAGTTTAATCACCAAAATAATAAGAAAATTAGAGGTTTATTAAATGGAATAAAATATCCTTCGATATTAGGGTCACCAAAATTGGTAAAAAAGAGCTTTGGTTGATCACTCTACCTGGTGCATTTACAAAATGATTCAATACATTTTTATTACGTTTCTATTATAAAATTTGTATTATTTAGCCAAATTCTAGGTTAAATTTCGCATTGTTAAGACTTCTAGAAGAAAAGTTACTGACTTATGAAAATTAAAATGCTATTGTATTTTGATTACTTTCTATAGGTACAATATAGATATAAAAATAATCACAAGTTTAAAAGCAAAAACTTACATATTAATCGAAACATTCCTTCGCTACTTCACCATACTTTAATACCACACAGTCTAAAGTAATGATGTAGCAAGGAGAGGATCAGCCTCGTAATAAAGTAGGCGAACGCCGTCCGCCATTCGCATGGGGTTAATAGTCATCAGGGAATATGTGCAAAGGCTAGTGTAGAAATTTTATATTAACTAACAAATAAAGATTATACTTAATTGGTTAACACCTTAAGATTCAGCTCTTGTAACACATTACTTTATTCTTGCTCTTCGGTTATTAAAATGATAATTGATATATTATGAACTAAATTAAATTTATTGCAGGACATATTTCCTAAGTTGTTCGCATATATGGAAGTCAAGATTTAAAATTGGTCAAAAATATTTAATTTCCTAAATAGAGCCATGATGGCGATTTTTCACACATTCGAACAGATCAATATCATAAAAATTTTTTGTGAAAATTTCATCAAGTTGTGTTGAGTTTTGCACAACTTATCGTGTTTGAACGATGTTTGAAGATGTTTTAGTTTTTTACACCTCACTTCATTTCTTCACTGGAAAGAATTTACTTAAAAATGTTTGTCATAGAACAGAGTGTATATAAAATTTTAGAGACGATTTAATTTTTACGACTCATTGTTTTTCTTCTTTAGGAGGACGTAGCTTAAAAATTCTGTAACGGAACAAAATTTCAATAAATTTTTACAAAAAGTTCTAGTTTTCTGCGACTTATTTTGTTACTTATATAAAATGATGAGGCTTAAATATCGTTAACATAAACTAAATTCCTCATAACTAGTGTATTCAAAACTTAAAAAATGTTATTCAAATCTGGTTTTTGTAAGAAAATCGATCCTAATTACTAATTGTTTCTAAGTTTCCTTTATTGATTTTATAATATAAAAATTATGAGATTTTCAAATAGAAATTAAATTAATTTAAAGAGAAATGATTGAAGGTTGATTTATTCGCTAAAATCAAGGAAACAAATGGAAATTCACTTCAAGTATCGCGTATTTATAGTTTGAGAATAAAAAAATTGTAACACCAACTTATCAAACATTTTAGATTAATTAAACATTCATCGTTTTAAGCTGCAGAGGTAGATTTAAGAAGAGAGACAAACTTAAAGAACGGGAGACATATTAAGGTTTAATTAAAATTAAATACGTTCCCTCTCTTCAATAAATTTTTCTTTAGGATGTAAAAAATATTGCTTTCAATTGTTTTTTACCCTTTATAAAATAATATATAAACTAATTCTTCACAAAATAGGAAATAAACCACAGAAACACAACAGCTGGTTTTAAGTGGCGGTATCCTTCTGGCGTTCCCTGTTAACATCAAATCCACACTTTTTAACTTTGTTCATGGGTTGAAAAGTAAAGGAGGGGGGAGAGGACATTGTATTATTAATAATTTTATTATACAGTCTATTTGAGCAACATATTTTTCTTGTTATAAAGTAAATAGTTTTAGAGTTAAAAGCGTTCAAAATATGACATGCCTTTGCATATATCTCTCTGAAAAGGACCGCTTTATGACATCAGGATAGGCTTAGTTTTGCTTTAAATATATGCTTATGAATATTGCATTTCTAAAATTTACCCCATTAAATAATAGTCGAGAGTGAGAAGTTCTTTTATTGCAAAGTTCAATTTATTCTATTGAAGTGATATATTCTTGTTACTCTACCGTAAGTAGTTTCTGAAATATGAGCGTTCAAAATATGAAAATTCTTCGTATATCTTTTTTTGAAACTGATGTTTGTAAACCGTAAGCAAAGGCTTAGTTCTCCTTCAAAGTTATACTTTTCTATCAAATATATGCTTCTGTACATCGCATCTCTTAAATTTATCCCATTGTGTAAAAGTAGAGATTTAGAACTTATTTTTTAGAAATTTTATTGCAGGCTATTAACATGAATTATTTTTGTTGCTCTGCCAGAACCAGCTTTAGAGAGGTATGCTTTCAAATTATGATATCCTTTACAATATCTCTTTTTGAAAATAACACCTGTATAATGCCTGGAAAGACTCAGTTCTACGTCAGATAATTATTTGTCTATGAAATACTCGTATGTGCCGCTCAGTAACATAACAAACACACTTAAGTTAGATAAGCTACAAAACACTTGGCCTACCACTCAACTTAATCTTTTATTGTTTTAATCAAGTTTTCTTCCACGCCACTTTAATTTCTTTCATTCTATTTCTTACAAAGTATTTCAAAATCTTTATATATATATATATATATACATATATATATATATATATATATATACATATATATATTTTGTTTGCAAATTTCTTTACATAACATTTGTTCTGTTTGTTTTACCATTGTCCTCCTTATGCGCAAGCATATCACGATTTCATTCGAGACCAAGAAACTAATAAAGTGTCTGCGGGACGAACTAATGCAATGAAACGACTAAAACTACACTCGAAAATATAAAAACGGAGAAGGCCTGCCTGCGACAAAATGTAATCAAGGAGCACGACAACTATTATTGACATCGATACCCTCATTGGGAGCCGAATGGGGTGGGCGGAGTGCCTTATTGTCGAAATTCTTTAGTTGCTCGGCAGCATCGAATCTCTATAGCTCGCTAAACAATTTAACGGGGCCTATTGAAATTAAGTTTAAGATTAAATTATGTCTGATCTTTGCGAACTTGCAGCTCGTCAATATTAACCGTTAAACTCCATCAAACGACTTAGTCCGTATTCGTTTCTCCGATCTCGCTCTTTATCCAGTCTACTAAAACACACGTTATTTCAAATAATTGCGTTGGTCGAGACAGTAATTGGAAGGATTTTATTATATTGCACAATTTATTAGGATTTTTCTTTTGAAACACATATGTGTTTAATAGATAATTTAACCCCAATAATTCCAATTAACCTGCATGTAAAAAACAATTTAATACGAGCATAGCTAGATTACTTAACTGCATTTATTTTATATGTTTGGACGATTTTTCTTTTATAGGTTTTTATGGAGTCAATGTTGAAATGAGAAGTTTTCGTAGAAAATCAGTTTTATTTCACGTTACGATGAAGCTAAAAATTTTAAATGACCTTAAAGTTCCATCAAACGACTTAGTCTGTAAGGGCTCCTCCGATCTCGTGTTTTATCCAGTCTAGTACGGCAAACAATATTTTAAACAATGGCGTTCGTCGAGGTAGTAATTGGGAATTTTATTATGTTGCGCGATTTATTTCGATTTTTTCTTTTGAAATATGTGTTTAATAGATAATTTAACCCCTATAATATCTATTAACCTGCATGTAAAAAAATGTAATATGAATATAGCTGGATTACTTAACTGCATTTATTTTATATGTTTGAACGATTTCAATTTTATAGGTTTTCATATGATCGATGTGAAAATGAAAATTTCTCGGAGAATATAAGTTTTATTTCACTGTAAGATGAGGCTAAATATTTCTTTAATAATACTTAAAAGTTATGTCCGTTGATTTTTTTACGGTAGTGTGAATAATTTATTGCTTCGATTCGGATTTGTACTAACGTTTGAATCGTTACTATGAACATAAATAATCAGCTACATAAATACATATTACCATTAAGTTGATAATCTGGTTTTACATTAGACTATAATATATTTAAATATGTCAGGGCAATAACAGCAATTTTTATATTACTTCTTTGTAATCCTGGCTTCTGTATGCTACTTTGTATTAATATAATGAATATGTGTCAATCCAGGCTGCAATATTTCTCTGTTTATAATATTTAAATATCTTTTGGCAGTAAATAATAACATTGTGATCGAGTTATAAAAGAAAGAAATCGCTGTACGCTGTACCAAGGGAACCAGGCTGGATTTTAGGAATTCGGGTACGCGGTAAGAAATAATACAAGTTAAAATCAAACTAGTTGATTTTTTCTTAACCATAATATAACATGACCTTGAAGAACATAATTAATATTATAATTGAGATGTGTTATCCTCTAGAAACTTTCCACATTTAGAATTAAAAGCCTATGTATGGAAAAAGCCTAAAATATATTTGTAAGCTAAATTTCGTACAAACCTGTTCGGATATTAAAAAGTTTCAGGGTAACTAACATCCACTCATCTGAATCGCATTTGGAGGATTTGGATTGAATGGTTGGAACGAAAGAAAAGTTCAATATACTGGTCCCAAAACATGTTCTTTTGTAGCAATTCCTAGTTGCAATTCCTAGTTGACGAGTTTATCACGTACTACGAAAGTTCTGTATATATTTAGGTATTTTTATTCCAACATATAAAGACTCGCAGTATTTCTATTAAATTATTCACCAAATTTATTTTTTAAAACTTAAATATCTTGCGTACTACATCTTTCACTAGCTTAAAACCATGATGCATTTAAGGAGTAAAATAATAAAAGGCAGTAGAAATAATACTAAATAACGTAGTTTCATTTAATTGTGAGTAAAATAATATTATTTCACACCACGAATATTCATATATGTATGAATATATCGGCTTATACATCTTTCAGACATAATAAGTGTACATTTCAAAATGGAAAGTTATTTTTACCGTTTATTTAAATCACTTATATGGAGCTTCAATGAAACTTTTACAAATTCAATGACATGTTACGATTTTTTGACTATTGCTTGTAAACTAGTAGAGTCAACTTACCCACGATAACTTTCATTTCGATTTCATCTTATGTACTAGTGAATACTTGTAAGATATTCAAAAATATCGGTTTAGCTGATACAGGTGGAATTCAATTAACTCTAACAATAAGGACCTTTTCAAAGCTTAATATTACATAAACGACTCCCTGTATCGAAAAGGTATTCATAACATACCTCGAATATTTTTGAAACACATGTCCAATGATATGATGAGCTAAAAAATTCAATTCTACTCCACTTGTAGGGCCTCGAAAAACTTTTTCTAGAGGTTTATTTCATAACTATTCATGTGTTATAAAGAGGTATAAATATGCAAAGTTTCAGTTTTACCAGTAAAACACTAACAGTTTAAGAAAAAAACGGATGTGGTGTAAAGTAGAACTAATATTTTGAAGGTTCCTAGTTTGGCTACGGAATCCTAAAAAGAAAATTAATTCTCTTTAATAATAAGTATATTTTAGCAAAATTATTTTTTTGCAATTTTCCTTTATTTCATTGGAAGTAAACTTACGTTAAACTGGATTTGTGACAGCTATAGGACCGCGCTGGTGTACTGAAAAAGCTTATATTTTTGAAAGGACTTAATAAATATTATTGTCTGCCTATATTTATGAATCCCTTATGGGTGTTTACGTTTCATATACAAGTATGTCTCATTAACTTGTATTACTTCTATTTTCCATACCTCAAAAGGAATATACTGGAACACGTTTGTCTTAATTTGAATTTGGAATATACTGGAACACGAGTTAACATGTTTAAGCACATATATATGTATATATAAATATAAATGTGTATATATATATATATATATACATATATATAAATTATATGTAATATGTATATTTATATATATGCATATATATATATATGCATATATATATATATATATATATATATGTAAAACTCAAAAATATTTTTGTGGTAAAATTTTCTTTGGCAAATTAAATACAGAAAAACAACTTAAAATCCATATATAATGTGGAGTATCGTTTGACATGTATATCTTCAGATATGTATCCCTTATTTCTGAAAATATTGAAACCAAAATGATGAAAAACCACGATTCTTAGAAGAACCTCCAAAGGTTATGCGAATACTACGGCGATAATTATAAATGTCATAATGTTTGAGATATTAAGTGTGGTACATATCCCCACTACTCAATTATTTTAGTTGACAATAAATATTTATTGCACTAAAAATTTATTTTTATGGTGAAGATCATAAGAAAATTTCACTTGATATAAGGAACAAAAACCTCGATGTGCGTGCTACATTTTTATTTGGCTGGTTTTGTTTGTCATAAAACTGTTGTCAATTAAGAGCACAAATTACCGTATATTACAAATTAAAAATCAAGTAAATGTAAGAATATTTTAAAATTTTTTACTCTCTCAAGTTTTCTAAATCAAAGTTACATTGTTTTTCTTTAAGTTACTTTTTTTTGAGGTGCACAAGTATAAGAATGAAAAGCAATGTATAAAATTTCTTGCCGAAATGCACTTATATTTCTTGGTGCAATTGAATGCACTTACAATGCAAAGCGAACAAAAACTTATTTAATTTATTTCTAAAACACTTAAGAATATAAAACTTTAGTATGATTTAATATAGAAAACTGCACATATACAAATATGAAATATTTTGGTGCCCTAATTCACATTCAAATACTGAAAAGCCAATATTGTTACCTATGTCAGTTTTGTCATATAATGCTTTTCTATCAAATTTATTAAACCGAAAGAAAGCCCTTATACCCTATTTTATATCTCCTATTGAAATATTTTAATATTGTATTCAACGCCAAGAAGACTAGTATTTATACACCTTAAATAACGTTACAGACCAGCATCTAACTCCTTACTCACGTAATTAAACGAAAAATTCGCAGCCCATAAGGGCGCTATAGCGATAAAGTTCCTCAATAAATTTTACCTAGCAGAATAATGTTGCAAGCATCGTAACTAAATAGTAAATTTAAACGCGACTTTATTCTTTGGTTACATTTACATACATAATTATTAACTGTCATACGACGCGAGAACGTCTGCAAAATTCGATAAGGTTGATCCTCTACTACAGCATATTTCGGTGGCTTAAGCTTCATTGTGTGTGCCAGGAGAGAAACGAGCATTGACCGTCGAACGTCTCCCCATGAGATTGGACAATAAAGTGGTAAACATATTACTTACATGCGACGATCAATATTTTGTAACGAACTCGCTGTTGTTAGTATTTATATTCGCATCCTATGAAGATGCAACATGATTTCAGATTACAGTTTTGAATCAGTAAGTATTTTAAACAAAGTTTTGTTAGTTTTCTTTTTCTCTATAATTCATATTTAAATTAAAGTGAAAGAATGAATGTATTTGACGTTAATTTTGTAGAAATTCATTATTCACAATTACACAAAACTACGTGATGTAGTATTATTTCTTTAAGTGCTTCAACACGACCTATGTTTCGTTTTATTACATCTATTTTGCTAATAGCTCACCTGAAGATGTTGTAATACAATGAAACCTAGGTAGTAGTAAAAGAGTTAAAAAAAGTAGAAATAATACTTCATCACATAGGTTCATTTAATTGTGTAGAGTGAAAGAAATGGCAAATGAAAATAAAAAAATCAAAATTGTTAAAATTATTATCTCATAATTACAGATGGTCTTGTACTTACACTGCTTAATGAATAATTTCTTGATGTATAAAGAGACCATAACTACTGTTAATTATAACAAAAATATGATATGAAGGCAACATGTTGGGAGATAAGGTATTCGAAAGTTTCTAGGCAGCTCAACGTCATGTCAGAAAACAATTACACATTTTTCGAACGTAGACTTCTTCAAAGAAACTCTGCTCGATGGCTCCCGAGAAAACAAAACTTTTGCGAAGTTCGATATACGTAGTGACGTAGTTATACATGACAGATGAAAATTACGAGGGTGCTTTTTTTCCATCCAGCATGCAACTTTAAAAATTCTCGAGTTTAAATAAAAATATACAATTAAATATATTTAGACTCCTTCAGTTTAATAATTGTTTTAAAATAAAATTATACGTATCAATGTATTTAAAAAAAACGTTTTTAATGGACTAGTCAGTTTCTCTTCATTAAATGGCTTTAAATTGATGGCATGTTTTGAATTGCATTATTTACCACAAGTTGTGAATAGTTTTATTATATTTTATCGCAACGTTAAATAAGAACAAGAATGAAAAAACTAAGCCCCAGTTTGGTTTTAAATTTATATTCTTTTGTTAATGAGACATACTTGTATATGAAACGTAAACACCCATAAGGGATTCATTCTTATACGAAGAACAATTTAAGGGTGAAATCAAATCCTACTGATATCTTCCTTTCGCTAATTCCTTACAGACAAGTGACGAAAAAGTTTATTTGTCTTTTATTGTATACTCTCACTAAGGCATAAAAATAAGCAAACAAATAAGAAATTCTATTATTTAAATTATCCATGTTATCAATTTTAGTTAGTCCTATCAGTATCCTTGTGTAACATACAGGCAATTTATTATTAGCAAAAAAAGTTACGTTGTATGAAGAAACATTTTATTCATTGAAGAATCGAGCAATATCATATGTTGTGCAATGGAGACGAGTAATTGTTACTAATATCATAGCATGAGTAATGTGAGAAATTTACTAAAAAATATACAAGTTATTTCTTCATTAAATATTAAGTCCATACACACCTTTCCAATCTAAACCGGAACTTTTCCATAGCACATATTTTAAGGTTTTTAAGAAATATTCTGTAATTTTCCTTATTCAACAAAAAATACGAAAAAGTAACTAAAGTTACTTTAGCTATTTCCTGAATACCGAACTAAATTCTATTCGTTAGAGATTCATAAAATAAGTTTTTTTATTAGTCTCGTTTTATACTTTACGCACTTTTCAAACCTTTAGATAGATTATATAAAATAAATGATTTTTGCATTTTTCAAACATAACTGTATAAGATATAAAACCTATTATATTAAAATTCAATTTCCTAACAGTTAACTGAAAAAAGAAAGAGAAATAATAACGAATTCCTATACAACTTTTGTACTATATGCAGTTGTATACCCCCGGTATACATCTTCAAATAAAATGAATGATCCGAATAATATTTGTTGTTTTCAGAACTCACAATGCTATCACAAATGGAAGCCAGAATAATTAATGGTTGTCGTGCAAAACTTACTGATTGAAGAGGATACGCCGCAAGAAGTTACTGATTGAAGAGGATACTTAATTTCGTTCTTTAAATGCAGCGAAATTTGCAATCACCTCGTGACGAAAATCGTAAATACGAGTGTTAGTGCATAGAGCGCGGCGGCTATGTTCGAGTCGAGGGACCGATGAGCTGACGCGTGCGTGCGCCGCTGCTATATTTGATCAGATAGCGACAAGGAGCCACCACAGCGTTCCGTGCCGCGAAACGATAAACCTGAAGAAATAAAGCCTTTTCTTATTGAATAGCTCGCTTCCATATTTCATGTGGCCGGATATACGAAAATCGGGCCGATATCAGTCAATATCAGTCCATTAATAGATATAATTGTCCGGCCTAGACACAAAACGAAGAAGGTCAGACTGAGATCGATTTACAATTAATTGAATCATATTTTCATCATCGGTTGACCAACACATTTGTACGTGTTTGTGACCTAAAATATAACCTTTGCTTTATATTAGTAAATGTGTTTGGGGACAGTGACATAGTTTATTCAATATCTTGCATCTATGTGTTTTTATTAAATTAGCTTTTTCTGCGTCTCTGCGCGTGTAGAACTTGTAGTGTTCATAACTTCTACGATTGACGATTGAATTCGAACGTCTTTCTGACATAATGACTTTTTTCATTCTCCAGTTTTAATGTTGCCGTAGTTACGCCAGGCATCTGCTTCTTTTTTATGTTCTATCGATTCTTTTACTTCAAGATCTACTACACCACTATTTCACATTTTTTTAGGTAAACTTCCCCTTTAGCAGAGAAATTTTCATCCAAATCTATCTAGCACAACTCAGTTCATAAGCAAATAGATATATCAAGAGAGAGACAATTCTCATCTATAATGTCGAGTTTTAAAATTCGATCTGTTCTCTGCAGAAGATAGACAGGAACCTAGTAAATACATTTTGTCAAGACTCATTGCAATTCCTTAAGGACTTTTATTAAACCTATAGCAGGCAATAAACGCTTTCAAAGTACATAGTAAATTTCTTGTACGCAAACTCGTTTGCAATCGCAATAAACCACACACATAACATTGTGCGAATTCCAATGAAACTTAAACAGTTTGGCGGCATTCCGTAGCTCTTGGATAGGTATCTGTATCGCTCTGCCCTTGCGTAATCAGTACACCGCGTACCTATTTTATTGGCGCACAACTTTGACGTTTCGGGTCTAAATTTAATATGAGGAGCCATGGAGAAAATAATAAAAGCCATATGTCTTGTGTGGTCTAATAAAACTGGGAGAGTGAAAAGGGTTGGCAGTGAAATGACAAGACGAATAAAAAGCTCAGTTGTCTTCTTCCTACGCGAACATTTGTTTAGTACCAAACTGTAATTGGATATCGGGGGAGTAAGCTTTATCTGTATTCAGCTGGATACATATTTGGGCGAAGCCAATATTGGCATAAGTAAAATTCGCCCAAATTTAGGGCCATGAATGATTTTCATTTTTGTTCTATATTATGTTCTAAAGATTACGTAACAAAAATTATGTTAAACTAAAAATAATTAACTTTATGAGTGCATCGGACCGCTTCGCGTTAAGAGAGCATTTGCTACTACTTTATAAAATATCCTTTTTTAGCATACAGCTTAACATTATATTTTGTAACGTGGAAGCAAATGTTTTTTTCCATTAGTAATTGAGGTAACATGAAATTTTGAAGCAATTAATTCCGAAATAATGTATTGTTACCACCTCGTAAAATAAGCTATATCTTACTGTATATTATACATTTTTTGAATTGCTGCTTTGCTTCGATTTATGAGCAAAGAAATATTAGTTACTTTTTTCCTATGTTTGCGATACTATATGATGTTGAAATACTTCAGAAAGTATACAATGCAATGTTGTGATTGCATAAAGTATACTTTAAATGTCCTTATTTTATCTCTGACCAATAAACCCAAATTCCCTTCCAAATGTTATAAATTAACACACAATATACTTTAAAATATATTTTTAAAATTCCGAGAAATATTTTAATAGTGTAACGTGCTTATTATAAATTTAAAAACGATCAAAGTTAAAAATGAGCGGCAAAAGTCCATAAGTTGTCGAGCTTACGTATTACGCGAATAAAAATGGTACTATTACGTAAAGAAAATAAATTAATAAGACAATAAAGGCTTTTATTTAAATCAACATTCAGAAAAATGTGACATCTTTTAAGTAGATCTAATGATTTCTTTTTTCTTTATGTACTGGAAACTATAAATAAAATAGTACCATCAAATTTTATGAAAATTAGCGGAATCATTTAAAAAAAGCCTAAGCAGCCTAAGTGAAGAAGAAGTTTGCTCATTCAAAAGTATATCACGAGCGACCCTGACATTTAACAGTTTTTTTAACTATGGCAACACACTTAAGTAATGGATTGAGTCGATTATTATCGATTATTACTTTCGTAATTACTTTCATTTTAATTTGTACCACTGCTTTTCTTCCTTACTAACAAACCTTGATTCAAACGATGATTGATTTTTTCCTTTTTTTATAGTGCTTATAACTCCCATTTCATTTTCATATTATTTTCTGATTATCTATAGAAGTTATTTGGTTTAAAAATACTAGCTTTTAAAGCAAAATTTCAATTTTGCAATATCAGGCCCATTTTAGCTTGCATATTCTATAACATTTGGTTAAAATTGTAAGTCCTTACTATTTTAACTTATTACTATATTGTTATAGGTTTTTATTTTCTAATGATAAACTCTAAGTGTATTTTAACTATGGTTTAATATTTAAAATGATTTCAACAAAGTTTTTACTAGTCGAGTACAAATAACTACAAAGTTTCTAATAATTTGACTTAATTTAATTTAATTTTCATAAAAAAATATGAAGTTACGCGGTTGTTCGTCCTGAAATATAGAATCCAATAAAGTTAAATTAAACATTTAGTTAGTTGCATGTTTTTATTCAATTGTTATTTAATTCCAGTGATAAATGAAAAAGTTTTTTTACGCAAACTTTGCAGAAATCAAAAATAGGAACCTTAAATTTAAATATGAAAATCCACAATATCATATGCTTCTTTATCTTCCCTGGATTACAATCGGTACCACAATAAAGTAAAGGTAATTTGACCTAAAATCAAAGCACATAAAATAAAAGCTTTCACTTCCAGTCATTTAATATTGTGAAACTAATTTTATAAAGAATACAAAGTTTGTTTTACTTAAAAGTACAGATACGTGTTAATGGAACAATGATTCAATTTATAAGCAAAATCAAAAAGTTTCGCTCCTCATGGTGTTTGTTCCTATCATATAGAATTCAGCAACTTGGAAGAAAAATGAAATGACGGTTCAAACGATTTCAATTAACAATACGGTCGTGTGTTTGGGGCATTGTAAATAGTAATCAATTTTTTATTTTCTTTTTGTTACATAAATTGTTGTTAATTAATTTAATAATTCATGATTATAAAACGTCGAGTATATTAAATGGATTTCCTTTTTTCTAATTTTTGCAAAACGCAATAATTCCGAAAATTATATATTTCGTACACTTACATAATTTCAAAGATTTCTCCAGTTTAACTTTAAGTTTAAGTTGATCGATTTTAATATTAATTTACTTTTTTAATAAGTACAATGTGTCTCTTTTATTAATATAATATATTTTATTCAATAACTTGCAAATTTATTACTTTAATATTAATATTCCTATTTAGAAATATAATACGAAACTAAGGGTCTGTTCCATCAATCCGATACGGATATATAAAAATATAAAACTGTTTTAATACCAACACTAATTCCAATTCACCTTCCGCAATTTTCATATATTTTCCCTATATATGGAATTTGAGCAGGTTTTAGACTACTATTTTTGTTGCTAAGTCAAGAACCTATTAATTATGTCTTTCTATAATTATGTCTTTCGAATAATTTTGGGAAAATGTATATTATTTGGAAATGTTTCAATCGGTATAAAGTAAGTAAAAATCGTGACTCTTGCAAACAAAAATTCGTTATATGTCTCTTGAAATCCCAAGAGCTTTTCCAAAAGTATCAATCAAGCTGACTCTGTGGAGAGTAAAAACTTGTTCATTTTAGTATCACTTTTTTCAAAAACACGGCTTTGGCGATTTCACGAATACCGTATAAATGGTTGTAACGGAATATCTCACGCGACTACGCTGAATAATGGAAGAGAAAATGTTATACAGACTCTGTATGACTTGCAAATGTCAAAGTTGACAAAACTTGTTTCGGAAAATCTTTCGTGAGGTTGTCAGCCACAGCACTGGTTTCGACAGTTTTCTTATTGCTCCTTCGTCTTTAACATAAAACGTTGAATATGGTAAATATCAGAAACAAAATTGTTGTTATGTTATGTGAATGACGTAATGGAAAAAAATTGAATAGCGGTATCTATTTTAGAGGTTAAAAGAAATAATTTATGTAATGTTTTTTTGATTTTATATAGTTTTTTTTAAACCACAAAGAATTTTTTTTTGTAGCATGGCAAACAGATTCTACAGATATGGATCTAAATTAAAGTATAGCAAAATATATTTTACTTTTAATATAAATTACCAGTGGATATGAAAATATTTCCGGCGCATTCTATCGAATGACTCATCCTAAGATAGGTCTCTCGAAACGAGTTTTGGTTCACCGTTTTTAATTCAAAAGGATATATTATGATTCCATATACGTATGGAAATATTGATATTTTAGTAAGAAAATGTAAACAAAATATATACTTTTAACAATTTTGATTGATTTGCATCAACCATTTCGAGAAAATATGTCGAGGAACCATAAACTAAACGTGTTTGGAAAAAACCTGACGACATTGATAAATTATTAAAAATAACAAGTTCATTAAGAGAAAATGTTTCATTTTATCAATAAAGGATATGATTATCTTCGACCTTCTATTGATTATCTTCGAGTTTAACTTTTATCAGCACACTCAGGCACTTGCCAAACGATATATCATCCATACGTCGAAAATGAGGTTAACCCAAACAAGGCCGCCCTTCTCCGTCTCTATCATTCGGCTTGTATTTATTCGAATCACGAATGATATTCGGACATAACGTTTCTTGTTGGATTCTATAACAATGTGATAACATTTTAACAAGGTTATTTGAGAGTTTGAAATTGAGATCTAAATATTATAATTTGAACCTCAATTGAGCCGTAGGCGAAATTTAGAATAGTTTCCCTTCTGAATGCTAAACCCGTGAATCCTTATTTTTTTCAGCGCAAAAATGGTAAATATTATTTTTATATTGAATGTTTCTCACATAAGTGAACACTTTTTGTTAAAATTACAAGAATAAAGATGCAAATATATTACCACCCTTTAGTAGCAGTTATAGTAGATCTGTGATACAGATAACGAAAAAAACGTGCTTCGGACTCCAATAACAAAAAGCACAGCTTTTTTTAAGTAAACTCTTGCAATGGACGGTAGACATCAAAATATAATGGATTTCAGGGTTTTTGTGCAGTTAACAAAAATTCAGAAGATTTTGTGGATTATTATATATTATTAAACGCGATATATTAAAAACTTACAATCCTCACAATTAATAGCGCTTTACGGGCTCGAATATTAGCAATGATTAGGGTGCAAAACACAGGTAGTGAGGAGTTGTTAAAATCTTAAATTTTATTATTTATTAGCTTAGTAAAATCTTTTCAAAACTTACAGATTATCGAAAATGGTTGACAACAGTTGATGCAACAAAAAATATACTTAAAATTATATTCATAAAATCAATGATTAAAATGAATGAGCATAGTAAAAATAAGTAGCCATCCGTGACCTCCTTAAATACTTAAAAATATTCACTCCAAAGGCTCGCGACATTCAGAAACAAAAATAGTTATTCACTGAATACTTACGTATATTAAAACAAAATTTTCTTCCTGACGCCATTACCAAACTAAATGTCCTTACAAAGCAACTCAAAATCATAACAATTACTCATTCCGCGGAACAATGTTAAGTACCGGCAAAAGCAGAAATATTGCAGCTTCTACTTCTAAAGGCATATTGTCATTAAAAGAAATAATGGAGAACTAATATTACTAATCCAGTTCACCTTAAATTTAGCAAAATGTTACTTTTATTTAAAATATACATATTGGGCCAACTACTTCCGAGATCGTAAGTGGTTCCGTAAAGAGTAAATAAAAGTAGAGCATCTTCTATTCGATGTATTAAGAAAATGGAAATACATCGATAATGACTTTCACGGCCATTTCTATCATCCATCTTAGAAGACGTTAATTGCAGTATATCACTTCTTTTTTCATTTTCCTAGGTTTAGGCCTAAATTAAAACCTTTTCTTTTAATTATAAAAAATACCGAAAGACACTCATTCTACTTGTAACAAGTTAATTATATTTAATTAATGCATAAATTGTATAGTAATAAAATTTTTAAATGCGTTAATCGCTGAAGTAGTATTCGAATTTCAAATATATAGCTGCATAATTGTTATTTTAAGATAAGCACAGTACTAACTCTTATTTTGTTAACGGTAAAGCTCTCTTGCAATTAGCTAATGATATTTGCTTTTTATTTTTCAAAAATAACATCAAAATTCTTTTTTAAACATCAACGCCTCACTTGTATCTTAATTTTAATATGCACCCATATTTTATAATACTTTAAAAACACATGTATGTATAACTTTTTAAGCAATTAATATCTAATTAAAATCAAATACCATCATACTAATTATAAATGAAAAGATGAACAAAGTAAAATCGATATATATTGAAAAATAGTATTCCTTTCTCCGAGTTCGTTTATTAATGAAATTTGGTATGATTATGGAAAGTAGTGGCACAATTAAAAATATTTTGTACAATAATTTTCATTCTCACTTTGGTGATCAATTTCGAGGAGTAAAAAGGAAGATGAAAGTTTTTCTGAAATCAACCTCTAAAGTAATTATCATCAAATTTAAAGTTATTGAAATGAAATAAAACGTACAAATGGTTTTTAGTAAAACATGTTTTCTTAGTTTAATCAAAATTAAATTTGCTTTACATTTTCTTTGTCACTTCTCTGAGATTCTTATTATATGGTTAAACATTTGTATTTTTTTATGATATTTAACATGTTTATTGAATTTCTAGTTTTAAGTTATTAAATAATAGTTCATTTGAATCGTCGTTTTGACTTCTCAAATTTTTCATGAAACTATCGACTTTTATGTATCTAAGAAAAATATGTCGAAAAACATATTGTAATTCGTGGTTTAGGTCAATAAATGATTAGTATATATCAAATTCTGAAATAATTATAAACTTTTGCATGTTCACAGCAACTTAAGATTTTTAAAAAAAATTTTTAAATTTTTAACCGTATTTAAAAAGGTTTTTTATTCGGAGCTCAAGTGTTCTTTCATGTAAATTAAATCATAACTAGGAGCCTTGCAGACCAGTTTCCAAATTTTTTCAAAATAAATGGATTCGTTTGAGATAAATACTGTCAAGTGATGCTGATAGACTCCGGTGACAGATTGACCAAATTGTCTCTGTAAACATTTTAGTCGCAGATGACAAAGTCCTGATTATGTAGCTGAAGGCTGGTGATTGGATTCCTCAATGGTGAACAGAAAATTAATCGAGTTTGAACTCGTTTCAGTTACCTCAACGAGTCTTTTGTTCATAAATAGTGGATAGGGTCTAAAGATAAAGTCGACAAGTATTGATAAGAACACCCCTATGGTGAAGAGTAGATTCACCAAGTGTTGGATTCATCGAAGTTTGGACTCATGTTACTAGCAAGAGAGTAATAAAATAGAGAAAATAACATAGGTAAATATGCATGCACACACACACACATACTTATGATCTGACTGCTTATTGCCTTTGTGTATTATATATATATATATATATATATATATATATATATATATATATACCTAAATAACCAATAAAATACAAAGGATATATATAGAGATGTAAATAGATGGAACGAAAAATGAAAAAATAACTAAGCCGTTTTAATAACGAATAATAGGATAATTGGTTTATCAAAATTGAGCAACTGAAAAATTCGGTTTGTTAAATTGTACGAAAGCTAAAAAAGCGAGATATTTTATATCAGTGTACATAAAAGGAAAATGGAAATAAATCACTAGTTTTACCTCAATATTATTTATTATACATAGTAATAATGGAAATAATATATTGGTAAAATTAATTAATATACGGATAAAATTACCACCAGAGAAAATAATGATAAGCTAAATTAACTTTCTTTAATATTTTTAACTTTTAGTTGAAAATGTGAATTTTAGTTGATAAATTTATATACTCACCCTATTATATAGTTACTACGAACGAAAAATTTATTTGGAAGACTGAAAATCGGAAACGAATTCCCGTGCCATCAATCCAACAACCGCCTGTCACCTAATTAATTTTATCACTCTGTGACACTGAGTGTCTTTGTATAATTCGATTTCAAATAAAAACAATGCCCGGAGGAAGAGACCAGTATATTTAAAATGTTTGAATAATTTCAAATCATTCAATTAATATAGAATTTACCCAAGGAATTTATTTAAACTAGTACAGTTTTGGGCTCAAATGAAACAATGTCAAAGAGAATTTTCATCCATGGAAATTACAAAGTAGGAAAAGACATAAATAATGAACAAACTTTCTCTCTAAGTAACCTTAAAGAGAATTATATAACGTAATTATCTATAAATGACAAAGAATACTTGGAATCGCCTATTTACCAAGTTATTATTTCCGTTTATTTATAATAGTCTTAGTTGTTAATATTACTTGCAGAAAGAAACTTTTGTTATTCTATACTTTTGAAATAATGAATTGGTTAATAAAAAAAGGAATTACCAAAACCGGCCTAGTCGATGTCCGGCACTCATTAAATTATAATTCGGTATTACGATTCGGTGTATGTTTGAAAAATCAATTAATATTAGCGTCACGATTATTTGGATATGATAAAAAAATATTTAATATTGAGGATATAGTAAAATCATCTAAAAATTTAGTTTCTTCGAATTAAACTAACATAATATCACAATATTCATTACAATTTTAAAAACCTCCCTCGTTGAGGCATGGAAAAGATTCTCCAATTTTATGAAGATAAAAAAAATGCGACATGGCCTATATTTTTTTCCGATTTTGTCTTATTTTTGTTTATGTCAAACTAAAAGCATATTTGATTAGCTGTAAATATTTATCACAAAAGGCTGAAATTATCTTAGTCTTTAAAACCTTATAATATAAAAATTTACAAAATCTCATGACTCTACTTTTGACAGAATTTTTAAAACTTCATTAATTGTACAATATCTATTTCTTCTGTCATGTAACAAGGACCAATCAATTCTAAACAATTGGCTACTTTCACGAATAAGTCGAAATTAGTTTCAGTCACTATTTCCGTAATAGTAATTTTATTAGAATAAGTCTACATTTACCGTTACATAAACTTATATCAAGGAACGATACATAATATAAAGAGTGTCGTATGCCAACAAGCATTGTTTACTCTTTATCATTAATATCTGACGTACATTTTTGTATTCATTCCCAATCGTAAATTTCGCGTTATTTTATTGTTTTTATACTTCTTTTTTATTTATTGCATATTATTTACATATCTCTGTTTTATGTGTTGTTTTGTTATTATTTACCGAAATATTAAGAGTTCCGTTACCGAATCTTAGAGTTAGAAAAGCAAGGAACTCTTTAAATGTTTTCATATTTGTCAATTCGTCTCATTCATCTATATGTATGTCATAGTCCCATGCTTTATATAGTTTCAGACGTATATCTAGAAAATTTCGTGTATAGACGCGAAGCATATCAATAATATCCCTTACAGGCTAAAAATTAGGCAATAAAATTGAAGATGATAAAACAGCGGAAAGCCTGACGTCATTTCAATTCAATGTTTACCATTATTGAAAACTATGTTGAATAATTTTTTTTTTTAAATGGTTTACATACACTCCGTTTTATCTAAGTATATCGAATGGTCCATAAGTTATACTATTATAAATGAATCGATCACATATACCTATCGCCCGGATGCAGACGCGCCAGTTGGCAAATATATAACGAATGTGTCTCGGAAATTTAATATTATATTTATCCAAGCAATGAATTGGTTGATAAATAACGTTATGTTCGATTTTTTTCATATTATCTGCTCCAGAGTAAAGAGGGATTTTTTTTACGTGCGGTAATAATTCTCACAAGCATTCCATTCCAGTCGACTAATAAAAGCTATTATGAAGAAGATTTTTAAATCTAAACTCTTAATCTTATTACATCTATTTTATTCAAATCGAAAATTTAAATTTTGTCTTCAAAGTTATAAACAGTGAAATTTTATAATAATTTAATATGGTCATTAAATTGAAAAGACGCTTACTGCAAAAGGTACTTTCATCATTTAATTAGTTTGTAGTGTTACGAAATAAAAGTTGATTGAATTGCTTAAGGACATATTTTTAAATATCTTTATATATAAAACAAAAACATAATTATAAGAAGTAAAAATATAGAACGAGTTACTGCTAGAAATCGGTCTACAAGGATTCTGTATATATTTAGGCGCTTATAAAATTTAAGGGCACATAGTATTTATATTAAGCTATGTCAAATACTAATTATTGACAAGGTAAATATATTGTCGGCTTTATCCGCCACATGTATAAATAAATTATGTGTATTTATAAAAATTATGGTCTGAGATAAAACCCAGAAATTTTCTATAATTTTCTGGTTAGATTTTGCCACAGGTTTTTGGTTCAGTAGCGTAATTATGAAAGCGAAGGAAAGGCCCTAAATCTGCATATTTAGTAGAATATCTCTTAAAATACGTAATTTACAATTGAACATATTTTTTTATTCCTCATAAAAACCTTTTTCAATTTTAATCCACATATTAAATAAAACAGAAAAATTTATTTAAAATTATTTTTTATTTCCTCTTATATTTTTCTAGAAATAATTTAAAAAATTTGCTGCTGCGAAAGATGTGGCTTGAAAAGGTGTATTACTGTGGCAAATTTATAATTTCCACGTCGCTTGATTTCTTATCAAATTAGTTGCGACAGACAGGTACCTGGGTGGTCTTATAAGAGCTTCGTATTTTCTTATTAAGGAACTTTTTTGTGAAACTCTGAATACTTAACAATAATAAGTATTAACATTAACTAATACTAATATAACAATCGACAGCTATATTTTTATGTACGTTCCAATAATCAGGTATTCTTTTTTTTAATTCAAGACCAAGTTCAAATAAAAATAATATAAAAATCAAATGAAAAGAAAAATCAATAAAAGCAAATCTGACGAATGCTGCGTTGAACTTCGTCCCTACACTTGTTTATTTTTGTCATTATATTTATTGTGTAACAAAACAGGAAAGTGAGCACTGTTTAATAAAACAGGGAAATATATTCAAAGAATATTTCAAACGGGGAACCTGAACAAAGGTTTCCACAAATGAGAGCTTTCACGAATATTATCCTAAATAATAAAAGCCCAGGTGATCATGTTTGACGTTATGTCTCTAATCACGATTGACGTTATGTCATTCGTTAAATAGTTCCAATGGCACAATCTCTTATATAACCATCAGACCTTACTCAAACAGTCCCTCTGATTGCTTTATCTACACATGTAAGATATCAATCACGGGTGTTACGTTGTCATTTGTTGTGAGGTTTCATTGCCTATCTCCAGATTTAAAATCAGATCTTGACGTAATTTCTTAGGGACTACTCTTAAATTATAAATTACAAGCACACATAAAATCCTCAGATTTGCTCAACCTGGTCCTGAGATTTATTTGTCAAAACAAGTAAAGAATGAATCACAGGTGATATACTGTCATCTGTTGAGAAGTTTCGCTGATCATCTCCCGAATTTAAAATCAGCTCTTGACGTTTTTTAAGGCGCTACTCTTGAGTTAAACGTTATAAAATAGAAGCCCATATAAAATCCTCAGACCTGCTAAACCCAGCCCTGTGATTGCTTTGTCAACACACGCAAAGAATCAACAAAAGATAATGTATTATAATCTGTTTATCAGTTTCATTGTACAAGTCTCAAGTTAAATATCAGATCCTGACATAATTTTGGAAAGGTCTCCTCTTAAGTTACACATTTCTGCATAAACAATTGGATTACAGCTGCAACTGATATATGTTGACCTAAATATGGATTTACTAAAATTATTTTTTGTAAAGTATCTATTGTACTTTTGAATCAGTAAAATGTTACTGTAAGGGCTATAAATAAGCTATAAAATATAAAGTTATGATTTTTTGGAACATTCAAATTATGTATGTGGTATGGGGCTATACCATTTAAAAGCCCTTTTATTATTTAACCTAATAATTTTTTCATACGTTTAGGTGGTATGTCTTACGAGACATACTGAAAAATTTACAAAAAATATGTTCCTCTTATTATTTCTAATATTGTTGAAACTAAAATCATGGTGAAGTTAACTTATCGGTTGTAGGAATACTGTAGATCCACAATAATACATATACTATCTACATGAATACATTTAGCTCATTCAACATTTATTGCGTTAGGAAGTCTAACTTCATGTTTTCTAATGATGAAAGAAGAGATATTATTTACGAACATGGCCTGTTTTTATAATAGTAGACCTTCCAGGTGTTTATTTTAAGGATGTAGAAATGGGTTTCGTCTCCGAAATAGATTTGGAAAACATAGAGGCCATGCATCCAAGTGATTTGCACTTTTAAAGGTTTTATTCTTTCTTAATTCAATAAATTCCTAATGGAAACACTTCCCTTGCAGCGAGTTTGTAAAAAAGACTAGGCAAATCCTAGGATTTTATTTTATAAACACCATACTGGAGAATCTAATGAACGCGTTAGTGCTATCTTTAACATCAGTCGTCACTTAGGAGAGACAAATGAAGATTGACAGGGATAGCTTGTCCCAGGATTTGTACCCACAAATATTGAGTTTGACGGATTGTCTTGACATGATATTGTTTCACGTAATGTACCTGATACCATCAGAGAAAAATAACATAACCATATGTGATAGCACATGTGTATAAATTCATAAAAGCATTAATTTTTTTTTCCAAAGATTTTTTTAAATCCTCACAATTATTAATACCTTTCATTATTGTTTCGTGTGATAAGCATATACTGAAAATGTTAGGGTTATGTACCGCTACAAAAACAGATGCCAATATAATGTGTATGTTTGCAAATCATGAAGAAGGCATGTCTAATTGGGTTTACAGATAAATTATGTCTTTTTGGTTAGACAAAGGTTTCCGTGACACATTACCAGATCTAGAGTTATGCGGCTATCAAGTTGCTATTCCGCCAACTAGAAATCGAGAAGAAGAATAGTTGTCTAGAATAGAGGCAAAAAAAAATTCGGCTCGTTACTTTATTTTAGTGGGTTGTAGAGATTGCTAACGGGCGCATCATGTGATATTGATTACAAGTTATTCCGTCAAGACTATTTTTCATGATTGTTTCGTATGATGGGCATATACTGAAAATATTAGAGCCATGTACCGCTACAATAACAAATGCCAATATAATGTGTATGTTGGCAAATAATGAAGAAAGCGTATTGAATTAGATTTACAAAGAAAATGGTGACTTTGGCTTAGACAGAAGCTTCCATGACGCATTACCAGATCTAGAGTTATGCGGCTATCGATTTGTTATTCCGCTAACTAGAAATCGAGGAGAAGACTAGTTGGCTACAATAGAGGCAAATAAATCTCGACTCGTTACTTTATTTCAGTGATTTGTAGAAATTGCTAACGGACGCATGATATGCTATTGATTACAAGTTATTCCGTCAAGATTATTTTAACAGAGCGATGACTCATACGCTTGACGATTTTAAAATAGCGGCTGCTCTAGCAAATAGATTTCACTGTGTTATTGAAGACAGTATATATGCACAAAGATTTACTGAAATAATAGGTAAAAGACTGGAAATATCGAACGTACTACCCAATTACGTGGTCGATAATCAGGTCAGTATGTGATATGTTGCATTTCGAGATTTGGTTGTTGGACCAGGAGGGATGGTAACATTCCCTGATTTGAGTGAAGGAGACCTCATATTATTGGCAGTGGGTATCTATATCATTAAGCTAGCATATAGTTATTATAGTGAGCCTTTCGCCTGTGGACTGTATCATATACAAACATATGAACAAGTGTAGGTTTCATATAATAAAGAGGATGATTGAGCATGGAATTAATATGAATGCTCTTTTCTTAGGAGGTAGGATAATCTAGGCCCACACGCACGCCTATAATTCATTATTATTGTTCATGGGCTACATGAAAACAGATACTAGGATGTTGCCTTCGTAATGTCCACAATATCGTATCTTGGAAGGGCACGGTACCAAAAAACTTCATTTACCCGCTGTGTTTTTAGATACTATTATTTTAGATGAATGATGATCATTGTAATTAAGAACTTGTAGTGTTTAGGTACTTATTTGTCCTACTAAATAATAAAAACTGATTTCACGATTTAATTTTTCACTCTATTTTTAAGACATGGTATCGTGTAATAATACAATAACCTCAAGATATTGCAGAAAATATTGATATAATTTATATTACTAATATATATATATGTATATATATATATATATATTTATATATATATATATATATACATATATATATATATATATATATATATATATATATATATATATATATATATTATCTTTATTCCCAGTAGAAAAAATTTAAAAAAATACAAAATTAAATTAAATATCTAGGAAACCAACCTACACATTAATACGTTCCTTAAAATATAAACTTAGGCGAATAGCGCAGCTCTAGGGCTCCTGCTTCCAGCATTGCCGCTGAGTTTAAAAATTAGACTAAACTCTGTACCTTTTTCCCTCTATCCTTTATTTGTTTCTTTGCACTTGCATCACTAAGAACTTATTACCTTAATGTAAATTCTGCATTCTGTATAGCAACAAATAAATTTAAAATAAATAGGTTTTATTTACATAGCCTTAGAACCTTGAGATTATTTTATATTTACAAACAACTTAGTAAACAATAACAAACGATCAAATTTGCAGACAACAACTATCATAAAATAAGTAGCAATATTATAACAATAAAAGAACAAATGAAATACCTTATAGTTTCAAAAAAGATAACTAAAAATAGGCATTAAAAAATTGATGCGATAATTACAACTGGGCGAAAATCGGCTCAAGAGATTGATGTACATGCAGAGTTCCATAGAAGTGAAACTAATAAATGCTTGTTAAAATACATCAAGCAAGATATATGGTTGATATTTTTGATACATAAATTTATATTGAAGAATATATATATATATATATATATATATATATATATATATATATATATATATCTATATGTAATGTCTTCTCATCAGGCACACGACTTAACACTTACTTCCACATTTTTACTCAAAATTAATACCGCCTTAACATTAAAAGTAATATACTCTTTACAGAATAACAAATTTCATAACAAATAAATCATGGTTTTTTTTTAAATGAAGTGCTCAAAAAATAAATGAGTGTCCCAAAAAATTAATATGAATTATCTTATAGGGAGACTGAGCTCTAAAATTTAAATGTAGCTTAAATGGATCCAAACCGTGTCAAAACATAATATAATATATGGCACTCGTCAGATATGTATATTGTGTAAATGCAAATGTTCTAAACATTCCGGCTTCCTGAAGATACTACTCAAGTATTATTCCTAAGTTAAATAATCGTTTTGGTGTAGGAATCTAATATTACTGAATTTCGCACCCAATTTAATATATTCCACATTTCCCAAAAGTAGTCGATGCCGCAAACTATTGTTAGAAACCAATTTACGACCATGCCGTGAGACACAAAAGCGGATGAATGGTCTTAAGCGAGCCCTCTAATAGAGGGGCAATTAATCGTGGCTCGACTCATGTGTAGATGTTTACTCTGGCCATACTGTCAGCATGTAAATACATCATAATTGATATATTTACTGCTAAAATTAGAAGATCTTGCCGCTGAGGAAAATTTTATTATTTTGTGTTGTTACTAAATTGTCTGAATTTGATAAAATATTTTATAGGGCCCCTCACTTTTTTGAAGAGTGATTTCATCTCAAATATTTTTATCTGATATATTTGCTTCTCCCTAACCTTAAACGATTGATAAAATTATACTAAATTGTACTTAAAAAATGATCAAATGCGGGCTGCCTTTCGTACAATTAGGATTATCAGTGGATTAATTCAGAGCACTTCTACGCTCAACGTCTGATAATAGCTAAATAAAATCCAAATAATCATCTTTAGAATTACGTTCCAACTGCCCGTTAGGCTAACCCGTCCCGTCTCTCTAATCAACCTCTTCGCCAACCCAGCCATCCATCTTTAGTTTTCTTAGTCATTATTTCGTTCTACGTTATTACGTAAGTTCTTTGTGAGACAGGGAATCAATTTATTAATTAAACTATTTAGAGCTTCATTTATATCTTGTCAGTTTTTGTAATGCTATTATGTAAGTATAAAATTGGACATATTTCAGGGTGAATTCGTACAGTGAAAATTTATAAAAAATTGTGTATTACGGGTGTATTTGAAACCTAAATAAAGTCAAAACAATTTATTTACAATGTCGTCTGTCTGTAGTATTTTCTGTCTGTCGACCTGTTCGTAACATTGAAAAAAATAAAGCAAAGTGAAACTATTTATTGAAGTAACACATAAAAATTGTTAGACTGATACCAATGAGATTTTCACAGGGATCAGCCCTAATGGGGATCAACATATTGATGTCTTGTTTTGGTTCCGTTTTGCCTGAATATCTGTATGTAAAAGATGAAAACGCATATTGACGTTACTATATGGCGTATATTATTTAACAAATTATTTCAGCAAAATATAAACACATAATACATAAAATCAATACAACATAAGGTGGCAGGAGCTTTTTTTGGTATACTAAGAATGATCCGTTCGAATCCAAAAATAAAGTTTGAAAATTCGGTTGCACAACCCATTTTATAACGTTTTATTTTGCATCACAAACACTGCACATAATTTATTATCAAAAATGCTTTTATATAAATGCTCATTGACGAATAATTTCATAGTGACTGTACCCATATTTCATAGTGACTGAAATGTCAGTATGTCATTAAAATCGTACCTGATTCCTTATATTTTGCACCCATTGCTACGTTTATTATAATTTTTTAAAATAAACTTTATATTATAAATTAAAAGCGATACAAACATACGTAAATATATAATATTCACCATTGATTATGGTTCAGATTTTATGCTAATCTTCGTCTTGAAAAACTAACAAATCGTAATAGACCGAATAGCAACTTGTTTATAAATGTAGACTTTTGCAAATGTAATTTTTATTCTTATACCTGTATAAATAGTAAAATATTATAACATAAAAATTTGAATTTTTCCGTTAAGTTTTGAAGTAACAATCATATTCTTCATTTGTCATATTTTTATCGTCAATGTTTTTGGATAAAAGCGTTCACGTACAAGTATATTCGTAGACTTTGTTGGTAAACAAAATATAAAAAAAATACAAATTTGCTAACAGTTATGAATTTGAAATTGTTTTTATCGATACCAAACTTTATACGAGAATACAAAAATTGAATAAAGCGAAAAAAAAAAAAAGAAAATCGCAACAAGTATTCTGTTTCGTTGGGTAGTTAGAAGTTAATGACTTTCAGCTTTTTTAGTACGAAATATTTTAATGACAATATGTGGAAAGAATATATTATTTTTATATAACTTTTCAGCATAAAAATGTTCTCTTAATCATAAACACAAATCTGTCAGTTTTTTTTTCTTCTTTTAGCAGTTGGAATAGCGTTTAGATAAAAACAAACTTAAGAAAAGTTGTTTTGCCTGTTTGATTTGCGTAGTACTTAAGTAACAAGGAATAAAACGTGAGAAGGGTTTTTTCCCGATTCTTTTCTGTTTAGTCGCAGTTAATCCGTCTGTCAATTATATGCATTTATCTTAATGACATATTCAAGGAAACCAAACAAAAATTATAGATCAATTTATACATAATCGGACATAAATATTAGGTTTTATGTTTGTCCAAAAATATTAAATTACTTAATATTTTTATCGTCATTGTTATAGGAAAAGTAATTTTTGACTTATATTAGACTTATTAATTTATATTAAAGGTAATTCAAAACTAACGTTGTACTTTTTAATACTAAGAATTAAAACTTACTTTCCAAGAAGTCAGTGGAAGGGCAAATATTAAATATGAAAATAATTTTTTCATTATCTTATAATGCTATTAGCTGTGATTTTTTATATTTTATTGTGATTGTTTATTATTGAATATATTTGGAATTAATTTTATAGAAATTCTTTATTCACAATTAAATGAAACTAAGTGATATAGTATTATTTCTACTTTATTTAGGTTAGAAATAATTTTAAATAATAAGTAAATGAGTTAGAAATGATTTTTAGCGAAAGGTGTCCTTATAGTGGATTGACAAAAATTATATAAGTAATTTTCCTTTTTACTTCATAACAGGTCTTTCACTTCAACTATCATACACAATTTAACAAATATTTTAAATGAAAAAGACCGCAGCTTATTACAATCTGAATACATAATGATTTGATGGGTTAGGATGAGCTATATTATATAGTGATATATATATATATATATATATATATATATATATATATATATATATACATATATATATATACATACATACATATATATATATGTATATATGTATATATTTATATATGTATATATATATATATATATATATATATATATATATATATATATATATATATAGAACGGAAAATTTATTAAAATTGCGGTATTCTTCAAATTTTGGAGAAAATTTTAGACTGTATGATATCAAGGTAAAATCCATAAAGGTACAGAAGTGACGAGCACATGCTTTGTAACAGAAGACGGGGAATACTGCTTAAGCGATTAAGTTAGAGAGAGATGGGTTTATTTATTGATTGAATATCCCGATTATTTCCGGCGATATATTTTCGATTTTGGTGACCGATGTCGTTTAGCAAACGAAGAGTGTAAGTTTAGTGACGCAGGGAGAGAGCGGCATAATTAAAATAATTCCAGTTAGATTAAACCGCGACGTGCAGCTATGATCTTGTAATGAATAAATTCTTTTCAAAATAAATGTTAGCCTTACGACTAACTTCTTGATAAGTAAGCTTTAAGTGATTCTTAATATTAAAAAATACGACATTAATTTTTAATTACTTTTAATATTAATAAGAAGGTCTAAAATAAATTAGTAATTTTTTTTCCAAAATAACTGACTTTAAAAATATGAAAAATATACTTGTTTCTTCAACATTTAACAGAAAAATTTTAATATTTTTTTTGTTATAATATATTACTATTTATCCAGTATAAAATTAAGAAACACATTTGTTTACTTTTGTAAACAATATGCTATTCTTAGCTTTCTTGTAATTGTTAGCTTTCCGACTCGAAAAGTAGCATATAATCTGAACCGTAATCAGTGGTTTTACAGATTTTAATTTGCAAGATAAAGCATATTTAAACTATCATGATCACAGCTGCAATGCCTTTAAGATATGAGGAATCGGGCACTTTTCAAAAAGATATTGACATTTTTGATAACTCATTTATCAGTCCTCAGATATGCAGTCCTTATACACATATTCGCCAGTCAGCATTTGCGTTTTTGGAAATAAATTATGTGTGAAAAAAATAGTTACTGTGTCTTGCATTCAAATTTTAAAACTTTATATTTGAATCCAAATGAATAAATCTCAGTACACCAAACAAGCGCTTGATTTAATAACCCATTTTTTTTAGAACCTGAAATCTAGAATTGATTTTGGAACTCATGTGTGCATATTTTGCTACGATAATGTTCAAAAAGTAAATGATCTGTTGTAATTCAATTGTCAGTGTGCGGTCTCGTCGTTTACCCAGATATTCAAGCAAAAAAAAAGACATCAATACGATTGATCTCCATTAGGGATGATCTCTGGCAAAATCACGTTTCAATTAGTCTGGCAATTTTAACGTATGGCTTAAATTAATAGGTAAAATAACAAACATATAGACAGGCAGACAACTATTGTAACAAAATCGTTTTAACTTCAACTCGGTTTCAAATACACTACTGATATACAGTTTTTTAAAAATATTCGCTGTACAAACTCGCCCTAAACTAAAGTCTATTGTATACGTATTAAATATTATTATTATTACAAAAACTGACAAGATGTAAATGAAGCTATAATTACTTTAATTAATATACTGATTCTTCGTCTTACAAAGCGCTTACGTAATAGCGTAGAATGAAATAATAGCTAAGAAAACGAGAAATGGATGGCTGGGCTGGCGAAGGGGGTGGTAAGAGACACGAGACGCGGTAGGTGAACGGGCATTCGGGACGTTAGTTTTATTTTGGCTACATTACATTTTAGAGGTCATCTGTAAGATGATTCTTGTTAATTTTTTGGATTGCCATTTGTTTTTAACACCTTCGATTTATAAATATTATATATTAATATAATTATTTTTATAATTACGTAGCACGACTTACTAATGTCAGTTTTACATTTTAATTATATTTATTATAGTATTTATCAAGTAAATTTATTAAGTTTTTAAGACGTTGGACAATACAGTTGAAAATGCCTATGTACAAATCTAAAAATATAGTATATGTCGATGCATGTTTTAATATTTTATGACGTAACAAATTGTTTTTGTAATGTTGCCCGCTCTTTCGTTGCTTGCTATTTAAGACGAAACTTCTTTAAAATTACGAACGTTTGTGTTGTTTGTATTGTATCATTTCTCTCACTTGCGGAAGAAAGAAAGAAAATTTTTATTTATATTCCCGTTCTATTTTGTTTACAAATACCCACTACTACATCATAGATTTTCACGCGCTGGTGAGTTGAAAAAAACTAATTTAAATAGACAAATTTGCGATGGCAATTCGGATAGGAAGTGGGAGTTGTTTTAGCAGCACAAATGGTACGGAAGGGAAAGGGATGTAATATTTATAACGTCATTTGACATATTTTAACCAATAGGATACTAGCAAGTGATCACTTGCCGTTTTGTAGTTCAATTGTTATGGGTCATCGTGGTTGTTGCGATATCTTCATATTGGCTTTGAAGTAAATATCAGATAGGTGGTTTTTTCACCATTTTTCATTATATGAACTCATCAAGTTAGAACAGACGAAATTTGCATTGTAATTGGAAAAGTAGCTAAAATAATTGCTATATTAGTTTCCAATGTTGAAATAAAATCAAATATATAATGAAATTTTTCTTTCTCGGCGCCCCGACATATTCATGAAAATCCTGATCGCGTGTGGTCAAAAATAGAAGGCAGCTTGCGATGTAATTGGATAAAATCATTAATTTATTTTAATAATCAGCCCTAATTTCAACATTTTACTGAGCTCTTTAAAAATAATTTAGCCTTATTTAAAGTTTTTTAATTACATAATAGTGTTATTAAAACTTTGTTGTTGTATAATTAAAAACGTTTCTTCTCCAATGAATATACTATATACTACTATGACTATAATATTAATACATTAATATATATTCGCGAAATTAACCTAAACTAATTTTTTTACTGATTCTTCGACGCAAAGATAAAATAGTTTCGAACATGTGGAAAGTAAAAACCACAAATTTTAATAATACACCTTTATTTTTTAGTTTTAGCCTTTTGACACCTGGCGCTATGTAATATATATACATATATATATATATATATATATATATATATATATATATATATATATATATATATATATAGTGTATAATTATATTTCATTAAAATTATTATGTAGTTATAAATTTTTAATATTATTACTTTCTATGGAAATCCTTGTAGAACTCTAAACCATACAAATTTTAAGGTATTATTGTGCTTCTGCTGATGAGTTATACAACTCCATCGTAAAGAACCAAGTTACAAGATCACATTACTTATGAATAAAATGGCAAAACATTTACACGCATATTTGACATATCCAGACAGACTCATAAAAGATTTGAGTGATATAAATCAGACGTATTAAATAAAAGTCATGAAGATAAAAAATGTCTTAATTTTAATTTATTTTCAGCTCACAATGTCTTAAAAAGTAAAGTGATACAGCTCCGTTTCGTTTCTCCGTGAGACTGAAAGTTAAATAAGCTTCTTTCTAGAATATGTTTTCTAACTGCTAAATATTGACTGATTTGAGTAGTTAAGGGTAAATGCCCGATAAAAACCCCATGTACCTAGTATTTATCAAACAAGTAGAATGGGTATTTATCCACTGCCCATATTTCCTGTGAAAGTAAAAATATAATTTGATAACTACGCACAGTCGATTCATTTAATTAGTACTTCCATTATTTATAAATTTAATTAAGAGATAACGTAGTCATACACACTTATGGAAAGTATAATTTGCTTTCGTCATTAGATATAATACGATATTGTCGAAGCTATTAGAAAGAGATGCAACGCTTGAAGGCAAATTACGTAACACAAAAATATTATAAAAAGAAAAATATTTAATTAAAAATTGTTTTAATATTATGCACTATTGGCTCTCGCAAGTCAAAAACCAGTTTATTCCTAATTTTACTAAAAAAAATGGAAATAAAATATTTAATAGAAGGGAAAGAAAGGAAGGGAAGAAAATATTTAATATGAGCTTTAAATTTTAAATATGACATAAATTTTATTTACGAAAAAAAATAAATATAAAAATAAGGAATACATAAATACATGCATTATTAATATATTCATATTAAAAATATACTACTCATACATATATCCCAATATACAACTTTAAAATATCGATAGAAAAGCATACAGAAGAAAAAGCAAAATACTCTCAATACCTTAAATCCACGTAAATAGAAATATAAAACCATAAAATCGACCAAACAATATGAAATAGACGTCAAAAGAAAAAAAAAATACAGTAAAGCAAACACATAATAATTCAAAAGCAGTTATAGCCATAAAACACAAGTCTCGGTAATAGTTATTTAGGTTTTAAATGATTATCAGCCATTATGAATGCATTTCGACAAAAGCAGCTTCAGGAAAGTTAAAGAACAATGAAGTTGGTTTTAATAGAAAGCAACAGCATATGAGTTGGGGAAATTGCTGTAAAAATAAATTTTTGCGTAACATTAGCAAGCTCTGAATATACCGGTATTAAGCTATAATATCTGTAGACAATTTTTAAATGTCTGTTGTTTTTCATTACAAAGAGTTTTATGCTTTTTCTTAATTATAATCCTATTTCGAAGTTATTCACATCACTTCTACAAAGTGAAAAAATATATATTTATTGGAAATTGTAGGCACCGGAAGTGAATTCCCTTGCGACTTATCCGACTGCTGCCTGTCGTCTGATTAATTTTATTACTTAATGTCACAGCTGAATTCGGTTTCGAACATAAAAGAGCACCCACGGGAAGTAAATGGTATGAGATGAGATGTCTGGATCCGCAGAAACGTATTGAACAAATTCTTATATTTTTAGGATATCCTTGTTAAAATTGAAATGAGTTAACGATTTTTTCAACGGCTTGCGATTATATGCAAGGCAATACTATTTCCCAATATATTATAATAAGCTTTAGTTCTAAATTAAGTCAAGAATTTTCAGAGAAACAAGAAATTGAGGGTAATACCATATACGTCTAAATATTTTTCAAAAGAAAAACTTAGAGTAGTACAATTCTTAAAATAAGGTTACACGTGTAAACCTACGTCTATTTCGATCTTATGTTTTAATTCACTTTAAAGTTTCTAAAAAATAAGTTTTTTCCACAATACTATATTAATACGACGACAAAAAAGAAAATTAAAAAGCCGTATAAAATTATGCTTATATTCTGAATCAACCGTCCTAACAACGGTATTTTGGACATCGATGAAACTAATCAATTATATTAAATAAATTTTTCAATAATTTTTCCCTTATTAGGCCGGTTCGGTGAAAGACTTAATTAAGAAAGTAATTTTCTCTTGAACACATATTAAATAAAATTAAAGTTTTCAAAGCGCGTGAACTATACGATATTTATACACACGCGTATACTTATGGTTGTATAATAACATGGCAAGCTGGCGATTCTTAAGCTTCATGTTTGTGAAAAATAACCCAAGAAGATAGTTCAATAAATTTAACTATTGTTGTTAGTGGTTGTAACTAAATACAGCTCAGGTTAGACATTTTGTAATTTCGGTTATTAACAGTATAATTAATTTAAGGGTTTTTTTCACGCTTGACATGACAAATGTAAAAATTTATATTTAACGTAATTAAGTAAAACGAAAAACATTCTTATTGGAAACAAATATTGCAAATGGCTGTCAGCGTATGTACACCGGTATGGTCAGCAGTTTTATTAACAGTCACTAGATTAATTTGCGACTTAAAAAAATTGGCAAAATAATTTTGAAAACATACTACTTGGAATGAATCGATCTCCGTAATCGAATTTACTAAGTGGAACTGTGTCATAAGTAATCAAGTATTGAGTGAGATTAATATATTGCATCATGACAAGTTTTTGAGTTACATGATCACAACGGATTCTAAAACTATATTCACTAACCTTAATTTCGGCGGTCGGCGAACATTTCTCAATTCCTAAAAAAGCTCTAATAGTGTAAATACGATTTTTAATTGGTTCGTTCCAGGGACATTTTTATTTTAAATAATTTTTTACATTTTTATCCTGATACATTAGAATATATTATGCACATATTGTTTGGAAATAACGAATTTGGTTCAGTTGAAATAATTTTACATACAAACAAAATTTACGTGACATGTATGCTATTTACATACCATGTATCTACACATATTACTTACATTAATAGTCACTATTTCTACTAAGCATAATTCATTATGTTTCTTAACGACCACGCTGGGCCGCTAGAGTATATTTTTTGTTCTACAGAAGCACTGTAATCACCTTCTAACTTCATTAACAGATATTGAATACATTTGGTGTCAATTAGACGGCCCACCTGAAGATGTTGTCATACAATGATACCTATGTCGTAATTAAGAATTTAAATAATGTAGAAATAATACTACATCGTGCAGTTTCATTTAGTTGTGAATAAAAGTTCAATATGTCAATAAAAATTAAGTTCATCATCAGAAATTAATAATAATTTATAGTTTACGTTCATGTTTTAAAGTGGGTTTGTCGCACTTTGAAATTTTGACTGAAGAATATTTTATTGACAAGAAGAGTCGTATTTGAGAAATCGACTATTCTCATTGTCTCGGTCTAGATGGACTCGAATATACTGAGGGAAAGAACTAAGTTGTCTTTCTCAATATGTTCAAGCAGTTAAGCAAGAACTGGCTTGTTAATAACTATTAAACCTCGCAGTTTTTAACGAGTCATGACACATTCCATGCCGGATTATTTAGACTTGCTCTCAGAGTTCCTGCATCCAAGAAATTCTGGACATGAATAATATATTGTTACACTGCGATAAGGATGATAATGCGCATTTACTCGTAGTATTATAGGAGAGCATGCATTCTAACATTAGATTAAAATCACGCGGAGCCTTAGAACGTAGTATCCTTCAATCACTGTGACTCTGATTAATTTGGGAGCGATATTTGAGTCATTTAGAATATTAGAAACATGTTTTATAAAAAAATGGGGGTAAAAATGACTATTGCGAATGGATAGTCATTAACCAAATAAAATGGACGCACTCGATGATAGATACAAAACACTACTGGGTTCTTTGGAAGGCCCTTTTTTATATCAGTGAATATGCGAAAAAAAATTTACTTTAATCGTATCTTAAACTTTCTTAGCAAATAAATAAAATAAATAACATTTTTCAGTCATGAAAGTCACTCCATTGCCGTACATACAAAAAAAAATGGGTGCGTGTACTTATGTACGCGCGTGAGAAGTTATACTTCTTTGGCATCATTAAATAATACATACGGATAAATAACCTCAATTATATTGGAGCACTTGAAAAAGTCTATAAACACAATTTTTTCACTAATATTTACGAATAGTAAATATTCATCAAAATATTAAATTTAAATCACTACTGAATATAATTTATCAACACATATATAAATCGCACTTATTTTTTTTATCCAATAAATTCAAATGAAAAAGCGGCTCACTGCGTCAATATTATGTACTTGAAGTATTTTTGTTACGTGAAATTAATAATCAAATCTATCATAAGATGGCGCTGCGCTGATGTAAGGAAATTATAAATTAATTGATATTTTAATTCTGTATGAAAAGTGAATACAAATTAAAGATAAAAACAATATTACCATAAATCTAAATGCCTTATGGTAATATTGTTTTTATCTATTATCTGCATAAATTAAAATCATCATCAAGTAAATCTGCATCAAATGGTAATATTGTTTTTAAATATAATCTGCCTCTATGTATAAGTATTTATCTGTGAAACTTGGATGTTAGATTTATTAGTAATATAAATAAAGAATCACAATTAATGACATTAAATATTTTTAAATTATTCGAAAGACAAATAAAATGCCTAAATGTATACTAGATCCTAGGTGTGAGTCTTGGGTTTTCAGGCAAAGTCAAATGTCTGATTTTATTCTACAAAATTCAAATAATTCACAAATTTTGCATTCTTTATTACGAGAAACAAAATTTAAAGTTAATTGCTTTGAAATCAAAAATTGTTTACCGTGTCTCTTAACTCATTAAGACTGATGGCTTTTGATAAATAGTCGCATAAAATCGATGTATTGCGGGTTTCCGTAATCAAAGTGAGTTGGAGAAGAAATTTTTTTAATTAGGATTTCTTTATAAAGGTCACTGTCCATTATTTAAATTGAATGTTGATTATTGATCATGGTATATGGGTTTAGTTCTGTCATCTGAAATATCGCAAAACAAATACAAACATATGAGAGAGCGTGTAAGAAATATGTTTACTTCCGTTTCCGTGGTCAAACAAAAAACTCCTATAATTTCATCATGTTCGTGCGTCTGTACGTCTTTCTTTCACACCTTTGTAGGCTCTATAATTTTAGACTTATACGCATAAAATTTTGCAAGTGTAATCTTGAGATAAATATCTCAATTCGTAGTTAACAAAATAAATCTATTCTTAAGATACCTTCTTCATTAAAAATTGGGCATAAACATTCAATTTACGCGTACCCACTCATTTGTGTGTGTGAGGTGTCGTTGGAAAAGCTTTTCCATATTAAAAGTTCCATTTTCTATATTTAATTCTTTCTGCAAAATATTTAGCTTCTAAATTATATCCAATGTGCAATTTTTCAATCTTGTGTTTGGAAAATTCCTAATCACCAGCATTTGTTTAGAAATTGAGGGAGGGGAGGTTGGTGTAGGTCTCGGTGGTGCTTGTCTTGCTGTAAGATATTCACCTATAAAGTGCTGAGCAAAAACCGGAACATAAGCCAAGGGCAGCGTGGACGTGTATGATGAACCAACAAGTTCACTTATATTAGACTTATATTAGACTTATTAATTTATATTAAAGGTAATTCAAAACTAACGTTGTACTTTTTAATACTAAGAATTAAAACTTACTTTCCAAGAAGTCAGTGGAAGGGCAAATATTAATTATGAAAATAATTTTTTCATTATAAGATATTAGCTGTGATTTTTTATGTTTTATTGTGATTGTTTATTATTGAATATATTTGGAATTAATTTTGTAGAAATTCATTATTCACAATTAAATGAAACTAGGTGATATGGTATTATTTCTACTTTCTTTAGGTTAGAAATAATTTTAAATAATAAGTAAATAAGGTGTCCTTATAGTGGATTGACAAAAATTATATAAGTAATTTTCTTTTTTACTTCATAACAGGTCTTTCACTTCAACTTTCATACACAATTTAACGTATATTTTAAATGAAAAAGACCGCAGCTTATTCCAATCTTAATACATAATGACTTGATGGGTTAGGATGAGCTATATTATATAGTGATATATATATATATATATATATATATATATATATATGTATATATATATATATGTATATATATATATATATATATATATATATATAGAACGAAAAATTTAGTAAAATTGCGGTATTCTTCAAATTTTGGAGAAAATTTTAGACTGTATGATATCAGGGTAAAATCCATAAAGGTACAGAAGTGACGAGCACATGCTTTGTAACAGAAGACGGGGAATACTGCTTAAGCGATTAAGTTAGAGAGAGATGGATTTATTTATTGACTGATTATCCCGATTATTTCCGGCGATATATTTCCGATTTTGGTGACCGATGTCGTTTAGCAAACGAAGAGTGTGAGTTTAGTGACGCGGGGAGAGAGCAGCATAATTAAAATAATTCCAGTTAGATTAAACCGCGACGTACAGCTATTATCTTGTAATGAATAAATTATTTTCAAAATAAATGTTAGCCTTACGACTAATTTCTTGACAAGTAAGTTTTAAGTGATTCTTAATATTAAAAAATACGACATTAATTTTTAATTACTTTTAATATTAATAAGAAAGTCTAAAATAAATTAGTAATTTTTTTCCAAAATTACTAACGATAAAAATATGAAAAATATACTTGTTTCTTCAAAATTTAACAGAAAAATTCTAATATTTTTTTTGTTATAATATATTACTATTTATCCAGTTATAAAATTAAGAAACACATTTGTTTACTTATGTAAACAATATGCTATTCTTAGCTTTCTTGTAATTGTTAGCTTTCCGACTCGAAAAATAGCATATAATCTGAACCGTAATCAGTGGTTTTACAGATTTTAATTTGCAAGATAAAGCATATTTAAACTATCATGATCACAGCTGCAATGCCTTTAAGATATGAGGAATCGGGCGCTTTTCAAAAAGATATTGACATTTTTGATAAGTGAGTATGCAGTCCTTATACACATATTCGCTAGTCAGCATTTGCGTTTTTGGAAATAAATTATGTGTGAAAAAAATAGTTACTGTGTCGGGCATCCAAATTTTAAAACTACATATTTGAATCCAAATGAATAAATCTCAGTACACCAAACAAGCGCTTGATTTAAAAACCCATTTTTTTAGAACCTGAAATCTAGAATTGATTTTGGAACTCATTTGTGCATATTTTGCTAAGATAATGTTCAAAAAGTAAATGCCCTGTTGTAAATCAATTGTCAGTGTGCAGTCTCGTCGTTTACCCAGATATTCAAGCAAAAAAAAAGACATCAATACGATTGATCTCCATTAGGGATGATCTCTGGCAAAATCACGTTTCAATTAGTCTGGCAATTTTAACGTATGGCTTAAATTAATAGGTAAAATAACAAACATATAGACAGGCAGACAACTATTGTAACAAAATCGTTTTAACTTCAACTCGGTTTCAAATACACTACTGATATACAGTTTTTTAAAAATATTCGCTGTACAAACTCGCCCTAAACTAAAGTCTATTGTATACGTATTAAATATTATTATTATTACAAAAACTGACAAGATGTAAATGAAGCTATAATTACTTTAATTAATATACTGATTCTTCGTCTTACAAAGCGCTTACGTAATAGCGTAGAATGAAATAATAGCTAAGAAAACGAGAAATGGATGGCTGGGCTGGCGAAGGGGGTGGTAAGAGACACGAGACGCGGTAGGTGAACGGGCATTCGGGACGTTAGTTTTATTTTGGCTACATTACATTTTAGAGGTCATCTGTAAGATGATTCTTGTTAATTTTTTGGATTGCCATTTGTTTTTAACACCTTCGATTTATAAATATTATATATTAATATAATTATTTTTATAATTACGTAGCACGACTTACTAATGTCAGTTTTACATTTTAATTATATTTATTATAGTATTTATCAAGTAAATTTATTAAGTTTTTAAGACGTTGGACAATACAGTTGAAAATGCCTATGTACAAATCTAAAAATATAGTATATGTCGATGCATGTTTTAATATTTTATGACGTAACAAATTGTTTTTGTAATGTTGCCCGCTCTTTCGTTGCTTGCTATTTAAGACGAAACTTCTTTAAAATTACGAACGTTTGTGTTGTTTGTATTGTATCATTTCTCTCACTTGCGGAAGAAAGAAAGAAAATTTTTATTTATATTCCCGTTCTATTTTGTTTACAAATACCCACTACTACATCATAGATTTTCACGCGCTGGTGAGTTGAAAAAAACTAATTTAAATAGACAAATTTGCGATGGCAATTCGGATAGGAAGTGGGAGTTGTTTTAGCAGCACAAATGGTACGGAAGGGAAAGGGATGTAATATTTATAACGTCATTTGACATATTTTAACCAATAGGATACTAGCAAGTGATCACTTGCCGTTTTGTAGTTCAATTGTTATGGGTCATCGTGGTTGTTGCGATATCTTCATATTGGCTTTGAAGTAAATATCAGATAGGTGGTTTTTTCACCATTTTTCATTATATGAACTCATCAAGTTAGAACAGACGAAATTTGCATTGTAATTGGAAAAGTAGCTAAAATAATTGCTATATTAGTTTCCAATGTTGAAATAAAATCAAATATATAATGAAATTTTTCTTTCTCGGCGCCCCGACATATTCATGAAAATCCTGATCGCGTGTGGTCAAAAATAGAAGGCAGCTTGCGATGTAATTGGATAAAATCATTAATTTATTTTAATAATCAGCCCTAATTTCAACATTTTACTGAGCTCTTTAAAAATAATTTAGCCTTATTTAAAGTTTTTTAATTACATAATAGTGTTATTAAAACTTTGTTGTTGTATAATTAAAAACGTTTCTTCTCCAATGAATATACTATATACTACTATGACTATAATATTAATACCTTAATATATATTCGCGAAATTAACCTAAACTAATTTTTTTACTGATTCTTCGACGCAAAGATAAAATAGTTTCGAACATGTGGAAAATAAAAACCACAAATTTTAATAATACACCTTTATTTTTTAGTTTTAGCCTTTTGACACCTGGCGCTATGTAATATATATACATATATATATATATATATATATATATATATATATATATATATATATATATATATATATAGTGTATAATTATATTTCATTAAAATTATTATGTAGTTATAAATTTTTAATATTATTACTTTCTATGGAAATCCTTGTAGAACTCTAAACCATACAAATTTTAAGGTATTATTGTGCTTCTGCTGATGAGTTATACAACTCCATCGTAAAGAACCAAGTTACAAGATCACATTACTTATGAATAAAATGGCAAAACATTTACACGCATATTTGACATATCCAGACAGACTCATAAAAGATTTGAGTGATATAAATCAGACGTATTAAATAAAAGTCATGAAGATAAAAAATGTCTTAATTTTAATTTATTTTCAGCTCACAATGTCTTAAAAAGTAAAGTGATACAGCTCCGTTTCGTTTCTCCGTGAGACTGAAAGTTAAATAAGCTTCTTTCTAGAATATGTTTTCTAACTGCTAAATATTGACTGATTTGAGTAGTTAAGGGTAAATGCCCGATAAAAACCCCATGTACCTAGTATTTATCAAACAAGTAGAATGGGTATTTATCCACTGCCCATATTTCCTGTGAAAGTAAAAATATAATTTGATAACTACGCACAGTCGATTCATTTAATTAGTACTTCCATTATTTATAAATTTAATTAAGAGATAACGTAGTCATACACACTTATGGAAAGTATAATTTGCTTTCGTCATTAGATATAATACGATATTGTCGAAGCTATTAGAAAGAGATGCAACGCTTGAAGGCAAATTACGTAACACAAAAATATTATAAAAAGAAAAATATTTAATTAAAAATTGTTTTAATATTATGCACTATTGGCTCTCGCAAGTCAAAAACCAGTTTATTCCTAATTTTACTAAAAAAAATGGAAATAAAATATTTAATAGAAGGGAAAGAAAGGAAGGGAAGAAAATATTTAATATGAGCTTTAAATTTTAAATATGACATAAATTTTATTTACGAAAAAAAATAAATATAAAAATAAGGAATACATAAATACATGCATTATTAATATATTCATATTAAAAATATACTACTCATACATATATCCCAATATACAACTTTAAAATATCGATAGAAAAGCATACAGAAGAAAAAGCAAAATACTCTCAATACCTTAAATCCACGTAAATAGAAATATAAAACCATAAAATCGACCAAACAATATGAAATAGACGTCAAAAGAAAAAAAAAATACAGTAAAGCAAACACATAATAATTCAAAAGCAGTTATAGCCATAAAACACAAGTCTCGATAATAGTTATTTAGGTTTTAAATGATTATCAGCCATTATGAATGCATTTCGACAAAAGCAGCTTCAGGAAAGTTAAAGAACAATGAAGTTGGTTTTAATAGAAAGCAACAGCATATGAGTTGGGGAAATTGCTGTAAAAATAAATTTTTGCGTAACATTAGCAAGCTCTGAATATACCGGTATTAAGCTATAATATCTGTAGACAATTTTTAAATGTCTGTTGTTTTTCATTACAAAGAGTTTTATGCTTTTTCTTAATTATAATCCTATTTCGAAGTTATTCACATCACTTCTACAAAGTGAAAAAATATATATTTATTGGAAATTGTAGGCACCGGAAGTGAATTCCCTTGCGACTTATCCGACTGCTGCCTGTCGTCTGATTAATTTTATTACTTAATGTCACAGCTGAATTCGGTTTCGAACATAAAAGAGCACCCACGGGAAGTAAATGGTATGAGATGAGATGTCTGGATCCGCAGAAACGTATTGAACAAATTCTTATATTTTTAGGATATCCTTGTTAAAATTGAAATGAGTTAACGATTTTTTCAACGGCTTGCGATTATATGCAAGGCAATACTATTTCCCAATATATTATAATAAGCTTTAGTTCTAAATTAAGTCAAGAATTTTCAGAGAAACAAGAAATTGAGGGTAATACCATATACGTCTAAATATTTTTCAAAAGAAAAACTTAGAGTAGTACAATTCTTAAAATAAGGTTACACGTGTAAACCTACGTCTATTTCGATCTTATGTTTTAATTCACTTTAAAGTTTCTAAAAAATAAGTTTTTTCCACAATACTATATTAATACGACGACAAAAAAGAAAATTAAAAAGCCGTATAAAATTATGCTTATATTCTGAATCAACCGTCCTAACAACGGTATTTTGGACATCGATGAAACTAATCAATTATATTAAATAAATTTTTCAATAATTTTTCCCTTATTAGGCCGGTTCGGTGAAAGACTTAATTAAGAAAGTAATTTTCTCTTGAACACATATTAAATAAAATTAAAGTTTTCAAAGCGCGTGAACTATACGATATTTATACACACGCGTATACTTATGGTTGTATAATAACATGGCAAGCTGGCGATTCTTAAGCTTCATGTTTGTGAAAAATAACCCAAGAAGATAGTTCAATAAATTTAACTATTGTTGTTAGTGGTTGTAACTAAATACAGCTCAGGTTAGACATTTTGTAATTTCGGTTATTAACAGTATAATTAATTTAAGGGTTTTTTTCACGCTTGACATGACAAATGTAAAAATTTATATTTAACGTAATTAAGTAAAACGAAAAACATTCTTATTGGAAACAAATATTGCAAATGGCTGTCAGCGTATGTACACCGGTATGGTCAGCAGTTTTATTAACAGTCACTAGATTAATTTGCGACTTAAAAAAATTGGCAAAATAATTTTGAAAACATACTACTTGGAATGAATCGATCTCCGTAATCGAATTTACTAAGTGGAACTGTGTCATAAGTAATCAAGTATTGAGTGAGATTAATATATTGCATCATGACAAGTTTTTGAGTTACATGATCACAACGGATTCTAAAACTATATTCACTAACCTTAATTTCGGCGGTCGGCGAACATTTCTCAATTCCTAAAAAAGCTCTAATAGTGTAAATACGATTTTTAATTGGTTCGTTCCAGGGACATTTTTATTTTAAATAATTTTTTACATTTTTATCCTGATACATTAGAATATATTATGCACATATTGTTTGGAAATAACGAATTTGGTTCAGTTGAAATAATTTTACATACAAACAAAATTTACGTGACATGTATGCTATTTACATACCATGTATCTACACATATTACTTACATTAATAGTCACTATTTCTACTAAGCATAATTCATTATGTTTCTTAACGACCACGCTGGGCCGCTAGAGTATATTTTTTGTTCTACAGAAGCACTGTAATCACCTTCTAACTTCATTAACAGATATTGAATACATTTGGTGTCAATTAGACGGCCCACCTGAAGATGTTGTCATACAATGATACCTATGTCGTAATTAAGAATTTAAATAATGTAGAAATAATACTACATCGTGCAGTTTCATTTAGTTGTGAATAAAAGTTCAATATGTCAATAAAAATTAAGTTCATCATCAGAAATTAATAATAATTTATAGTTTACGTTCATGTTTTAAAGTGGGTTTGTCGCACTTTGAAATTTTGACTGAAGAATATTTTATTGACAAGAAGAGTCGTATTTGAGAAATCGACTATTCTCATTGTCTCGGTCTAGATGGACTCGAATATACTGAGGGAAAGAACTAAGTTGTCTTTCTCAATATGTTCAAGCAGTTAAGCAAGAACTGGCTTGTTAATAACTATTAAACCTCGCAGTTTTTAACGAGTCATGACACATTCCATGCCGGATTATTTAGACTTGCTCTCAGAGTTCCTGCATCCAAGAAATTCTGGACATGAATAATATATTGTTACACTGCGATAAGGATGATAATGCGCATTTACTCGTAGTATTATAGGAGAGCATGCATTCTAACATTAGATTAAAATCACGCGGAGCCTTAGAACGTAGTATCCTTCAATCACTGTGACTCTGATTAATTTGGGAGCGATATTTGAGTCATTTAGAATATTAGAAACATGTTTTATAAAAAAATGGGGGTAAAAATGACTATTGCGAATGGATAGTCATTAACCAAATAAAATGGACGCACTCGATGATAGATACAAAACACTACTGGGTTCTTTGGAAGGCCCTTTTTTATATCAGTGAATATGCGAAAAAAAATTTACTTTAATCGTATCTTAAACTTTCTTAGCAAATAAATAAAATAAATAACATTTTTCAGTCATGAAAGTCACTCCATTGCCGTACATACAAAAAAAAATGGGTGCGTGTACTTATGTACGCGCGTGAGAAGTTATACTTCTTTGGCATCATTAAATAATACATACGGATAAATAACCTCAATTATATTGGAGCACTTGAAAAAGTCTATAAACACAATTTTTTCACTAATATTTACGAATAGTAAATATTCATCAAAATATTAAATTTAAATCACTACTGAATATAATTTATCAACACATATATAAATCGCACTTATTTTTTTTATCCAATAAATTCAAATGAAAAAGCGGCTCACTGCGTCAATATTATGTACTTGAAGTATTTTTGTTACGTGAAATTAATAATCAAATCTATCATAAGATGGCGCTGCGCTGATGTTAGGAAATTATAAATTAATTGATATTTTAATTCTGTATGAAAAGTGAATACAAATTAAAGATAAAAACAATATTACCATAAATCTAAATGCCTTATGGTAATATTGTTTTTATCTATTATCTGCATAAATTAAAATCATCATCAAGTAAATCTGCATCAAATGGTAATATTGTTTTTAAATATAATCTGCCTCTATGTATAAGTATTTATCTGTGAAACTTGGATGTTAGATTTATTAGTAATATAAATAAAGAATCACAATTAATGACATTAAATATTTTTAAATTATTCGAAAGACAAATAAAATGCCTAAATGTATACTAGATCCTAGGTGTGAGTCTTGGGTTTTCAGGCAAAGTCAAATGTCTGATTTTATTCTACAAAATTCAAATAATTCACAAATTTTGCATTCTTTATTACGAGAAACAAAATTTAAAGTTAATTGCTTTGAAATCAAAAATTGTTTACCGTGTCTCTTAACTCATTAAGACTGATGGCTTTTGATAAATAGTCGCATAAAATCGATGTATTGCGGGTTTCCGTAATCAAAGTGAGTTGGAGAAGAAATTTTTTTAATTAGGATTTCTTTATAAAGGTCACTGTCCATTATTTAAATTGAATGTTGATTATTGATCATGGTATATGGGTTTAGTTCTGTCATCTGAAATATCGCAAAACAAATACAAACATATGAGAGAGCGTGTAAGAAATATGTTTACTTCCGTTTCCGTGGTCAAACAAAAAACTCCTATAATTTCATCATGTTCGTGCGTCTGTACGTCTTTCTTTCACACCTTTGTAGGCTCTATAATTTTAGACTTATACGCATAAAATTTTGCAAGTGTAATCTTGAGATAAATATCTCAATTCGTAGTTAACAAAATAAATCTATTCTTAAGATACCTTCTTCATTAAAAATTGGGCATAAACATTCAATTTACGCGTACCCACTCATTTGTGTGTGTGAGGTGTCGTTGGAAAAGCTTTTCCATATTAAAAGTTCCATTTTCTATATTTAATTCTTTCTGCAAAATATTTAGCTTCTAAATTATATCCAATGTGCAATTTTTCAATCTTGTGTTTGGAAAATTCCTAATCACCAGCATTTGTTTAGAAATTGAGGGAGGGGAGGTTGGTGTAGGTCTCGGTGGTGCTTGTCTTGCTGTAAGATATTCACCTATAAAGTGCTGAGCAAAAACCGGAACATAAGCCAAGGGCAGCGTGGACGTGTATGATGAACCAACAAGTTCACTTATATTAGACTTATATTAGACTTATTAATTTATATTAAAGGTAATTCAAAACTAACGTTGTACTTTTTAATACTAAGAATTAAAACTTACTTTCCAAGAAGTCAGTGGAAGGGCAAATATTAATTATGAAAATAATTTTTTCATTATAAGATATTAGCTGTGATTTTTTATGTTTTATTGTGATTGTTTATTATTGAATATATTTGGAATTAATTTTGTAGAAATTCATTATTCACAATTAAATGAAACTAGGTGATATGGTATTATTTCTACTTTCTTTAGGTTAGAAATAATTTTAAATAATAAGTAAATAAGGTGTCCTTATAGTGGATTGACAAAAATTATATAAGTAATTTTCTTTTTTACTTCATAACAGGTCTTTCACTTCAACTTTCATACACAATTTAACGTATATTTTAAATGAAAAAGACCGCAGCTTATTCCAATCTTAATACATAATGACTTGATGGGTTAGGATGAGCTATATTATATAGTGATATATATATATATATATATATATATATATATATATGTATATATATATATATGTATATATATATATATATATATATATATATATAGAACGAAAAATTTAGTAAAATTGCGGTATTCTTCAAATTTTGGAGAAAATTTTAGACTGTATGATATCAGGGTAAAATCCATAAAGGTACAGAAGTGACGAGCACATGCTTTGTAACAGAAGACGGGGAATACTGCTTAAGCGATTAAGTTAGAGAGAGATGGATTTATTTATTGACTGATTATCCCGATTATTTCCGGCGATATATTTCCGATTTTGGTGACCGATGTCGTTTAGCAAACGAAGAGTGTGAGTTTAGTGACGCGGGGAGAGAGCAGCATAATTAAAATAATTCCAGTTAGATTAAACCGCGACGTACAGCTATTATCTTGTAATGAATAAATTATTTTCAAAATAAATGTTAGCCTTACGACTAATTTCTTGACAAGTAAGTTTTAAGTGATTCTTAATATTAAAAAATACGACATTAATTTTTAATTACTTTTAATATTAATAAGAAAGTCTAAAATAAATTAGTAATTTTTTTCCAAAATTACTAACGATAAAAATATGAAAAATATACTTGTTTCTTCAAAATTTAACAGAAAAATTCTAATATTTTTTTTGTTATAATATATTACTATTTATCCAGTTATAAAATTAAGAAACACATTTGTTTACTTATGTAAACAATATGCTATTCTTAGCTTTCTTGTAATTGTTAGCTTTCCGACTCGAAAAATAGCATATAATCTGAACCGTAATCAGTGGTTTTACAGATTTTAATTTGCAAGATAAAGCATATTTAAACTATCATGATCACAGCTGCAATGCCTTTAAGATATGAGGAATCGGGCGCTTTTCAAAAAGATATTGACATTTTTGATAAGTGAGTATGCAGTCCTTATACACATATTCGCTAGTCAGCATTTGCGTTTTTGGAAATAAATTATGTGTGAAAAAAATAGTTACTGTGTCGGGCATCCAAATTTTAAAACTACATATTTGAATCCAAATGAATAAATCTCAGTACACCAAACAAGCGCTTGATTTAAAAACCCATTTTTTTAGAACCTGAAATCTAGAATTGATTTTGGAACTCATTTGTGCATATTTTGCTAAGATAATGTTCAAAAAGTAAATGCCCTGTTGTAAATCAATTGTCAGTGTGCAGTCTCGTCGTTTACCCAGATATTCAAGCAAAAAAAAAGACATCAATACGATTGATCTCCATTAGGGATGATCTCTGGCAAAATCACGTTTCAATTAGTCTGGCAATTTTAACGTATGGCTTAAATTAATAGGTAAAATAACAAACATATAGACAGGCAGACAACTATTGTAACAAAATCGTTTTAACTTCAACTCGGTTTCAAATACACTACTGATATACAGTTTTTTAAAAATATTCGCTGTACAAACTCGCCCTAAACTAAAGTCTATTGTATACGTATTAAATATTATTATTATTACAAAAACTGACAAGATGTAAATGAAGCTATAATTACTTTAATTAATATACTGATTCTTCGTCTTACAAAGCGCTTACGTAATAGCGTAGAATGAAATAATAGCTAAGAAAACGAGAAATGGATGGCTGGGCTGGCGAAGGGGGTGGTAAGAGACACGAGACGCGGTAGGTGAACGGGCATTCGGGACGTTAGTTTTATTTTGGCTACATTACATTTTAGAGGTCATCTGTAAGATGATTCTTGTTAATTTTTTGGATTGCCATTTGTTTTTAACACCTTCGATTTATAAATATTATATATTAATATAATTATTTTTATAATTACGTAGCACGACTTACTAATGTCAGTTTTACATTTTAATTATATTTATTATAGTATTTATCAAGTAAATTTATTAAGTTTTTAAGACGTTGGACAATACAGTTGAAAATGCCTATGTACAAATCTAAAAATATAGTATATGTCGATGCATGTTTTAATATTTTATGACGTAACAAATTGTTTTTGTAATGTTGCCCGCTCTTTCGTTGCTTGCTATTTAAGACGAAACTTCTTTAAAATTACGAACGTTTGTGTTGTTTGTATTGTATCATTTCTCTCACTTGCGGAAGAAAGAAAGAAAATTTTTATTTATATTCCCGTTCTATTTTGTTTACAAATACCCACTACTACATCATAGATTTTCACGCGCTGGTGAGTTGAAAAAAACTAATTTAAATAGACAAATTTGCGATGGCAATTCGGATAGGAAGTGGGAGTTGTTTTAGCAGCACAAATGGTACGGAAGGGAAAGGGATGTAATATTTATAACGTCATTTGACATATTTTAACCAATAGGATACTAGCAAGTGATCACTTGCCGTTTTGTAGTTCAATTGTTATGGGTCATCGTGGTTGTTGCGATATCTTCATATTGGCTTTGAAGTAAATATCAGATAGGTGGTTTTTTCACCATTTTTCATTATATGAACTCATCAAGTTAGAACAGACGAAATTTGCATTGTAATTGGAAAAGTAGCTAAAATAATTGCTATATTAGTTTCCAATGTTGAAATAAAATCAAATATATAATGAAATTTTTCTTTCTCGGCGCCCCGACATATTCATGAAAATCCTGATCGCGTGTGGTCAAAAATAGAAGGCAGCTTGCGATGTAATTGGATAAAATCATTAATTTATTTTAATAATCAGCCCTAATTTCAACATTTTACTGAGCTCTTTAAAAATAATTTAGCCTTATTTAAAGTTTTTTAATTACATAATAGTGTTATTAAAACTTTGTTGTTGTATAATTAAAAACGTTTCTTCTCCAATGAATATACTATATACTACTATGACTATAATATTAATACATTAATATATATTCGCGAAATTAACCTAAACTAATTTTTTTACTGATTCTTCGACGCAAAGATAAAATAGTTTCGAACATGTGGAAAATAAAAACCACAAATTTTAATAATACACCTTTATTTTTTAGTTTTAGCCTTTTGACACCTGGCGCTATGTAATATATATACATATATATATATATATATATATATATATATATATATATATATATATATATATATATATAGTGTATAATTATATTTCATTAAAATTATTATGTAGTTATAAATTTTTAATATTATTACTTTCTATGGAAATCCTTGTAGAACTCTAAACCATACAAATTTTAAGGTATTATTGTGCTTCTGCTGATGAGTTATACAACTCCATCGTAAAGAACCAAGTTACAAGATCACATTACTTATGAATAAAATGGCAAAACATTTACACGCATATTTGACATATCCAGACAGACTCATAAAAGATTTGAGTGATATAAATCAGACGTATTAAATAAAAGTCATGAAGATAAAAAATGTCTTAATTTTAATTTATTTTCAGCTCACAATGTCTTAAAAAGTAAAGTGATACAGCTCCGTTTCGTTTCTCCGTGAGACTGAAAGTTAAATAAGCTTCTTTCTAGAATATGTTTTCTAACTGCTAAATATTGACTGATTTGAGTAGTTAAGGGTAAATGCCCGATAAAAACCCCATGTACCTAGTATTTATCAAACAAGTAGAATGGGTATTTATCCACTGCCCATATTTCCTGTGAAAGTAAAAATATAATTTGATAACTACGCACAGTCGATTCATTTAATTAGTACTTCCATTATTTATAAATTTAATTAAGAGATAACGTAGTCATACACACTTATGGAAAGTATAATTTGCTTTCGTCATTAGATATAATACGATATTGTCGAAGCTATTAGAAAGAGATGCAACGCTTGAAGGCAAATTACGTAACACAAAAATATTATAAAAAGAAAAATATTTAATTAAAAATTGTTTTAATATTATGCACTATTGGCTCTCGCAAGTCAAAAACCAGTTTATTCCTAATTTTACTAAAAAAAATGGAAATAAAATATTTAATAGAAGGGAAAGAAAGGAAGGGAAGAAAATATTTAATATGAGCTTTAAATTTTAAATATGACATAAATTTTATTTACGAAAAAAAATAAATATAAAAATAAGGAATACATAAATACATGCATTATTAATATATTCATATTAAAAATATACTACTCATACATATATCCCAATATACAACTTTAAAATATCGATAGAAAAGCATACAGAAGAAAAAGCAAAATACTCTCAATACCTTAAATCCACGTAAATAGAAATATAAAACCATAAAATCGACCAAACAATATGAAATAGACGTCAAAAGAAAAAAAAAATACAGTAAAGCAAACACATAATAATTCAAAAGCAGTTATAGCCATAAAACACAAGTCTCGATAATAGTTATTTAGGTTTTAAATGATTATCAGCCATTATGAATGCATTTCGACAAAAGCAGCTTCAGGAAAGTTAAAGAACAATGAAGTTGGTTTTAATAGAAAGCAACAGCATATGAGTTGGGGAAATTGCTGTAAAAATAAATTTTTGCGTAACATTAGCAAGCTCTGAATATACCGGTATTAAGCTATAATATCTGTAGACAATTTTTAAATGTCTGTTGTTTTTCATTACAAAGAGTTTTATGCTTTTTCTTAATTATAATCCTATTTCGAAGTTATTCACATCACTTCTACAAAGTGAAAAAATATATATTTATTGGAAATTGTAGGCACCGGAAGTGAATTCCCTTGCGACTTATCCGACTGCTGCCTGTCGTCTGATTAATTTTATTACTTAATGTCACAGCTGAATTCGGTTTCGAACATAAAAGAGCACCCACGGGAAGTAAATGGTATGAGATGAGATGTCTGGATCCGCAGAAACGTATTGAACAAATTCTTATATTTTTAGGATATCCTTGTTAAAATTGAAATGAGTTAACGATTTTTTCAACGGCTTGCGATTATATGCAAGGCAATACTATTTCCCAATATATTATAATAAGCTTTAGTTCTAAATTAAGTCAAGAATTTTCAGAGAAACAAGAAATTGAGGGTAATACCATATACGTCTAAATATTTTTCAAAAGAAAAACTTAGAGTAGTACAATTCTTAAAATAAGGTTACACGTGTAAACCTACGTCTATTTCGATCTTATGTTTTAATTCACTTTAAAGTTTCTAAAAAATAAGTTTTTTCCACAATACTATATTAATACGACGACAAAAAAGAAAATTAAAAAGCCGTATAAAATTATGCTTATATTCTGAATCAACCGTCCTAACAACGGTATTTTGGACATCGATGAAACTAATCAATTATATTAAATAAATTTTTCAATAATTTTTCCCTTATTAGGCCGGTTCGGTGAAAGACTTAATTAAGAAAGTAATTTTCTCTTGAACACATATTAAATAAAATTAAAGTTTTCAAAGCGCGTGAACTATACGATATTTATACACACGCGTATACTTATGGTTGTATAATAACATGGCAAGCTGGCGATTCTTAAGCTTCATGTTTGTGAAAAATAACCCAAGAAGATAGTTCAATAAATTTAACTATTGTTGTTAGTGGTTGTAACTAAATACAGCTCAGGTTAGACATTTTGTAATTTCGGTTATTAACAGTATAATTAATTTAAGGGTTTTTTTCACGCTTGACATGACAAATGTAAAAATTTATATTTAACGTAATTAAGTAAAACGAAAAACATTCTTATTGGAAACAAATATTGCAAATGGCTGTCAGCGTATGTACACCGGTATGGTCAGCAGTTTTATTAACAGTCACTAGATTAATTTGCGACTTAAAAAAATTGGCAAAATAATTTTGAAAACATACTACTTGGAATGAATCGATCTCCGTAATCGAATTTACTAAGTGGAACTGTGTCATAAGTAATCAAGTATTGAGTGAGATTAATATATTGCATCATGACAAGTTTTTGAGTTACATGATCACAACGGATTCTAAAACTATATTCACTAACCTTAATTTCGGCGGTCGGCGAACATTTCTCAATTCCTAAAAAAGCTCTAATAGTGTAAATACGATTTTTAATTGGTTCGTTCCAGGGACATTTTTATTTTAAATAATTTTTTACATTTTTATCCTGATACATTAGAATATATTATGCACATATTGTTTGGAAATAACGAATTTGGTTCAGTTGAAATAATTTTACATACAAACAAAATTTACGTGACATGTATGCTATTTACATACCATGTATCTACACATATTACTTACATTAATAGTCACTATTTCTACTAAGCATAATTCATTATGTTTCTTAACGACCACGCTGGGCCGCTAGAGTATATTTTTTGTTCTACAGAAGCACTGTAATCACCTTCTAACTTCATTAACAGATATTGAATACATTTGGTGTCAATTAGACGGCCCACCTGAAGATGTTGTCATACAATGATACCTATGTCGTAATTAAGAATTTAAATAATGTAGAAATAATACTACATCGTGCAGTTTCATTTAGTTGTGAATAAAAGTTCAATATGTCAATAAAAATTAAGTTCATCATCAGAAATTAATAATAATTTATAGTTTACGTTCATGTTTTAAAGTGGGTTTGTCGCACTTTGAAATTTTGACTGAAGAATATTTTATTGACAAGAAGAGTCGTATTTGAGAAATCGACTATTCTCATTGTCTCGGTCTAGATGGACTCGAATATACTGAGGGAAAGAACTAAGTTGTCTTTCTCAATATGTTCAAGCAGTTAAGCAAGAACTGGCTTGTTAATAACTATTAAACCTCGCAATTTTTAACGAGTCATGACACATTCCATGCCGGATTATTTAGACTTGCTCTCAGAGTTCCTGCATCCAAGAAATTCTGGACATGAATAATATATTGTTACACTGCGATAAGGATGATAATGCGCATTTACTCGTAGTATTATAGGAGAGCATGCATTCTAACATTAGATTAAAATCACGCGGAGCCTTAGAACGTAGTATCCTTCAATCACTGTGACTCTGGTTAATTTGGGAGCGATATTTGAGTCATTTAGAATATTAGAAACATGTTTTATAAAAAAATGGGGGTAGAAATGACTATTGCGAATGGATAGTCATTAACCAAATAAAATGGACGCACTCGATGATAGATACAAAACACTACTGGGTTCTTTGGAAGGCCCTTTTTTATATCAGTGAATATGCGAAAAAAAATTTACTTTAATCGTATCTTAAACTTTCTTAGCAAATAAATAAAATAAATAACATTTTTCAGTCATGAAAGTCACTCCATTGCCGTACATACAAAAAAAAATGGGTGCGTGTACTTATGTACGCGCGTGAGAAGTTATACTTCTTTGGCATCATTAAATAATACATACGGATAAATAACCTCAATTATATTGGAGCACTTGAAAAAGTCTATAAACACAATTTTTTCACTAATATTTACGAATAGTAAATATTCATCAAAATATTAAATTTAAATCACTACTGAATATAATTTATCAACACATATATAAATCGCACTTATTTTTTTTATCCAATAAATTCAAATGAAAAAGCGGCTCACTGCGTCAATATTATGTACTTGAAGTATTTTTGTTACGTGAAATTAATAATCAAATCTATCATAAGATGGCGCTGCGCTGATGTAAGGAAATTATAAATTAATTGATATTTTAATTCTGTATGAAAAGTGAATACAAATTAAAGATAAAAACAATATTACCATAAATCTAAATGCCTTATGGTAATATTGTTTTTATCTATTATCTGCATAAATTAAAATCATCATCAAGTAAATCTGCATCAAATGGTAATATTGTTTTTAAATATAATCTGCCTCTATGTATAAGTATTTATCTGTGAAACTTGGATGTTAGATTTATTAGTAATATAAATAAAGAATCACAATTAATGACATTAAATATTTTTAAATTATTCGAAAGACAAATAAAATGCCTAAATGTATACTAGATCCTAGGTGTGAGTCTTGGGTTTTCAGGCAAAGTCAAATGTCTGATTTTATTCTACAAAATTCAAATAATTCACAAATTTTGCATTCTTTATTACGAGAAACAAAATTTAAAGTTAATTGCTTTGAAATCAAAAATTGTTTACCGTGTCTCTTAACTCATTAAGACTGATGGCTTTTGATAAATAGTCGCATAAAATCGATGTATTGCGGGTTTCCGTAATCAAAGTGAGTTGGAGAAGAAATTTTTTTAATTAGGATTTCTTTATAAAGGTCACTGTCCATTATTTAAATTGAATGTTGATTATTGATCATGGTATATGGGTTTAGTTCTGTCATCTGAAATATCGCAAAACAAATACAAACATATGAGAGAGCGTGTAAGAAATATGTTTACTTCCGTTTCCGTGGTCAAACAAAAAACTCCTATAATTTCATCATGTTCGTGCGTCTGTACGTCTTTCTTTCACACCTTTGTAGGCTCTATAATTTTAGACTTATACGCATAAAATTTTGCAAGTGTAATCTTGAGATAAATATCTCAATTCGTAGTTAACAAAATAAATCTATTCTTAAGATACCTTCTTCATTAAAAATTGGGCATAAACATTCAATTTACGCGTACCCACTCATTTGTGTGTGTGAGGTGTCGTTGGAAAAGCTTTTCCATATTAAAAGTTCCATTTTCTATATTTAATTCTTTCTGCAAAATATTTAGCTTCTAAATTATATCCAATGTGCAATTTTTCAATCTTGTGTTTGGAAAATTCCTAATCACCAGCATTTGTTTAGAAATTGAGGGAGGGGAGGTTGGTGTAGGTCTCGGTGGTGCTTGTCTTGCTGTAAGATATTCACCTATAAAGTGCTGAGCAAAAACCGGAACATAAGCCAAGGGCAGCGTGGACGTGTATGATGAACCAACAAGTTCATCATACACGTCCACGCTGCCCTCAGACCGCCGTGGCGGGCTGGGGGTAGGCTCACTACTATACCAGTGAGTCGTCCCTCCTGGGCAATGCTACAGTCCATAGGACCCCGCACATTCCATCTACTCCTGGCCTGCAGTAGCAAAGTATGATGGGCGAAAGCGAGCCCTAGGCGCTTTAACCTAGTATACAGCTAGGGGAGACAACCCTTTATTAAAAACCAGTGTGTAGCTCAAACGAGCTGCCCCAGACCGTAATCCTGTGGTCATGTCTCGCAGGAACGGGGGTCTGAGCTTCGCCACTTGGAATGCGAGGAAGACCACCTCTATAAAAAACCCTAAATCCTAAAGTATGGTACGTGCCAACAGGACTCTTTGGCTGAAAGGACAGATCAGTCACTAGCGACCAAACTCGACGAAACAGGCGACTCGTCGATCTATGTAGCCCTCTACCGGGAATAGGCGTCACCTTAGGTAGCGACCGTATTATCGTCCTATACTCGTGGGAACAAAAATGAGTGATCCAATCAATAATAAAAATAATATTAATAAAAATGAAAACTGCACCAAGATTAATAAAAACCAACCACAGCAGATAAGCCATAATGTAATATTTGAAAGTTGACCTAGAACACATTCTCTGGGTAACTATCCAACCACAACCTACCCAAAACAAAGTACTGACCAAGAACCAAGTACAAATAAGGAAGATGACTGGAAGGAAGTCACCGGTAAGAAAAGACCTCACTCAAGCCCGGAAAATGTTGGAACACAAAAACAAACAAAACTGGATACATACTGGCTATCTCAAACTCAACCGCTACCAACAACAAATAGTTTTACTCAACTAGCAGAAGAAGAAACCCAAGTAGACAACTCCACTACTGCAGAAAAGACAACAAAACCACCTCCAATATTTGTTGACAAAGTGCGTAATGTCCGACCTCTACTTAACATGCTTAATGAACATGCTCCAAATATGTACGCTTTGAAGGTCGTCCACAATGATCAAGTCAAAATCCAGACCAAATCTGCCGATACATACAGAATTATCGTCAAACAATTAGAACAAAAACAGACTGAGTTTTTTACTTATAAACCTAAACAGGATCGAGCGTTCAAAGCTGTGCTCAAAAATATGCATCCATCTACTAACCCTGATGATATCAAAGAAGCATTAAATTATATGGACTACAGCTGCATAAACGTTTGGAATATCAAACAAAGAACCACAAAGAAGCCATTGCCCTTGTTCATTATTGAATTATTACCGAATGAAAACAACAAGCGGATATATGAAGTTAAAAGCCTAATGCAGTGTATGGTATCCTTTGAACCTCCACGACTAAAACGGGAAATCCAACAGTGTGCGAAATGTCAACAATATGGACATACCAAAGCTTATTGTCGCCGACAACCTAAGTGTATCAAATGCGCTGGTGACCACCTCTCCATTGACTGCTCAAGGAAAACTAGATCCGACCAAGTCAAGTGTATACTTTGCGATGGTAACCATCCTGCAAATTACAAAGGCTGTGGAGTCTATCGAGAGCTTCAAAATCTGAAATTCCCAAAAACACCAGATCGTAGATTCAGGAATAAAAATCAGTTTGATAAAACAGAAAGTCATGAACAAGAAACACTAACGGCTCATAAAGAGAACTTTCAGAATTCCATACTATAAACATATAGAGACGTAGTAACCAAAGGACATCTACTTCCACAAAATAGCGACATACGTACAAACGATATGCATGAAATAATGGACTTATTGAAACAAGTGATGCAGTAATTGACTACATTGACAAACCTAATAATAGCACTCACGACGAATCTCTCAAAATAGATTGCTTAAAAATAGCTCTATGGAATGCCAATGGGCTGCCACAACACACCCTTGAGGTTCAATCGTATTTGCAGACACATAATATTGATATCATGCTAGTCTTTATTTAAAGGGCAAAAAATTAGAAAAAAAAACAAAAATATTTGTAAACTTGTTCATCATGTTTGCTTAAAGTAAATGAAAACCCATGAGAAGTTGTAAAAATTAGATCTTCAAAAATTTGCGGATGTACTTATTTAAAGAAAATATTCATTTAAATTAACACATGTAAGTGATTTATAAAAAAACAAATATTATCTTAAAGAAGGTTGAATGCCTAAATTAATTTAACAAATCGCAAGTGATGAAAAGGAAAATACCCAATGAAAAAGTAATAGAAAATATCACAAGAACATCTGGAAACAATGCAGCTTGAAAAAGCTAGCAGAAATAGATTTAATCACAGATTTGCTGTAAGACGTCCCAGAGATAAACAAGTATTGACATCGAGTGGCTCGCAATTTATTGTATCTTATAATTTCACTTAAAATAGCATATTGATTTCTATGTAAGATTTATTTATTTACCCAAAAGTCCCTCAAAATAAAAACGTAATTAAAATATTTCGTGTTATAGTAATTTATAATATACAGAACTATACACATAAAATTTATGTTACTTTATATCTTTCCCACCATCTTGAGCTATGATTAATTGGATAGATAAATTTAAGAATATTAATTAGCAACAGAATCATAAAAGTGTTACCACACAAAAGAGATATTTATTAAACTCATCTAATAATAAGTTAGTGTTGGCACAGCTGTGAATAATTTGTTTATTATTTCAATAAAAGTATAAAGTGTAGTCCATTATGTTCGTTACGGATATAATGTATATTGTGTGAATTTTCCGATGTAGGCGTAAAGACTTAGACGTGGGAGTGGATTCGTGTGTTTTGTCTGGGAAATTGTAAAAGGCATTTCGTTTGATGAGGATAACTTTGTGTGGGATTAACTTAAACTTTATTTTACAATTATATACTTCAAAATATTCTATGTGTATTTTCATTCGGTGTAGTGGTCCGTTTTATGTTAAACAAAAATATTTCCAATCGATTGCGACATTTTTGTAATGAAATAATAAAATAATACGTATGAAAATTTTTCATAAAATTTAATTACGGTTATATAAATCATCACTTAAATTTACACAAATATGAGGATTCGAAACTTAATATTGAGTTTCTGTTCTGGTTACACATAGGAAAAAATATGTATTGTAAAATTTAATTAATTCTTTAAAGAAGGTACTAATGAATTTTCTTCTATTTATTCGTTCTCGGTTTTCATATTTTAAATGTTTCCACCAACATAATAAAACTACTCGGACTGATAATTACTACGCTTATAAAACACGTACTACATTTTTTTTGTGCTCCGGGCGCATTCCTTAATACTGTCCTGTTCCCCGTCATTGAACATTTTGTATCTTATGAGGTTGCGTCATTAACTCTAATTTTCAGCTCTCTCAATAATCTCACGGATCATAGTAACACCAATGTCAGTTGCATCCCAGTGTTTGCTTCTATCCTTGTAAAGGACTAGTATTCTTTCCAGATTTTTATAAATTTTTACTGTAATACGACCGAAATGTATATTTTTTTGATGACCTGTAGTGGATAGACTCATTGCAATTTTTATTACTTGAATAATTTATAAGTTTATTCTTTGCATTGTCACAGTACCAGTAATACAGTTCTTTAATGTTACGTGACAAAGGTTCAATGAATTTAAGGTCGAATGCTTTTTGTATCTAGGTCTGAGCGCCATAAAGAAATGAAAATACCAACGGGGCACAGTTTTAATTTTGGTCTTAAACTTGATAGTTTTATCTACAAATTTAACCCAAGTATTTTTACCAACCCTATGGACCTTTTAAATTTATAAGAACATATGGTAACATTCCATTGACTGCAAAATTGTTAAAAAAACTCTATGACCAAAACCCAACAAAACCTTATTTTCAATTTCGTTGTCTCTATTGACCCTTGAAAGCTTTTGAAAATTTTTGACAATCAAGCAAGTTTAAATTTTATTAATATCTTTACTAATTTAATTAGTGGAACGCTTACAAAATCATTCACTTGAATGTCAGTTCGTCAGTCACATGCTATTTTTTCAGACCCGTAAATTATAAAACATAATTTTAAACAACATATCTCGCACGAATTATTTTTGTTTTTCAAATTTATGAAATAATTAAAGAGGGACTAAATAAAATTTCAGAACATTTTTTATTTTCAATTCTGTGGGAATATTTTCTCTTTATCAGAAACGCAAAAGTATTTTTTTCTAATTTTAAATTGAATATTTCAAAGATATATTAAAACATATGCAAAAATCTGGAATTCTTCTTAAACTAAAGACTGCAGAGAAAACACAGCTATTATCACAAATCTTAAGACTTTTAAAACTTTGGTTTTAACTTTGGTTTTGGTTTAAATTTTATACGCTTTGGTTTTCGCGTACGAAAGACGTAGTAGCCAATATATTTACCTTAGAAAAAACGTAAATTTGTAAATTGTTTAATGGATACATTATATACCCGCAAATGACTAGGTAGAACTAAATAAGCACGAAACATTCTAATTGAAATTCAAACATATATTCGTGCATATACGGATAAAATTAATTCAAAATAAATACGATGGCATTTTTCTAAAAAAGAAGTAAAACTGAAACGGTACGAATAATATTTATGAAAATAAAAGTTCATTCTCTAAAATCTAAATTTTAATAATAGTTTTCCCCAACAATTTTAAATATCTTTGAAATATTATTTCATAACTTTGTTTATTTCAATTTAGTCATTTGTTAATTCGATAAATACAAGTAGTAAAGTTACATTGCAACAAATATATCTGTTACTAAAACTTGGAAGATCACATTAATAAAATATATTTAACCTTTTATAGTTTCAATAAATTGGGAAACATTGTAACACTGAACGAAAGTGAGAAAACTCACAAAAAAGTGAACGGCCCACATAGTCTCGAAGCGTTCGCTGAAGACTTTGTGAGCAGAACAAATTATAGCCATCATGTATATGTAATTTATTACGAGCTCTACATATAGTAACAATTGTTTCGAGTAAGTAAGTTTGTTTTACAACCAATGTTTCATCTGTCAAAAAGGTGATGTCTTCGCTAATAACCGAACAACTCGTTAAAACAAGAAATATTTTAACCTATCTTCAACCAACAAAATATTCATTTTACTCGAACACCTCGGTGGTTACAAACAAAACTAAAATAGACTCCCAGATACCACAATAACTGATGATTCAACATCCACAAATAGGTAGTGGATTGAACATAAGAAACGCACTGAGTTAATGCAGTTAAGCATCGACATGACAGTCAGATAAGCCATTGTTTGCAGAGCGCCGGCGCCGCGGATCCGGAAGCCTTAAGATAAATTCCAGAGAATATGATGTGGGCGGATGGTGAATTATCCGCAGGACTTAGCAGCAATCCGCAGCTCGCCTACTCTTCAAGCACGCCGCCGGCATTTGTTTGCATCCTCTAACGAACGAAAGTAGAGTTAACTCTATGCCTCTGGCTTTTATTCACGAGTGACTCCGTCGCCGCATTTTTATTATTAAAATGTCGCCCTGTGAAGATTTGAATATATGTAGTTAGTATCGTAGCTCATGAGGAAAGGCAGCTTTATGTCAAGCATATTCGTTTACCGTGGAGTTTTGTGATTCGAGATAGCGGAGGATTATTTTATATTCAGATACACTCGACCATGGTTCTATGTTGAAGCTTTTGAGACGAAATGTTTCGTTCAAGAACATGGCACTTTTGATAAAGAGCAGTAAAAGGGTATTTTAATATTTAAATAAAAAACCGACTCAGTATGAGCCAGGGGCATCGATAATCCCCTACCTGGTTTGAAGTCAAATAAGTTAATTTACATAACTTATCAGTAATATGGACTTTGTAGCGTAATAAATATTTGATAATATCTTATATATTTAAATACAGTGCTCAAATATATTGCCGCGAATACTTAGAGAATTATAACATCTTAATTATTTCGAAAATAAGGAAAGTATTTTTCTTATATATCTCCATATATCTTACTACCCAGAATTCTGAAAAAAAAATATTTTAAATACTTATAACTACCCCCTCTAATCCTCACTGTATATAGAATTTCAATGGTTTTATTCAAACATCTAATTTTCCTTCACCCCGCGTTCCCCTGTAATTTTCGTATATTTATTTTTGAGCGCGTGACTATTGAGTTGTATACGGGTTAATAATTTTACTACAGCTCCAATTTCTATTCCAAGTTTCCATGTCAGGCGGTTTCTCAGAAACACGGGTATTACTGACAGAATTATTTCATAATGGTTTCGTTTTTTTTCTTTTGAGGCGTAAAAAAATTGCCTTATATGCCGCATATTACATATTTCGTCTAAAAATTATTATACTCTACACAATTAAGATATTATAATTTTTAATTCTTCCATCTGTCTAGCAAATATTGTTGAGTGTTTACAAATACTTTAAATAGATCAATATTTGTATTTATTTCCCTGCAACATTAGTCGCAAAATTTTCAAAATCTAATCACTATATGCTTTTTTAATTTTTCTGAAGACGTTTTGACATCCATAAACAATAATAAGCTCTGACTGACGATTATTTTAAAATATTCTTACGTTCGTGCGTGCATGCGTGCGTGCGTGTGTTTGTGTTTGTATGTGTGCGTGTGCGTGTGCGTGTGCGCGTGCGTGAGCGTGCACGTGTGCGTGTGTGTGTATTTGATGGTTCGCCTTTCTTTCATACTTAAGCTTCATATAATATCTGTATTCTTATTTCATTACTTACTAGCATACTAACAGCTCTAATGGTGTTTTGTATATCAATATTTTATTAATGTGTGGTATGTGTGTGTATGCGCGTGCGTGTGTGTGTATGTGTGTGTGGTTGTGTGCGTGCGTGTGTATTTGTGTGTGTGTGTGTGTGTGTGTGTTTGTGTGTGTGTTTGTGTGTGTATGTACCTAATGCATTATCGTGAATATCACAGAAACAATGATTTATAGAATCATCATAAAATATTCTCCAACCTAGCTTTTCCCCGTAACTTTGAAGCTATACTATCTAAATTTATAACGAAGTATTTATAAAGCCTACATAACAATTTATAGTCATTTCTTTTGATACACTTGTAACTAGCCTTTTTAAAATATATCTCTTACAGGGACAGACGGATACTTCAGTGATTTTACAATTATATATACTGAAAACGTTAGAATTACTTTCCTGCAAGTCAACAATTACTAACAAAAAGCTCATCGCCGTTACCTCTTCGTCACCATTTCATATTTTAAATTACAAAATTACACTAACGTGATAAAAAGTAATTTCACTTAGAAAATTAACATGACGTTGGAAACGTCATGTTAAAATTTCTTTCCCATTTATGAAACACAACAATACAAAAACAACGACAAAAATAACATAAAATAACGTAAAATTATAAAATCTTTAACTAAAATAAGTTACAGTTATCTCAGCTTTGTTCGTTATACTAAAATTATAATCTGTTCAAAATAAAATTATTTTATTCCATTTTACAATATGAGATTAGGCGAGAAGAAATATAGCACATATATTATCATTCAGTACGCCGAACTACATTATACATAATTCGTAAAAACTTGAAAAATTGTTGCCTATTCATATAAAGTTTTCTACCAAATTATACATATATTTGATGATTATTCTTGATAAGTTTTAACTATGCCAACAAAACTAACTTGTGAATTATACGTATATATAAATACAAGTGCCATAAATTTTCAAAAGCCGAATTGCTTAGCCTGAATCGAAATATATATGTAGGTGTTCCAGTTGTAAATCACCCTTTCGAGTTCGTCACGACCCTTCCCTCCGATATAGTTCTTTAATGTATCCGGGTAAGTACCCTGTCAATTAGGATAGGAAAGTCGTTATACCCTTACTCTAGAGACGGTTTCTCTGATTTTTAAGTACCGTATATGTGTCCCTATTCTTTCCGCGGCCTCTAAATGATTTGTACTTTGAAGATATACTAAACGAATTGGCATTGGCGAAGCTCTTAACAAGGCTGCAAAACAAAATACGTCACCACATATGATACACGATGCTGTCAACATTTACACATTAATAATATGACGTGAAAAGCATGTAAATGAAATTGTGTTCTATACATTTTCAATTCGTCTACGCGTTTTGTGTCGTATCTAAACTATGACTTTTCATAAAATTGAAATTTTTCATTAATCTAGTAGTTTAAGAAGAGTACGTCCTACACAAAACATATACAATATATTAATTTAACGCTTTTTTACAGTTTGATGTAAAAACCGCTCAAATGATCCAAGCAAATTTAACTATTATATTTATATAAAAATCCCAAATTATTTCTATGAATTTGATGGTTGCCTTTCTTTCATACTTAAATAGCTCGAATGTTTTCATTGAAATTTTGCATATAGCAAATATTACACATATTTACTTAATAAATAAAAATGTAGATTATATATATTTTTTTTTATTTAGTTTTTTGTACTTTTATTTCAAGCTTAAATAGCGTAATTCAATGAAAATTGGGATATAAATAATATGTGGTCAATCAATATCACGAATTTGGGAGTAGGTCTCTTTAAATAGCCCTTGATTTTATACGTTAAATAGTACAAAATATGCAATACTTCACACAAATTACAAATTATAATCTACTTTTCAATGTACTTAAATTGAAAAGCAGGTTATAATTAGCTTTTTGGGAAAAAGTTCCAATGAAGATAATTTTTTTTGATAATTAAAATTTATTATTCATGAACTTTATTTTTAGAATAATTTTTTTTAATATGGAAGTGCGAACACTCAGTTTATTAAAGATCAGTCGAAGATTTTAAACCTGAAAATGAATTAAGTTTTTGAAGCAACCTGCGTCAATGCTGAAAACCAAGAAAGTGTAAATATTAAATGGAAAGTAAGATATTTATATTATCCGAAAAATCGTATATTTTTATTATAAACTCTACAAAAAAGTGTATATCCACATCGCATATTAAATAATATAATTAATTATTACAGAAAAACCGACTTCAGCATTGAAAACCCGTTCCAAATTGGGTACTGGTGCGCGTCCCATGTTCTAAAAACGTCCCATATTCTCAAAACACAAATTATTCTTCGTTTAATTTTTTTCCGTTATTATAGCTTTAAGGTAACACTTTTTGTATAAATTGTATTATTTTTTTATATTCAAACTACTTTTGTATTTCGACATTTTCGAAATATCACTAAAAATATTAATTTTAATGAAATATGTCATTTTTCGTGGTACTTCAAACATATCAAATGTGAACATTACAAATATTTAACCAACAAAAATATGTCACTACCCAACTACTTTTGTTAAGCAAATCAATCGTAACTCGAATACAAACTTCACGATTGGGAAACGTACCCGTAACTTTCTTTCGTTACAACTTTTTAATTATGCGGAAGTGTGCACGACGAGATTTTTTGTACATAGCATCCCGACATAGGCTTTAATATTAAAATAAGCTCGGGGCAATTAGTATTCCATGCGAAGATTACGTTGAAGCTCGGTAATTAAGGTCATTTTATGTTTTATGTAAAACTGACCTTTTCCTTGTTACGAGGAACAAACGACAGGTATATATAATGACCTGTGTTCAAAATGTATAACTCACCAAATTTATATTCAACTAACGAAAGTTAATATTGTCGTAATATTAATTTCAATGAGTTATCAAGCACCAAATTAATTATTAAGCAAATCACGAATTAGTTATCAAAGCATCTTGCCACAGCAAGTAATACAATTTAAGACGTCGTCAAGTTTTTGTTTTCTATTTCTTTCAACCAATGGTAGAATTATGAATCAACTCCCCCAAAAGAAAATTATACCCAAACTGCATACTCTATATTTCCTTTTGTAAGTTTATTTAGGGTAAATTTTTGGATCTATGTCTGCATAGTCAAGCCCGAAAGTTTATAGTGAATTTTAAAATATTTATCATTCGTGAGAGCGACTAGCGACCAAAGCATAACAACGCGGAAAGCTGTCTCTTAAAATGTCTTTGTGCATGAAAATGTATCTGTACGTACATCTATTAATGTCAAAACTATATCCAGAATGTGACTTTATAGAATTCGATTCCGGCTTTATAAATATTTGTTCTCCAAAGTTTCCTCCAATGTGTTTTCCACTTTATGGAAAGGGAAATTTAACATTGACAGTGCATAGAAATCAACGTTTTTTGAAGATAAGATTTTAGACCACTTTTTTTGGAATTATACTTTTTATAATTAAATTTTATAAAAGTGTACAAATAATATGATTATAATATTGAAAAATAATAACAGTAATTTTCATTTACCGTTTGTTACATATAGATGAGGTGGGAAACTTTTCGATCTTTTTGCTAGTACTTTTGGAATTTCAAAGAATCACAACGATATCACGTAGGATAATATCAATGTTCAGTAAAGGTACTTATGAAAAATAAATTATGAACTTAAGTGAAGATACTGTATTTGCGTCCTCTTGCTCAAAAATCTACTTATGCGGATGTATCCTATCAATAATACCATGATAATTTATAAAAGAAGTACATAAATTACTGTGACAAGTCGTGGTGTTGTCAATATTTTTTATTATGAATAACAGCAAAAGGCAGCAAAACTTGCTACCTTTTCTCTGGGTGGTATTGTTAATATAAGTTTTGCTTACTTTTCATACCATAAATTGGTTTTGCTTGCTTCTACACAATTTTATTTCTATGTTAATCAAATAAACGAAAACTTTCCTATGCGTAGTCACTTTTGATGGAATTTCAAATTTTTTTACGTCAAAATGTCTTGTATTATTTTATTAAAAAAAGATTGCTTAATAAGGAGAAATTTATATTTGTATCTACCTTTAGGTCTGCCTGCATATTTGTGTGTGTGAGGATGTGTGTGTATTTATCGACTACCTCCTTTCACAGAATTGATGGATTTAAATGAAATTTGGTACAAATCGTACTATAGTAAGGTCGTGCATTCATATTGCTGTGAACTCTTTCATGAGTTATCTGTTTCTTATATCATATCCGTAACTCTACCTATAAATTGCAAAGTAAAAAATAAAAGTAGATTGATTTTATAGTAATGAAAAAAAAACAACACAAATTCTCACATGAAGGACTTTAACTTCATTCCCAGAGAAATTTAAATCCCAAAACAAGAAATGTGGAGCAAAGGATAATATTTCACGCCCGAAAATTGAACGAAATTACTGTCATTTGTTTTTGGTTAATAGTTTTTTTTTAATCACCTCTAAGCCAAATCTTATTTTATAATATTTTGCAAGCCTAAAATTTTAACGAGAAATAGATTTAATTGATAAATAAACATATCGACGTTCCATGACGTATTTAACACGACAGTTTATATATTGGGAGATTTGCAGGCAGATCAAAGTTTGTAAAACAACTCTGTGTGCAAGATATTGGGATAGAGATATAATTCTTTTTCAGGTATTGAAATATGTGCATAATTTTATTATTTGTATCGGATATTGAAAAAATAACAATAAACATAGGTATATTGGATTATAATAAAAATATTCTTTGAAAAAACTATATCAAAATATCAGGTGTATTCATTGCACTCCATTTATATTGGCATAATCCACATAAATCTTTCTTTTTAGAACGAGATAATCCGTATTTTGTGCTGTAGCTTTCCTATATGTAGGTATTTAGTATTTAGTCAATTACGATATGAATATCGTGATACCTGTACCCGAGGGGCGCCTCTCTCCGATGTTACGAGGAGAAGACTTTTTTCACCGTTGCTAAAGTTGTTAAATTATTCATATTTCGAAAGTTTTTTAACATATTTCTTAAATGTGAAGTTCAGTAACTTCATCTTACGAGGGACTATAACTGATCATGGCAAATTTATTTTCTGCTTGAGTATCTACTTCTACACGACGTAGAGGAATGCAATATCAAATGAGCAACGCAACTGATCGACACCGTTTTTTACTTAGCAAGACAACGGGACAAAACACTTCATCGTACGTGACACGTGATGCTTATTGATATGTGTAAATAATAACGATGATGGCATAAAAGCGAAAACGTGTTTATCTTTATTTCCGACGCAATAACTTATTTCACGTCATATATATTATGGATATTAATACTATTTTATTCTACTAAGTGGAAAGAAAAGTGCCCAGTGAATTAATTTTACCGTATCGATGCTTGCCAATTATTGAATAACTAACTATGACGCTGTAGATTTGAGAGGCCTGAATATATTATTATGTCATTAAGATACATTGCAGCGTGAGAGTCGTTTTGAAAGAAATTAATTAATTTCTTTGAAATTTAAATTCAACCGGGACATTGGCGAGCCAAGCCGATCGTAACTAAGGTGCAAATTTAACGTTGTTTCGTCATAAAAACTTTTCAGTTACGCGGTGAGAATGAAAGACCATATTTTTAAAGAGGTTGTCCCAAATTAGACTTTGAAATGAAAATACACTCGTTGTAATTAGTATTCCATGCGAACACGCTGATAAGGCTATGTAATTAAGCTTACGTTGAACCTTAAGGATGCCCGTCATTTTCCTTGTTATGACAAATGGAAGCTGTTTTTGTGTAGTCAACTGCTTTCGACTTTTATAGCTGGCCAAGTTCCTATTTACTCGACGAATGTCCCTTCCTTTGAATAACATGAGCTTACGGAATACACATAGCACCCACTCTCCCCCTCCCCCTTACCTTACTAAATATGGCTTATCTAATGACATAATAAGACGGAATAAGAATTTGTACTTCAGCCGCTCCATAGCCGCCCAAAGTATATTATAGTCCTTTTTGAAATGATTCTTTATTTATTTATTTTAAAGTAACTTTTCCCACCGCTTCACCTAGCTTTGATTTTTGCTTAAGCCAGTGTGATAAACCCTTTTATCTAAGTTAAGGCTAAAATAAAATCTAACTTTAATTGATATTGAATAACCATGTTTTGAAAATATCAAAATGGTTCAAAATTATTTAGAAATAGATTTAATAATGGCTTCATAATATTAGGTTTGAGATAGATAGATTTAAGATAGTGAAGATATGTGGACTTCAAACTCTTTGAAAACCTACATAATAGATATGATGTATGCTTTGCGCCCTCGCGAAATCCATTGACATGCACATCTCGTAGTATTTATGATATTTCTTGAAAAAAAAGTAATTGTTAACAAAAGTCGTGAATTATGTAAAATTTTACAAAAATCTAATGAGGTATTTTGACGTTATAGAAAACATCCAAGCAAACATATAACATCAATAAATTATTCCATGTGAGTGAAACAAAGCATTATTCATTTATCGTACAATGAACTATATTAATAATATACACTTTCATTCACAAAATCTCTACACCTGAAAACATACAACCTTAAAAGTAGCAAAAAAGTGAATTATTTATTTTGTGATTTACTTAATAGCGTATTTAAACAGTCAAACAGATAAAATGAAATGAATATCTTGGTTTTAGCTGAGGAGCAGGACTAGGCAAGTCCTGATTTAATGGCTCAAGCATTTCTATGGCAGATATCATTTGGCGGCTCACCACATGAAATCAATTTTTTAAATGTATTTATTTACAGCTTTTAAATAAATTCGTAATAATTATGAGGGCGGATCTAAAATATATATGAGCTGTTATATTTGTGCAAATATTGCCAATAAATAATCTTGAAATATACTTATAAAACGAAATATACTCACTGATCTTCGCCGTTCTATGATGGGTTGATCCCAAAACCTTTGAGGGCGAGAAATACCCCGCAGTATGGTCTGGGTTCGATTTCCGGTCGTTTGCGAGCGGGGCTGTACTGGTATGATTGGCTGTAAGAGATTTTGCAACAAGTCCGCTATGTGAACCAATTAGACACATTAATATGTATAAATAAATAAACGCACTACATGCAGTTATATATGTTACTTTACATATGTCACTTTTATATTACTCGATTTATTTTTCCGTTTATTTAAGTAAACTTTTCATTTAACATATAATCATGATATAATGTCCAATAATCAGAGGATCCGAACGGAATACAATTATATATATATATATATATATATATATATATATATATATATATATATATATATATATATATATACATATACGTATATATATATATACGTATATATATATATATATATATATATATATATATATATATATATATATATATATATATATATACATTGAAACATTGATTAAGTATGAGTTTGAACTTATTTATAAATATTAATCCATTTTTTAATCCTGTCTATTTAGATTACCAGATATTTTAGATTTCCTGGTCTTCAAAATAAATATTCTAGGTTTAATCATAAGGCATAATTTTAGCACTTCTTCTTTAAAAACTAATACGAAATTACGTCAAATTTCATTCGTTAATATTAATATATCGAATGAAATCGTTTGGCAAATATTATGAAAAAAAAAATTAATGATTTAGCACATAAAACTACAGCAGAAACCAGTAAACTTTGTTTAAGATTTTTTGTCTGTGTGTTAATTTGTTTTTCGATCACGCCAAGATCTTCCACATAGATTTTAATAAAATTTGATACGGCAATAGTTTATATCCTCGTGAAACATATAGAATACTTTTTACTTGGATATTTTATATATTTTTATATCGAATTCCACAATACACAGTCCAAAATATTTATGGAAATCTACATTATCCATCAATAATATTATAAAATGGGGGGAGGGATGTACCATGGATTAATTTTGAAATAATTAAATTTATTGACACGAAATTTTGTTAGACATTTAGATAGAAATGAAGAACACCTATATTAGCGTTTTTTGGAAAATCGATTGTCTTTAATAAAAATTATAAAAGAAATAACCGGGAAGAAAGATAAAAAACCGGGACGGCAGCTAGTAGGTGATATACAGTATAACTTGCCGAATAAAATTATGACTTACTTTTTACACAGAAATCCGTCTGTTATTCGCATTGCAATCCTTTTTCATTCGAATGGTTTTTACACGCCCATTTGCCCGAGCACACTATTAATTTCACAATAACAGCAGATCGTATTCAAACAAAGCCGCGAACCGCATTACGAAAAAATCTCCGAGGTTAAATATTGACGCCGGCAAGTCACGCAGAGAATTCATAACAAGCGTAAGAAATGTATTTTTTATAACGTCTCGGCGTAGAGCTGGCCTCCCTTAACATCGCTTTAACGATTTGAGGCTTTATATCAAATGAAATATGCACACGGACATTTATATGCCCCGAATCACGTTCAGGCCTTCACGCAAAAAGTGACTACTTTATTGTTTTATTTGTGGCGTTATGTAAGGGAGCGATGGCCCAGCGACGGTTGAGTGAAACCTTGGCGATACAACGTCTCGTCCTACTACGCTTTGATTTATCACCTGCTAGCATCTGTGATTCGTACTCCTTATTGCGACGTGCAAGATAGAATGATTCGATTTTACAAATGCGTTTTATTTATATTAAGGATTCGATATTTGAAAACATGTTACGGCGAAACAACTTATTTGATCTGTCTTCTTACAGCAAATTTGAAATAAGAACACGATAATGGAATAAAGTTTTAATCGAGGACAACCCTTACTAACCCATAATAAACGTAGTAAATACGAGTAAAGCTAGCAGTTGGTTTGATCCTCATACACTTAAGTATTCAGTGCGTAACAATTTCTAATATTTATAAAGATGATTTCATGCATCAAATGGAATACAATAAAACGATGTACCCATAAAAAATCACAGTGGTATTTTTAGAAACGATGGAAATAATTTCCTAGCATTTTAATATACTTCCTCAAAATTTTTTTGATATGTAAAATTATTTGTTAGATAATAGACATCTCCATTGGTATATAAAAATTTTAACAATTAATCGGTTCATGCATTGTTGACTTTACTTTTAAGCTATACGTGCATAAATATTGATACAATTTTTCACTATGTTAGTATATGGCTTAGTATACTTTTCACAGCCCGAACAGAAATAACTAATGTATTTCGGTAAGCGACAGGTACATATCATTAATGTGTTAATTCAAGTTGATTAAAATTATTTAACAATTTTGTACCGTAAATTCTATTATACTGATTTCTAGTATAATAGAATTTAGATATTATTGCCAATGAATAATGTAAAACTCTACATTCACCGCCATTGCTTTTATTTATTAATTGAAAAACAATTTCGTGTATTTATTAACATATGAAATATAAATCATAATATTGGGATCCGTACCGAAAGAATCCGAACAGACCCCTTTATCATCAACCCAGTAGTCTGGCCGTCTGTCAATCGAATAGAGGCACGTCCAGAGGTTTCTTGAACGGAAGTATATAAATTTAAAATTTTGTTATATCCTTTTTTCCCTTGTACATATAAAAACTTAAATATTCAAGTATATTTTGATAACCTATTAGTAAGAACTCACGATCTACAATATAACTATTCCGAATTTAATATAATCTTAATATTTGTCATTTAAACCGCTGACAAGTCCCAAAATTATTTTATAATTAAATTGTTTGTATTATGTGAATAATAAAAATTTATATGTGTTCACTAGTTTTGTGGATTCATTTTGATATATAGACTATGTAAGTAAATTTTATATTCGCATCACACCCATCGAATTAAACAAATATAAGCCTATTTTTCCAAATACATATGTAACTTTCAATAATATGGGTTACGATACTACGACGGATGATAGTACCAACGCTACGACTGAACCCTCGTAGCATCGGCCTTTCTCGTACATGGCTAATTTAATTTCTGACATAAAGAATAATTTCTGATGTATTTAATAAGATTAAATAATTTTGATCCCAGTAGTTGTTCAATATTTGAGAACAATTTATTCCTTTGCACATAAAGAAATGTTCAGAAGAATAAATTGTTCTGTAGAATAGATACTGCGAACGTGGAATGAAAAATAAACCTTTAAAACAACCAACTGTCTGTTGAGAGACAAAAAATTTATATTTCACGAACATGTTTCATTAGGCGACAGTGGTTATTGAACTTACAGACGTAAATAATCCAGCGTTTTGAAGTACACGAACGAAATGTTATATTTTATTATTTATTTTCAGCACGTTTTTTCAATTCATTCAATGACAGAGATGATAAATTGCTTATTCAATACGATATACCAATTGGATTTGAGAAATCGCATAACCCAAATCTTAATATCATCATTAAATTAACCGTAATATGTATTCAAGCAATGAAGGTTTCAAACCTTCGACGTTAAGAAGTTTTAATATGTGGTATTTATCTTACTGAAAACTATGTTAATAATACAAAGCTTTAAACATTTGACTACTTCGTTATAACCGGCTAATAAAACAATACCATATTTAACTTCAACCAATGAAATTGATTCCAGAATTTTGAACATCGTATATTTACAAAGTAAATATTGATTTAATTTCCTAACTAATAACTGATGTACCCGACCGAATTTCACAGTTAAAAGAGGGCTCAATCAAACATACGACGTATGCTTTGAAACTTAATAAAAGCTCAATTTTTTGTACCGAAACGCATAAAAGATTTAAAAGATTAGACGCCGCGCTCAGGCCGAAAATAATAACGCAAAAAACATCATCAAAATGTTAATAATATTCATGTGGAGAGCTTCAAAAATAGTGCGCCGGAAGAATTGGCGCGGGAGCGAGGAGTGCGAAGCTGTGCGATGCCTTAACGAGTCTAGAATTAAACTAATTATATAAAAATATTTACCTTAATTTTTTTCTAGGCCGAATTTTGCTTTACGAAAAATTTGATAACGATGCTGCAACGGCGCCGTCCCAATTTATGGCCATTCCCTTTTTTCTTTTATCTTCTGCTTCCGATATGTTTTATTATTATTGAAGCGTTATTAATGTCGATGGTATCCGCTTTACTTGCATGGCAGTATGCTTTCTCGCTTTCTCTAAAGTAAACTTATAATAGATATAGGTATATTAGAATAGGTATATATAACTTATAACAGAATAGGTATACCATAATATGAAAGAGATTTCGTTATATTTCTAAGATATTTGAAATAAATTTCTGAATATTTAAATAAAAATTACTAGAGTGGAATTAAAAGTTTGCAGCCTCAGTACAAAACAGGTAGAGTTGTTTGCAAAACTATTTTTATTTTCTAGCTGAATGTCCTTATTTCATATGATTGGTCCAAGACATCACGTTTAAAAGTAGTTTTCTCAGGACGCTCAAAATACACGTTAATTGCAGCTTTACGTCTTCCTCTGACATAAACTTAAAACTTTCACCTAAATATTCAAAAAAATTTAGAATGAATTGAAAGAAGGGCTGTGGTTGATCTAATGAATAAAGATATGTATCTGCAATTCGAACTCAGTATTATGAATTTAAAATTTCATGTAACATTTAAAAAGGTGCATCTTTAACTATGTGAGGAGTGGATGATTATGATGCTATCTTAACACAGTAAACAAAAAAAATTTAGTCTTAAAATTAAATTGGAAGATTAATATTTCAAAGGAAATATAGGCTTTTTAGAGCATCTATTGCTCCTCTTGATATAAACAATACAGAGACAGAGCCTGCTAGACCGAAGCTGTTTTTGTGTTTCGCAAATTAATACAAATGATTTCATTATACACTACGATTCATACCTTCTGCATGCAAATCCGCTTTGAAATGTGGGGTTTTGTTAACTCTGGAGTTAACAAAACCTTTCTGGTTGGAAAGTCCTTGATGAAAATGCATATTTTAATACAACTTTGTACGCTCGATTCTTCAAATATTTAGACATTGATTTTACTTATATCCAAAATAAAGTCACATAATCCCCCACAAGTAATTTTGGCAACAAAATCGTTTTCTTTTTTGGCAACAAAATCGTCTCCTTTTTTTAATTCGCTCTACTCCATGTACATTACCTTTACCACTGTTATAAACGTTAAAATTTCTAATTTAGTTTTATTTCCTTACATTGACTAGTATTATAATATTCATAAATTGTCATGAACGTCATTTAAGTGTCATTGATTTTCCTCATTGCGACTTCACAACAAAAATATTCTAATCACGAAGAAATTTGTAGGTCCTAGAGCTCCTGTCGCGTTCTGTGGAAATCGTTTACGAGGTATCCGACTAAAATTTTATTATTAAACATTTAAGTATACCTACAAACATAAAAATACATTGAATTTCTTACGTTGTATTAACATAATGCCGTGCAACTATAATGTGCTAAAACACAAGAAATTCATCACATTACTTTAACAAGTAAGAAATTAACAGTAATTAAGGACCTACCTGTAACGAAAGTCCTTAATTTTACTCAAGTTTCTATGGTGCTGCAGATACAAAAACAAATATTCATTTGAAATTATTTGGAGAATAATCACCATCAACTTAATATTTATGGCTAGGGTATAGAAAATGATGCTGGAAAATGAGAAAGAAAAGATAATTGTTTTGAAAATAATAGGTTCCTTTAAAAAATATACAATCATGCACGCAATGAGCTTTTGATATTTAAGAATGTATGTCCATCTTCGAACGTTTTCTATTTTTTTATATCTTTCCTGCCTTTACAACTTCCGCGCAGCATACATATAATGAATATCGAAATCTTGTGTATAGTTTCGCTATAAATCGGTTTTAGCATTCATAGCGTAAAGAAATAAATTCTGGTCATACTTGTATCGAAAATATTCGACATGAATTCTATAAAATATTATACATATTTGAATAGCAAATGTAAGTGTTTTGGTATATTTTTCAAACCTTATTTGAAAAAAAAATTATAAAATTCTTTAATGGCTCGCCATTAAATGATATTTACTCTGATTGAAAGCTTTAAGCTTTTAAAAAAAGAAACAGCATGAGTCAACTAAAAAAGCCCGGGAAAAGTACACGAGCTGCTAGTTTAGGCAATGACAAGTATGACATTTGCACACGATCAGAGCTTTAAGCCTTCAAAAAAGTAAAAGTACGTCAACCTGCCGAGCCTTTACCAAGAAACTAAACCGACCAAGCTATCAAACAACTAAGCCTTTACACATAACTCAAACAATAACTCAAAAGTTAATGTTTTTTGCTAAACTAAAAATGAATTCACGTAAAAGTATCGGTAAAAGTATAGACTACTAGACTTTTTTGATTTAGGAAGACATTTTAACCCTTAGCCACCTACCACACATTTTTGTCCCTTAACTACCTACGTGCGGTCTCAGAGACTCGAATATGATATTCCCTATAATTTTGGTTTGGTGGTAATAATGAAACATCTGATTGAATAAAATCCTTATTTATATTTAAAAGCTTTATATTAGACATACAATTACTAACAATCACATAAAAATCTCGAGATATTGATAAAATCTCTGTAAAGTAACAATTATGGCACAAAAAATTACTACTCTAAGAAAATGAGATCTGCAGCATTAGAAACTTAAATTTTCAACTTCTTAGTATTCATTCTTATAAATTAAATATACAAACTTTAAAAAAAAACAACAAAAATAAACGTTATTTCGAAAAATAAATAAAACTGCAACGCCTAAACATTTATATTTTTTCGCGGCAGTTACAGCATATTTTTTTCGAACACTCCAAGCAAATTGGTACCTTACACATAAAACATAAGTAAGCAATCTTTCGTTTCTTTTTTGGATTACATGTAAAACATGTTTTACGAACTTCAAGTTTTTCAACATCAGAAGTGCTTGGTTTATCGTCCCCGATCTCTAGAATACGGCGAATAGAGTTCTTAAGATCTCTCTGAATGTGATCATTTTTTTCGCGACGTTCCATATGCGGCCTTGTAAGCTGTTCTGCTAGTTGTTTTAGAAATTTAAATCGACTTCTAGTCATCTGTGCTTGGTTGCTGAGGCTGATGACATAATCATTCGAAGCAGAGATGTCCAAAATTCTGTAAAATATAGTCGACGAGAAGTAGAGTAATTTGAACATCTTTGATCCAGTAAATCGACGCCTATTTTTGTTTGGTTGTAGTATAAGATAATTTCCGGTTTCTTGCTACTTTCGTCAACACTAGCAGTATGATGCATACTTGAAATTATAACCACAGCTTTATTTTTTTTTTGGTACGAAAGACGATAAAGTGATACTTTTGGTAAAACCAAAGATTTAGGACTCGATTTGCCGATTTCTAGATGGTTTGAACTCAGGCGGTATTTCACGTTTGTTCTTTTTGAGTGTATCAACATAACTGAGGTGCTTCTCTTTCAAAATATTGACTAGTTCTATCGAAGAAAACCAGTTGTCAGCGGTCACATTTCTATTAGAATTTTCAATCAGTGCGATAAGACTTTGAACCGCTTGAGTTGGTTTTGAATGACACTTCTGCTCTTGTGTCAAATTTTGTCCATCAGAATTTTTGCCGAGGTATATGTAAGCATTTAGGAGGTAACCGTTTCTTGCATCTGTAAGGCACATAATTTTAAGACCATATTTAGCTGGTTTTTTGGCATATACATTTTAAATTTGCAGCGACCGCGAAAAGCTACAAGCATCTCATATACACAAGCACAAGTTCCAATCGTGTACACTCTTTGACAATTTTGTATAAAAGACTAAAAAAGTTCTGAAATTGGAGCAGACATATCTAGTTCACGTCGTTGCTCTCTAGTTTCTGCATCATCAAATCGAATAGTATTTAGCAGAACTTCCAACCTATTCTTACTCATTATGCAACGATATATTTCTCTTCCGGTTCCATCAGTACTGTACCATGAAGTGTAGTGCTTGTGATTTTCTTTGAATATAGCTGTATAAAGCAAAAGCCCAATGAAAGCTTTTAGCTCAGTACGGTCCAAATCATGCACACAAGTCTGCTTTTTGTACTTCGGTCTTATTTTGCTTATTTTCTGATTAGTGTGTAGTACTATTTTATTTTATTAACATCTCATCAGTAAATAAAAGACTCCAAATATCCAGGGGCGTAGTAGTATTACTGAGAATTGCACGAAAAGCTGGCTTTCCACCTTGTGTTTGTTGCACAATATTATGCTGCGGTGTCCTTGAACGAGCTATATTCGATGTAGATGCCCATCGAAAACGATTACTTCCAAAATAATTATATTTTCTTCGCCTACCTCCGGACTGCAAGCGTGAAATCGGAATATTATCATCCGAAGAGTTAGTCTCTTGAGTTGACCTGTATGGAGATTGTGACCTTGAAGAGATTGGTGATATGGACTGTAACGGACTAACAACATCTTCATTCTCACCCTCAACTTCAGACGCCGATTCACAGTCTTCAAACTGCACTAAATCCTAGCTTATATCAGGTTCCACGTCACTGCAATCCTCATCCGGTGATTCCTCCTCATCAGAAATTTCTTGCTGTAGCCATCTTTCAATAATTTTGTTATTATTATTCATTTTGACACTAAAACAACAAAAAAAAATAAGTACAAATAATCACACAACAACCTACGTGCGGTCATGGAGACCGCTGGCGAAATATTTTTACTTACCTAGGCCAGACTCGCGCACGTATTAACTCGCCGAGCGCAAGCGCGATACTAATTGGCATGTAGAAAAGTTACATGGACGCGCGAGGTCGTACGACACGCACACATAGAAAAATTTGAATTTAAAAATCCGTTGCGGTCTCTGAGACCGGTGGTAGGTGGTTAAAGGTTAAATAAAATATTCAGTTTGATGCGTCCTTTTTGCTTACTTTAGACTTAAAAACTCATATTTGAGAACGCATTGAATTACTATCTTCCACGATTTGAATATCAATTTACGTTGATTTAATTTATTAAAAAAAGTTATCCAGGAAGATTTATTAAAGATTCAATGAAATTTAATTAATAGTACTATACTTAAATTTTCTAACTTCCTCTGTTATAAGAACTGCAAAGCTCAATTTGTTTTCAAAACTTATTCCATTTTATGTTGATTTTATTCATTAACATAAATAATATATTACGAAGAGTTTACCAATTATATCAGTATGATTAATTTTAAATTCAATTAAATTTTATTAACAGTACTGTACTTTAATATTGTAACTTACTCTATTGTTAGTAATTCAAAGTTGAATTTTTTTTTAAATTCATATATTCTAGTTTTGTTTTGCAATGATTTTAATTATTAACATAACATGTTTATCATAATATTCAGTTTTAAGTTGTAATATTCAAAAAATAACTTCTGAGAAAAAGAGCTTCTGTTTTTACCTAGGTTCAATTTAGATTAATTAATTAAATTAATCCTTACGAAAAGTTACACATTTACATTAAAAAGACGATTAACTTTAAATACATTCCAGACACGTTTCGTAGAAAACTTTATTACATTTACTTAGACAACATCGTTAGATGAAAGTCACGTATAGTATCGTAGAACCGTATCACCGCTCTCACGACGATCAGTAGCTATCGAGCATTTTAGTCTACTTTGAGTAGTTTGTACTCGCGTGGCCTTGTATCTTACTTAGGTAGGTTGGAAATGACCGTACATTCTATTCGGAAGCAGACTAGTAAAGTATATATCTCGTGTAAACTGTTTGTCGTTACGTAAAATGTTTACTATAAAGTTCAAAATTACGTCGCTGGACGATAACGTTACTCATTATCAAATGACATCGCACAACGCCATTTAATATTTATAAAAATATCAAAAATATAAGTAGTTTTAGCTTGACGAGAAGTTAAATCCGATTCCTATATTTATAAATACAGAATTAGAATATCTATATTTTCATGATTTTAACTATATGAGATATTATTATTATATGAGAATTATATTTCTTTATATCAAGAAAAAATTTGAGAAACAAGCTTACACTACCCGTTTGCTTGTATAGATGTCTATATGTGACAATACTATTTTTATAAAAAATTCTAGTTTAAACGTCCATTTAATGGTAATTGATATTTCGGCGCATTTCAAGCTGAATCAGCAGATACATTCTCTTCTAGATCAAGATATCCATCTAGTGCGCCGCATAAGAGTGACTCATCAAATGATGATGTTCCCTTTCACGTTTGTAATCTGGAGGTAGGCCCAAAAAGAAGAATTATTTTGGTACTAATCGTTTTCTCTAGGTATCTACAACAAACATCGCTTGTGCAAGAACATATAGTATCATACAGCAAACGTCGGGAGTAAAACCAGCTTTTCGGCATATACTTACTAAGTCTACGTCGCCATTGAATATTTGGAACCTTTTATTTACAGATGATATGATACAAAAAATAGCACTACACACTAATGAAAAAAGTAAGAAAAATCAGATCGAAATGTAAAAAACAGACTTGTGTTCAAGTATACCTTATAACTTTTATTGGGTTTTTATTTTATACTGCAACATTCAAAGAAAATCACGAGCATTGCACATCATGGTATAGTACTGATTGTATTGTTAGTAAAAATAAAGTTGAAGTTCTGATGAATGCTATACGAATTGATGATCCCGAAACCAGAGAACAACGACGTGAACTTGACTTGGCTGCTCCTATTTCAGAACTTTTTCAGTGTTTGTATGGAACTGTCAAGTTTACTCAATAGGAACTTGTGTCTGTATAGATAAGACGCTGGTTGCTTTTTGGGGTCGCTGCAAATTGAAAATATTAATGAAAAAATAAAAAATTAGCAAAATATGGTCTCACAATTAAGTTGATAATTAAATGAAACTACGTGATATAGTATTATTTCTATTCTCTTTAATTTCTTTACCACGACCTAGGTTTCGTTGTATTACAACATCTTCAGGTGGGACATTAGCAAAGATTAACTCTTAGGAACAACCAACAGCATTTATATGTTTCAAACACAATAGCGGAAGCCTGGTTTGTGCGGATTTTTTTATTGCTTATGTTAGTGAGTTTATTGCAGGGGCGCTGTGTAGATTTTATTATATTACCGAGAGTTATACAATATACCAGTATTTTAGAGAGGGTAATAAATTCAATTGTTGTTATTATGTGAGGTTATACAATGCAGACTTTACGGTGTATGTAATAAAATTAAATAGAATTTATATATACCATAATAAATTAAGAAAAATACTAATACAAGAAATATACCCGGTCGTACCAAATAATAATCATATTTACTATAAATCTATCCCATACATAGGTAATGTATCACTCAAATTAGGAAAAACTCTTAACTAATAATAAAAATATAAATAATATCACATGTGCGTATAGTACTTTAAATAACTTGGGTAAAACCCTTACAGAAAGTAGAAATAATACTACATCGCGTAGTTTCATTTAATTGTGAATAATGAATTTCTACAAAATTAACGTCAAATACATTCAATTATGTTCATCACAGATTCAAGAAATGGCTACTTTTTAAATGCCTATATATATATATATACATATATATATATATATATATATATATATATATATATACATATATATATATATATACATAAATATATTGGCAAAAATTCTGATGGAGAAGGTTTGACTCAAGAACAAAAGAGGCTATCAAAACCAACTCAAGCAATTCTGCGCCTTGTCTCCTCAATCGAAGGAATTAATAGGAATGTCACCACTGATAATTTGTTTTCATCGATAAAACTGGGAAATATTTTAAAAGAAAAATGACTCATTTTTATAGATACTTTGAACAAGAACAGGCGTGAAATATCTTCCAAGTTCAAATCATCCAGGCAGCGGTCAATGGAGTGCTACCCATTTGGTTTTACCAATAATATCACTTTATCCTCTTACTTTCCAAAGAATAATAAAGCAATAATTATGGTTCCTAGCATGCGTCATATTGCGAGTATTGACGAAAGTATTAAGAAACAGGAAAAATAGGGATTGATCTAATTGATCAAAGACGCTCAAACTGCTCTACGCGTTTCGAACGCATAGATGGCTTTTGACATGACATGATATTTTACAGAATGTTAGATATATCTGCGTTGAATGCTTATGTCGTCAATTTGAGTAATCAAACTCAAAAGACTGAAAGTCGATAAAACTTTCTAAAATAATTGCTAGAACAGCTTAAAAAAACACACGTGGGATGACGTGTAAAAAACGATCACATTCAGAGGGACATCAAGAATTCTGTACGTTGTATTCTACAGATAAGTGAAGATATGCCGAGCATACCTGATGAAGAGAAACTTGAAGTACCCAAAACATGTTTCAATTATGACCCAAAGAAAACGCAAGACGACATACTTACATTTCATGTGCAAGGTTGCAATTTGTTTAAGAGTGTGCGAAAAAAATCTATGGTAATTGTCGCGATAAATTATGAATGTTTAAGGTTTGCAATTTTACTCAAAATTTCATTTTATGTTTAATTTTTTAATTAAATTTTATAGTTTGTTTCCTCAATTTATTAGAATGAATACCAAAGCGTTAAAATTTTAAGTTCCCAACGCTTCAGATCTCATTTATTAACTTATGGAAAACCCCACTTCTAAAATTGTTTAAATTGTTAATGTATGAATATTTCAAGAATATTACGAGATTTTAATATAGTTTACATTATTTGAGGCCATAAAATAAAGCTTCAAAATCTATTTATTCTGTCAAATGTTTAGATAGTGCCATAGATCCCGAATTTAAGGTAATAATCTGTGCGCGATCTCCAGGACCACACGTAAGTGTTTAAAGTACAGAAATGGGTGGTAGGTGGTTAAGGCTTAAATTAAAAAAAAACAGGGAAAATTGTTTATTACGTTACATTGCGCCTCTTGCAATAGTGCATCTTCCCCCGTGGTTTGATGAGGTATATGAATATATGTATCATATATTGAAAATGTTATACTTACTCCGTAATTACATGCTAAAGATTGAAAATATACTTGATACAGTTTTAAAGACAAAATCTACGCACGGAAATAAATATTTTGGATTGAGGTTAATAAATTGAATTGAAGAGACGTCGGGAAAGTATTATTAAAAATAGGAACAGTTATGATTTTACGTCTAACCGCTTGTTGTTAATAGTAATTAGTAATCAGTTTTCATGGAGAGAGTAATTATTTGCTTTGTAACTTAGCTTTATGAATGTCGATGACGCCTTCTGTAATATGTAACCAGGTTCTTCTAATTTCTGCTAAGCCAATTAGGTCGTGTTTGTCGAAAGTTATTTTATATATAATTGTGAAAAAATATTTTTAAGATTTTAATGGAAATTTTTTTCACATATTATTTATGAAGCCCTCAGCAATTTCCTTATAAATAGTTTATGATACGAGGGTTATTGTGCTTCATTAGTATGGAAAATTTGGATTTTCTACGTCAAGCGGTTTCTGAAAAAAACAAAATGGACAAACGGTCATGTGAGTGATCTTCTAAGGATCTCGTTTTTCCTTTCGAGGTTCTCAAAAGGAAAAGCTAAACGCTTAAAAATATTTAAAATAAATACTTTTACATTATATTTATTATGTGTGATTGAAAGTAAGACAAATTTAATGACAGAAAATTTCTCTATTTTCTTGTCCCCAATAAAAACATCTACGATCTCATTTCTAAAAAATTATTTCTCTTTAATATTATTTATTACACATAAATCATAGAAAATTACTATGATAAAATTTCTTACTTTGACATTAATTTTGATGCAAAATTTCTTCAAGGAAATTTGCAAAAAACTATTTATTTGTTAGATCCATATTCGCATCCACCAATAAATTACATTTTCACAAAAAGATTCGAAAAGAAATATTCATGAAATTTTTCATCGTATTTACAAGAAATAATTGATATTTAAATAGTGTAAAATATTCGCTTGTTGGAAATGAAATGCAAATTTTTATTATTAATTTCGAATAATAATTTGATTCTGCAATATTTTTTTACATACGATCAAAAGTTAAGTTTGATTAAATTAAACATCAAATTAATTAACCTTGAATAAAAATTTAACCTCAAGAAAATTATTTGTTGACGAACTGTGTTTTTAAAAAAATGGTTGCGTGAAATTGCGGCTAATTATTTATTAAAAAATGTATCAGCTAAAATGGTGAAAAATAATTTTTTGGATTAGATATGTAATAACAAAATATATTTTTCTTTTCCATGTCAGAAAAATTAACCCTATGCCATATTTTTATTCCGTTACTGAAACCATCAATTTACATTGAGAGTTCACTTGTGAAGTGGGCAGTTTACGAAACCAAGGTTAATATCGTGTTCACTCCACAATCCAAAAAGTAAATTTGTTACTTTCATCAATTACAAAAAGATATACTTGATACGGTACCAGAGACCATGCACTGACACTGTTCAACTGGGGACCATGTAAACATGCCATGCACCAAAGCGGACCATGCATCAAAGTGGATAACCGGAGACCACACATTGAAAAAGTCAACCAAGGACACAAACGATAGTTTTTCATTAATTATTTCAAATATTGCCGTCAAAAACGCCGTAAAAAATTCTTTTATTCCGGACTAAATAAAATGTTGCAAAATATTTCTAAAATGAGTTATTATTTTATAAATCTTTAATTTTGCGACCGAACTCGTAAAGAGCCAAAACAAGTAAAGAGACATATTTATTATATGTACTTGAAAATATGATGGCATCCCTATCTGCTAATCAAGTAAAGTGGACAGTGCTTTAACACTTTAGATGTATTGAATTTAAAAGCTATCATTTATTTTTATTGTATTGATGGGTAATATGATCACATTTTTTGTTATATATGAATATAAATCTGTGTTCCTTGACTTAATTTTTGACCGTCATGTATCTGACTGAAAATAACATAGCTCACTCTCAATTTACTATTAAATCCAACTGCGTGTTGCGCGTAAATTTATGGGCATATATATATATATATATATATATATATATATATATATATAAATATTTATATATTTATATATATGTGTGCTTTTGTGCTAATTGCGTCATAACCTAATTAAAGATCTACGCTAACATCAATGCCTAAGTCAAGTCCATTTTAAAAGTTAAACCAAATTAGATTCGACGACCCACGGTTTTTTACTAATAAAGGGCCCAAGACTTATCTTGATCGTCGAATTTACTTTAAAATATACAAATATACTAATTTGACAAATGCGCTAACATTCGTCCTTTGACTGAGAATCGTGAAATTGATACAAATTAAATGATCAAATGCACATGACAGAAATTAATACAAATTATTTTATTTTATACTCTAAATCTATATACAGGCTTGTTCTACGTGTAGATTCGCTGCGAACTATGGGCTTTTTCTAAATTCAGAGCAAACTTCTTTTAGGAAAACAACATTTACAGTCAAAATTTTGCGTGTTCGCCTTATAAGTTATATAAGCATTCATTTTAATTTCTTTGTATCAGGAAAATAAGTCGTCTACAAGTAATTTGGCAATAAAATTATCCCCATTTTTTATCAACGGCTACTACAATACCCTTCGCATTTCTGCAAAACTCTGGAAAATTCTGGTTTGGCTGATTAGTAATCAATATTATCATCATAAATACCATGATATAGATTTTTATCATCACGATCTACAGAGCCTGAATAACAGGGGTCTTCCAGCTGCGAAAAAAAATTAAATGTCATGCAACTCTTGCTGAGTTTGGTGTTTTTCACTCAAGACTAATCTTTACAAAACAAAATTATATATTGTTTAGTAATTACACCTCTAAATATTAAATTCTATAAAAATAAACAAAAATGTAAAACCTAACCACGGAGTGTTTAAAAAAATATTCATCTCAATAAAAATAAATATTTACATGTTTTAGCGCGTTAAGATAAAATCCCACATAACGTGTTCACTAGCACAAAGAGTTCAACGTACAGTCTCAGGGGCACTCAGCGATGAGTGCATTACTATACGGCAAAGGCGGCTAATATTAAAAAAAATATTTAGGTGATCTAGTGGCTATGGTAATAGTGGTGGCTATGGCAAATATAGAACAAATAATTACTTAAATTTTTTATGAACAAAATGTCGCCACCAACTATTTACTCATTTCTAGAGAATAGAGCATAATTAAGGAAAATTAGAGGGAAATTTGTTAAAAATTATAGGAACCTATAAAAAATATGCTCGTGTATACGTTGACCATGTTATGCTTAATATATGCATGGGTAAAAATTTGAATATTTTTTTTTCTATACTTCGTATATCTATCAATCCTCAGTTCTAGTTATTGATGTGGCATTCATTGATGCTCATTTTGTTTTTTTTTCGTCCAAGCGCAAAGAAACAGAATATGTTAAAATTTTCACCTTTTAAGAATAAGCAAATAATTGTCTTTCAAAATCAACCAATCTCCGTACAGTGTGCAAATAAATTAAAATCGAAATCTTGTGGTTAGTGCATTTTAAAAAGTGACATAACTAAGAAACATGAATAAAATTTATATCATATAAACATAATTTTGAGTTCTTTTATATTTTTTTAAAGTTTAAGCGGGAAAATTTATACAATTGTGTGGTAATCGTTACAAAAATTTTAAAAGAAAAAAATATGCGAGTAGCCAGTTTAGAAAATGGCAAATATCGAAATGTGATATTTACACCCTTGATAGCTCCAATCCATATAGAACGAGATAAAATATGCGTCGTCAACCAGCCGAACCTTTTGATTTTAATTATTTACATAAAAAATTATTAAGTATAATTTACCAATATGCCCAGTAATATTAATTTATAATTTCAAAAAAAATTAATTTAGAATACCATAGTTTATATTCCCAACTTGCCTTAACTATTATTGTACATGGAAATGCTTTTTTTCTACTCTGTTCGATTTTGAATTATATTGAATTGATTTAAATTGTTGACATAGTGTTATGAAATTTTTTAACTACGAATTTCTAACTCTTTTTTATTGATTTCACGAATATGATTATTTAATAATGTAAATTTAAATATACACGACATTCGAACAATGATTTATATTGTTTTCTAGTTAACAAGACCAACGATAGCAACTCTTTGTGTCTTCACCATTTGTTATTCTATTACATAGCCAAAGACTTACATAACAATAAATGAACTGAGTACTAATGTCTATCTGATCGCCCGAACTTGTTTTCATGTGTAGTACATTAAGTTTTCATGGAATAAAAGCTGATGCCAAAGTGTTTCAGGTGGTAATTCTAAATTTATATCCACATGTGGTTTATATTAGATTTTGCAGAGTTTATGAGTAGTCTGATATTATAGCATCATAAGCAAGACCATTTACGTTGAACCTTTTCAATTGGCTGCAATACGAGCCATTTAGATGAAAAAGATATAAACTAGAATTGATTACCGACTACTCAGTTCGATTGGTACATTATAGTAGTAAATTTATTTCAAATAGTTTACCTATATATTAAGTACTAGCTATGCTCGCGGCTTCGCCCGCGTGGAATTCTGCTTAGTAGAGTATTATTAAAATTAATTTACAATTTTTTATTACTCCCTTGTACAAAAGAGTTACAATTTTATTTAACATGTCATGAAAGTCGCAAAAGTTTTTTATGGTATTTTTGTATTTGTTCAGTTTATTTGTATATATTTTTAATTTCTTACATTTTCGTATAATTTTTTTTGTTTCAATTTTTTTAAATAAATATCCTTTTTTAAAATATTTTTTTTGCAATTTCATATTGCAATCTTTTCAATCTTGTAATTTCTGTTGTAATCTGTGGCTGATATATATAAATTTATTAGGGCTTTGAGCCCCGCTGTAAACAATGTTTGACGCATCTTAAATTTTGTTTGTCCTTGGGACTTATTAATAATCATTGCAAACAATGTTTTCACAGGAAAATGCAGCTGATTGAAAGATATCGGCAAGTCCGCAGGAGTCATTGGAATCCTCAGGATGTGTGCTAGGGCTCGCCAGCTGATCAAGGCTGGTAAAAAGGGTCACCACAATTATGTTGTCTACTTGCACATATTTGGACGACATAAATTTCTTTAAAGCATGATAGGCATATCGACTTTCAATGGTAACTACCTTGAGATGGCAAGCGAGAAGATTTAATCGAATTTAAAAATTCTTTTGGATAGTGAACTGCATTCTCGATATTGGTGATTGTGTCAAACGACTTATAATTTTTAATTTGGCCGGGGACTTTCATACAGTCAGATTATGGATTTCACTGTCATTCCTAGGCGATACTATGGTCCTCGAACATACCGTATGAAAGTCCCTTTCGAGTAAATTTTTGAGACCAGTACATATTGCTTCTATAAGATGTTGCAGACTGTAAACTTTACGATCTAGTGTCATTCAGAACGATTTCAACAATTTGAAGAAGAAAATAATTGTTCCTCAAGTTTGAGCAATTGTTGTGAGAAGTCATTATGAGTGTGTCTACTAAGATAGGCCCTCATATTAGTTTGTAAGGTCAGGGTTGGAATGAAACTCCGTAAGGGACAGTACTGCGTATAATTTATGGCCTGATTTGACGGTATCTGCACGAGAACTACATAGAGTGTTTGCCGAAAATCACCAACAAACACAAATGTAACTCCCTACAATAGAGCTCGAGCCTCGAAGGTTCTTTATTATTTGGTAGTATAGTTTTAACATGTACTCTGTGACTCATGGTAAATTGATCCCACATTATTAGTGACGCGGCCTGTAATAATTTGAAGAGAGACCTGTTTTTATGTATGGAATGTTCGGATTATTGCTCCAGAGATACGGATAATTGGAGTTTGAATGTGGAATATGCAGTTTTCGCGTCGCTCAGTAGAGCTACAGTAATCACTGAAAAATCCACTGCAGTGCTATTTTCCCAGTTTGCCTTAACAATGCTAATAATAAATTGATAAAGATTTTTTTTCCTGTGCCTCCCGGTGCATCTAAAACAATGCTTCGCCTTTTTTATTAATCACACTCTCAATTATTGTATCAAAAGCCTATAATTGATTAGTGAATAAATTTGCCAAATTTCTGTCGACAAAATTTATAAACTTACTGACATTTTAGTAACATAGCAACATTGTACCCATTGCATCATTTCCTGAAAAAATAGGAGAGGGTAATCTGAAATTACTTAAACTATTGTCATTCAATTCCAGTAGCTTATTATCTATTTGTATCAAACTTTCGTTGCACATTTCGTCGTTGAAAGGTAAAGTGAGATCCAGATTTTATTATAAAATTTTATGACCAATACTTCACACAAAAAATTTTTTGAATTTGTCCCAAAATTTTAAAGGTTCAGATTGCCGATGCTCAGTTCTAGTGGATATCATGAAATCGAAACTTTTTTTAAAAGCATTTCTTAATGATAGTCAGTTTCGAGCCGACCTTCATCTCGGAAGCTGCTTAGTATCTTTATTTTATTACTCCATTTACAGTTTTTGAGTGCACGAATGAAGTTGGACCGCGCACGTAATGCAGTAACATTCTGAGATAAAAACAATCACATTGAGATAAAAAGAAATGTACTGTTATTCAAAGCAGCGTCTTTCTTTATACACAGATGACCATTAATGTTTTAAACACGCTTTCTTCTTCAAAATTTATTTTTTTGCCTACGTACAATAGTGTGGTTCTACGTGGTGCAATAAAGTTTTTGCAAATTGGTCCGTGTTACAGGTCTCGAAAAGCCCTATGATAGTTTTCTAAGTGTACTGCCAAATGCATGACTGATGTACATATATACCGACCATTTAAAAAGTTTACCACCTCGTCACGCTTAATTCTTAGGATGAGAGTAGCTTAGTTCAATCTTTATTAATATATTTATGTATATATTTATTTACTTGAACTGAATGGCAGTTCCCCACATTGATTTGGACGTTAAATGGTCTACAGAATATTGGAGACTTCGTTCATTTTGTAGAATACGGGACAATCCACTTATTGTCTACAGTAACCTAGAGGAGGAACTCCTCTGATGGTCAAAGTACCATTCCGACCTCCATTTTCAGCGTTACCTTTTATCTATATAATATTTCCCTCTCCTATTTCCTCTCCAAATTTATTTTCAAAATAGTTTAACATTCCCACTTAAATTAACCGTGACAGATTGAAATTAGTTTAAGGTATATATTTTAGTCACATTTTATTTGATAATTAAACTTAACATACAGGTCTTTTTAATCTCCATGCGCTTATATATATTTCTAACTATTAAGACAGTATTCGTAAAAAACCATTGTCTCGACTGTTTTTTCGTTGACATACGTTGCAAAATGGTTCTCCATAAAAACACGATAAGCTCTTATATTTTTACGGGATAATATATAACCTACATCCACCTTGAAAATCCATTCTAAATATTGTAGAAAGAATTTTTGAAATTGGATAAGTAGTTTCGGAAATTACCTCCTACATCCAAACTAACAAACTTTACCTCTTTATAACATTAGAGTAGATGAATAATTTAAGATTCTACACGACTACTATCATACTATCATACCTTATTGTCTTAATTTACGCAAATTACCACATATTATACCTAACAAGAATTATACATGCAAGAATGATTTTGTTTTATAATCTGCTTGATTCGAATGTGGTTTTGACTTATTTTAATTACATCCATAGTGAATTATTGCTTAAGTTCCATATCATTTTATTCATGATACCATACCTCACCGTAAGTTTTTATATATGTATATAAGTTTGTCGAGTTTGTGTGTATAATAATTAGAACAAATAACGATAACATATCTCCAGCTACATGTTGTAAAACCAGATTTCTTCCTCTTTACACTACTTTTTTGATTCTGTGCATTTCAAACTACTTTATCTAGTTCTATGATCCAATATTTTCAAAAGAAAATTATTTTTAAATTATACTTATATTTTTTCCTTTTTCCACGTGAGTGGTAAAAGCTTTCATAAAATAAAAAGCTACTTTTTATTTGTATTGACTTTTAGATGAAATAATTAAATTGGAACTTTTTGAATGCAATACATTATCCTTTAAGATACAATTTACATCAATTGAGTTTGAGACAAGTTCTATAGAAAAAATGATTACATTTACGTAGACAACATCGTTAGAGGGATGTGTCACATAATTTTGTAGCACCATTTCCCCGCTTACATCGCCCTTAACAGGTATCGAGCGTTTGGTATACTTAGAGTACTTCGTACTTAGGTACGTAGGAAATGACCGTATATACTATTCGGAAATAACCCACCTAGGGTTATATACTCACGTCCCGTGGAAATCGTCTGACATTACGCAAAATATTTTATATTAATTTCGAAATGACTTCGCTGGATGATAATGTTGTCGAAACACAAACATATTGTAAATTGTTATTTAATGTTGGTAAAAACATGAAAATTGTATTTCTATTTGCTTAGTAAGAAGTAAAATTCAATGAAATTAAAATTTTTTCTTCCATCGACATAATTTGTAAATAATTTCATTCGAGTGGGAAGGAAAAAAAATTCATATCTCAAAATATTCAACAGCAAAATAGTGGGCGAAAACCCACTATTTTGCTAATTTTACCAAAAACATTTCGTCTAAAAATAAAAATTAAATTAAAAAACTGTTCCAGTAATTAGACATTAGAAACGAATATAATTTGGGTAATTATGTAAAACATGATTTGAAATTTACTTTCATTATTGGAAAACGTGTCAAATATATTAGATTTAAAAAATTTTCTCGGCCATTTAGTCATTTACGGTTTTCACCTATTTTATCTATTATTTGTAGTTCTATAGGTCTAATTTTTTATATTTTTAATTACAAAAATGGGAATAACGTAGATCATCAAAGCTGTGAAAAATACTTCCCATTATAATTTCTGATACGATGATTTTGGTATAAAATAACCAATAGGGGATTTTGAAGATTATTCTTTATAATTGCATAAAGAAGTGATTAAGTTGTAGTTTCCGTTTATTTAAATAAAAAATAACATAAAAAGAAAAACTCACTTTTCTTAAAAAGCACAATTGAGATTATTTCAGATAAGTAACATCAATCATTTCAATAGTTATGAAAATATACGCAGTCCAACTTATGCCTGTTCGGACACGCAATTACACGCCATTAAGGATTTATTGATGTATAGTTGACCTTTAACTTGCTCCAAAATACTTCCTAAAATATAAAGAATAAAAATCCTTACTTTGTACAGATAATATAAAATTATGACTAAGAAAACGAGTTGAGGTCACCGAATATTGTTAGTTGTTGTGTCTGAAAACTAAATGAATATAATCAAAATATTCTTAGCATTTCATTTCGTTCTCAAAATATATTACCTCATCCTGGCAAGGCAAGGGTTAAGTGTATTACAGCACAACGTATACTCCACCGTTGATGAGGTCGTCTAATCACGACAGAAACAGTGCCATTATTATTATCCATCGATATTATTATAAAACACCTAAACATATTTAAAAAGTATTGGAAGTCTCATGCTTACTACTTACTTTGTTAAATAAAATTGAAAGTATTATAATTGACACGGTTCGACTGACAAAACCAACGCATTGAACTAAATTATTAGGATTGCCGTTAATAAATTTATCTGTGGGGACGTTGGTGTTTACTTCATATTTACTCAAGTGTTGCTAATAGTGAACAGAAATCAGTTTCCACAAACTGAGCGATAATTTTTTTCGCGCCTTAACTCCTTGATCAAATTGATGTCGATATTACCAAGCATATTTTCAGAACGGCTAAATTGATTATTTGCAGTTCGCAGCAGAAGAGACATTAAATTATTCAAACAACCCCACGATGTCCATGTTTAATTGAATTTACTATATACATAATTATATTTTAACGTGATGCATGCAAATACTTGACATTGGAGATTCAACTTCACCCATGAATTTCACAACGTCGATCGTAAGCCGAGTTCTGCTATACGTTTATGTAATTCGATGCGAGAAACGTGAACTCAGTTACATTTACGCTGGTAACTCGATATGTTTAATACTTCAAGCAATTATTGAATTGGTTATAACATTGTAAACATAATATTAAAATAATTTTTTTAATTAGATATTATATTAACAATCATTTTTCATTACTAAATCCTAAATTTTGCCCCAAAAATGTCCACCTATTTCTTTTGTTCAATTCAATCTAAAAATGAATATGCATCATTATCCGATTCTTAGTGAATAAGTATCATTATCCGATTAGGTATTAATACTGCGGTCTCAGTCGTAAGTGAGCAAAAACAAATAGAACGATATATTTATTAATATTAGTACATAAAACTATTGAAATATTCAATTTTTAACTTGAGTTTCTAATAGCTACTATTCCAGCAAAGATATCTACATCTGACATGCAGTATTCAGACCGTCTTCAGAATTACATTGGGTCACAATACCCTTGTTAATAGAACTTACATGTGGAGCCATGCGCTCCACTTCACAGTAGATAACTAATAAGACTTAGCGGTAGTTAAATTATATGGAACCTTTTTACGAGTTTGCAACAAAATATTTCTGAGTTAAATAAATTTAGGACATATATGTCCTAAATTTATTTAACTCAGCCATATTTATGACTGACGGTGAACTTATTAACGCACGATGGCAAAATTTTATAAAGATCAATCTAGTAGTTGAAGTGCGAAATGAACACAAATAAAGAAACCAACAAAATAAACTTCCATATTTGTAATATTAGTTTGTACTTAGAATTCACGGCTTCTATAATAATATTTTATTTATTATGTCGCCATATGACAAATTAATGAACATTTTCAAACTGTTTTATTTAATTACACAAATTTCATACGTTTTTGTACCAAACGTTTTAAAATATTACATAACACTATTTAGTTTTACCACCATTTTGACATTTTGTATGTACGCGCATTTGAGCGGCCTTTCTGCGTGACCTCTACAAATCATCAACTAGATGAAAGTAAACTCTCTGGGGAAACATACGTCTTGATTTCACTCCGGACTGAACGTCCGATCGTAAACAAACTATTTATTGTAAAGTCGGAAATGGCATATATGAACTATATTTTGACGAAAGTGATGCAAAATAAAAAGGATCACAAACTTTTTCTTGGGTTTCGGCCGTCTGGGAATTTCGCATGCAAAAATTGATTTCGAGACGAGACGAGGTAATTATTACTAAAATTATGCGTGTAGATTTGTTAATTAATAAATTATTGTAAGTAATTTCAATGAAAGTGGTCAAAAATAATTTTTTCACTCCATATCTATTTTTCATATTATAAATAAAATGTGATTTAGGTCATACTATATTTTGGGGTGTTGCAGACAGATTTGCTTCAATAAGTAATTTAAAATAATATCACTATGAATACTTAGTTATTTAATCCAAGATATTTTATCCCCCGTAATTTAAAAATGTTTTAAAACGTAAACTCTAAATACTATGTTTAGACATTATATCTCCTTGTAGACGTAATTTGCTAATTTCATTAATTTACGAATTATTCACACTTTATTTAGATTGTAATAAATATATTCATTATAGGAATTAGACTTTACAATTTTAATAAAAATAACCGACGCTTAAAAAAACTGCAATTCTTTCAGATAAATGGGGTGATTTTGAATAAGATTTGATAAACTTACCTGGGTATAATCATGCAAATATATAAAACTCAACTAAATTTTAACTTTGACTTTAAAACTGCCCAAGTTATCAATTTAACCGTTAAAGATAATGCATTTTTTAATATCGTTGTAAATAATAAAAATATCCTTATTCTGAACTAAAATTTTTATTTTGTACATTTAAATACTGGTTCCTCCCAGAAAATCATTTTATGTGAAAATTTATTGAATAGCATTACACGCCTTGACAACAAAGGTATTAAGAAGACAGGTATCTAATATATTTGTAAGTATGTTTTATTCTCGAAATCTAAAATTATAATTTGAATATAAATAAACTAGCACTAAGTATTAACCACGTGATTATGGGTATACTAAAAATAACTTAAGAAGAGAGGTGAATAAAAGTTAAGAAAGTACCTAAGTAGTCAAGTGCATATAATGTCTTTGAGACAAATGCTTATATGGCATCTTTTTACAGGATAAATGCATGAATGCAAGTTGTCCTCGAAATTTTAGTTTGAATATTAATAAAATAGTTTTGGAGCTAACTATACTTTTAGGGAAAGGGTGAATAATAAATAAGAAAGTGCCAAGGTGCTCAAGTATTTATAATTCGTATGAGTAAAATGCTTATATAGCACCTTCTAAAAGGAGGGATGCATTCCTATGTGGCAGCTTGTTCACAAACCAATTAGGATCTGGAAAACGTAATGAAAGTAAGAAGACTTTAATATTAATAATTATTTCTATAACATGCTTTGAAATTTTCAAACCACCCATGTAAATATAGTTTATGAACTCTTCACGATATTGACGGCAGTTATATATTAACCATTCTCTAACTATCGAGATTGACTGATATTTTTGGAATAGATAGGGGATCAACTTGATATTGGTTGTTAAAAGGTGGAGGGTGAGTGTGAAAAATTTGAGAAATATCAATTGAAAATTGCAGAAAACTAAAACGAATTTATTTTCAAAAAATTGTTTTCCTTCTATGCATGTCATTCAGCGGTTTCTAAATTTGTTGCACACAAGATAAATAATTGATCACTTTGAAATTCAATATGTAATACATACCAGCATCAATAAACCTTTCAAAACAATTTTCTGATCCAGCTTGAAATAATCACGTGTTCCTCTCAGAGCAAAAAAAAATATGAATGGTCCTAAAATAATTGGACGGATCAATAAAGAAGACTTCATTATGCGCATTATAATAACTCCTCTCTATTTTTCTGATTTCCACGCGGTGATTTGACAATTCATTCATCGCTCGTGGTTAAAGAGCCTGGCCTTTAAGTAAGACTAAAACAAAAACTCCAAAGATAATTTTTTTTTCCTATCGTAAAGAAGAGTAATAAAACTAACGGCGGAGACACGATATAGCCTACCTTATTTTTATAGTCAGTATGATATTTAAAGAAAAATACGAAGTGTAATGCGTCTATTTTACTTATTTTAAATTTGAAATTCACTTATTTAGTCACAATTTTGTTAAATTCGATTGTCATTTTATATTTATTGAACTGCTAAAATAAAAATATTATTTTAAATAGCTTACTAATTTTTTCACTATGGTTAAGATTCAATACATTTTTTTTAATAATATCATATTTCTATGCACCGATCTGACAGCAAACAGTACGCATTCCATCTAAACTGTGGATAATGGATTCGATCCGTATCTTGATGCGTCTGCGTGATCGCTTTAAAGCTCTTAAATTAAAGAAATATATGCATTTGTGATATTAAAAATTACTCAGAAATCTAATTGTTGTGGCTTAAAACGGGAAAGAAAAGCATATTTTACTTTACGTGTAAATCTGTATTGTGGAGATAGCAAAGATCTATGGCAAGGCTTGCAAAAAATATGTTCTATCGGTGAAACCAAAGAAAATAATATTGCGTGTCGTCTCTGCGATCCTGATTAAATAATTGATCACTTTGCAACGTTGCCTTGTTAATAATTTGGACGCAGAGTTTTTTTTATGATATATGTCGTTTTGTTGAGATAATAATGTGTTTTTAGACGGTAAGTAAAATATTTATTGATGTTTGTGTATTCTTTAAAGTTCGATGCTGTCGGTGTGAATGGTATCTCTGCATGTATGCTGAAACTAAAACTATCGTACACTCCCGGCGTGATTAGCAAAGTTATGAATCTTTCGCTTACTTTTTCTACATGTCCTGATATATCCAAAAAGAAAATAGTACATCCACAACACTTCTATCCATTATTGGTGATATTCTGTCCGCGACTGATAGGAGAGAGACTACTGCTATCTTTCTTTTGGACTATTCATCTGCTTTTAAGAATGGCTTTTACTACGGCTTGTAAGAATGCGCGTCTAAATAGTTCAAAAGCTATTTCAAGCCACGGTGTCGTACTTTAAAGTATTCGGTGATTATCAAACTCTTACCTCCAAAGATCATGTCATTTCTAGGTGTCTACTGCAAGGGTCAATCCTCGGCCAGCTACTTTTCACTCTGAACACGTCAGATATTTTGAGTATTGTAGAGTACATAAAAACATATGCTACGCAGCTGTACAAATATTTACATGTGGAAGATGAAGACAGAGTAAGCGATAAGATTAATGGAGATCTGATAAAAACTTGGAATTGGTCGTGAAATACACTTTACTATTAAACCCTCCCAAATCCTATTTTCTAATTATGGGAAGTAGTAGCAAGAGCGTAAATACTGGAGCTTGCCATAAACAGGCAGTGTGTTCCTATGGTGGAACTCGCTAAAAATCTAAGTATGATAATGGACACACAATGAGATTTAATGAACACGTGTCCACAAAAATCAACTGTTGCTTTATTCGACTCAAAACGATATGTCGATATTTATCTATTTCAATTATTAAGATTGTAGTCGAGAGAATTCTCCTCGTGACACAAATATCATCGTGATCGAGATCAGATGATATTTGTGTCACGAGGATATTTGTGTCACGAGAAATATCATCGTATCGTGTACACAATATCACCGTGATCGAGATCACGGTGATATTGTGTTTGACACGCGTTTACTTTCAAAAACGGCCAACTCAATAAAAAGAATTCAAAATGCATGCGCATGTTTTTGTTCCACCATGTAGTTAAATGAGCACGGAATGCCGAATGCACAATCGTATTTAACACATACTCTGTTTTTGTATAGACTTTTCACTACAAATGAGCCGAAATATCTTTACGGTAGCTTAATTTGGTCCGCAATGTGGCACCATCACGTGATGCGGGCTTCTCCTACTCCCGGAATATCGATTTTGATAAAAATGACTATGACGGACGAAGATTTATAAATTTTCTATATAACGACAAATAGTGTGTAACATAGATTGTATTAGCTATTTGTCGATCATCAACAAAGTAAAGCACTGAGAAGTTGTAATGATAAATAGAAACGAGATAAATAAATAATTATATTCGGGAAAACTTAAGTTATGGAAAACCTGCTTCACAAAAATAATAATTAACACCATTTGAAAGCTGGAAATCTCGCATAGAACTAACGTATTTATTGTCTGTCCAGCAACTTTACACACTCTAATAAATGGTACGACGGCACTGCTAGAGAACATGTCAAAATAATTCGGGAAAATCATGTTGAAACATATTCGAGAGAATAATATCAAAATTAAACCAAAGTTTCAAAAAATTTTATTCACCTTCGTATAACCACAAATCACAAACTTACCAAAATTTACCATAAATCGCACTGCAATAACTTTTAAACCAGCTCAGGAAAAGACGCGCTGATACAAAAGTTCTTGGAGCTCTATTGTGAAAATTTTGACGAAATTTTGAAAAGAATTGTTACCTAAGACAACATTTAGGTTCAGAACAATGATCAAAATATCAAGTATTTCGTGCAGTGATGCCCTAAGAAAACATAGTATTACAAGAATTTAGACTATTTTATCTTCCGCAAAGGTTGCGACCACAACGTTTCAGGCAATAACTAAATATACAAAAAACTGAAGTGAAAAAATTACATAAAAAATAAATCTATTTTGTGACAACGCACCGGTTCACATACCGCAAATTACTATATTTGGACATGAAATTAGGGATTAGAATAAATAATTAAGTTTTGTATATAGTTTCTCCCGGTGGCATTTAAAGTTTTAAAATTTTTAAGGCTTTAAAAACTATAAAGAATATTTCGGCGAAAACTATTGAATGAAGAAGTACTTAACGAGCATTTGGAATGCAAAAAACTGTCATGTTATTTCAAGGAACTATCTAAATCTTGTTTGATAAATATATTGATAAATATATCGACGTTTATAAGAATTACACTGAAAACATTTTTTCGCTAATAGGAACAATTTTTTCCTAACTGCATCTAAAAGTATTTAGAACATTTCATTTAGCTTGAGATTTAAATATCGAAAAGAAAATAAGTAAGTCATAAATTTGTTCCTGTTAATTTTACTAAGAAATAAAAAAAAAGGTGCATGTCAATCAGGCGCATGAAAATGGAAATTTCTTTTTATATTTGTTAAGAAATATTAAGGTAATGCAATAAAAATATAATTTTATTGGAAGAAATGTTTCTTTGGCTTCTCTTTGCATAAAAATATTAAAGTCTCATTTCTTTAAATAAAAAACAAAATTATCACGATCAAAAAAAAACATCGGTTTCAACAATTGGTTTCGTTACAAAATATCGTGGAAAAAGTATTGCGTAAATATGTGATTATTTGTGCTTGAAAATATGCGCTTATAAAATAATAATTCCACAGAAACTCCTATAATTTGTATTTCCTAAATTATTATTTCCAGAAAATAATTGATATTGTAATAAACGAAAATATTTCAATACTATAAATTTGTGATATTTTTTTTTTCTTAATTCTAGATTATAGTTTGTGACAATGTCCCCTCATATGTATCTGTCTTATGCAATCAGATAATAAATTAAGCATCAAACTAATCGAATGTGGTAAAAATAGAGCCCGAATTTATATGATGGTGTTTTGAGACCTATTTTGTGAACTACGTTATTCGAGATAAAAAAAAGTATAACGTTGCGAATATTTAACTGAATTTCTCATTTATAAAAATCACTATTTCATTCCTTTAATATACACTTGCCAGAACGGTGAAATAATTTTTTTTAAATACATGTACAGAAAAAATGTTTTCTGTCCATGTCAGAGAAATCATAATCACGAACTTAAATCAATTATTTATATTTAAGTAATTGAAGCTACATATTCTCACAGAGAGTATTAAAAAAAGAAAATATTATTTGTTGATTTAAAAAAAATACTAATATTTTTCAATTCCTTTCCTACAAATCCTGTCTTAATTTCTTTGTTTTTTTATCATTTTTGAAGTTACGTTTTTGTATAATTATAAACTTATGTCCAGAATGATATTCTGTCGTTTTCAAAAGTACCCTTGTTAGTTTTTTGCTTTTTATGAATTTTGAATATATTTGGCGTTAATTTTGTAGAAATTTATTATTTAGAATTAAATGAAACTACGAGATGTATTATAATTTCTACTTTTATTAATTTCTTTACCATGACCTAGGTTTCGTTGAATTACAACATCTTCAGGTGGGATATTAGCAAAGATCTTTTCTAACATCTTAAGATAAGATCTTTTCTAATCTTTGCTAATATCCCACCTGAAGATGTTATAATATAACGAAACCTAGGTCGTGGTAAAGAAATTGAAGAAAGTAGAAATAATACTACATCACGTACTTTCATTTAATTGTTTTTATGAATTATTAAAAATTACTAAACTACAGACTCCGCGTTGAAAATGCTCAACCAGAGACCACATACTAAAAGTGGTTCGCTCAAGACAAAACACTGTTGACGGTTAACCGCAGACCACGCGTTGAAACTTTTTCATTCGTTATTTTAAATATCACATGCCACAAAACTACCAGAAAAAAGGGAAATATTTGTAGGTATCTATCATTAACCGACAAACTATAAATTCTAGGGTTGCCCTCGTAAGTGAGGCAAAATAAATAAGGAGATGTTTTTATGATATAAAAATATTAAAATAACGAAAGTTTTGACTCGTGTCTTTAAGAGCTTGGCATATTTATTTATACCTGACCTATAGTATTCAGTCAACCGTCGGGATTACATTGAGTCACAATACCCTAATGATGAAATGCCTTTATAGAGAGCCATACACTTGATTTCGTACTAGATAAACAATTATACTCGGCGATAGCAAACTTAATAATATTGGGTTTTTTTTTCCGAGTGTAACAAAAAAATTCCTAGTTAACCGAACTGAGACCAAAGATGACCGCATAACTATGTATACAATTAACTGTCCATGACCAATCACGGACTTATTGACGCACAAAAAACGTTCTTTATTTTTAAGCGAAAATATTTTTTTTTTTTAAACTTACTAGAAATTTTTGCGAAAGTCTTTGACCTGCAGCTTTGCTAGAGATGCATGAAACCAAAGAAATGAGAGTAAAAATTAAATTTGTGCCTTGTAAGAGGAAGCCACAGGCTCACATGCTGCCGCGAGGTGTTTTGCATAATCATACTCGCGCTCTATTTATAATCAAACTATGACATCTAACGGTGTGATGTCTTTAATTATAAAGAAAACAATAAATTCTAATCTGTAATAATAAAATTATGGTCCAAGAAAATAATAAATATAGTTTACTTCTTACGTAATTTCAGATATCCATCTAGTAGTTGAGACGTGGAAGCGAGACCGATAAATAAATTGTAAGAAGAATTTCCTTGTTCTAATCATTTTCATCTAATAGTTAAAAAGATTAAAGAAAGTAATTAAGCTTAACATTATTTTCTGTGGGGGTAATTTTATCCGTACATTAATTAATTTTACCGATGTATAAATTATCTTATTACTATGTATAATAAATAATAATGAGGTAAAACGAGTGATTAATTTCTATTTTCCTTTTATCTACACTGATATAAACTATCTCGTTTCTATAGCTTTCGTACAGTTTAAGTAACCGAATTTTTTAGTTACTTAATATTGATAATAAACCAATTATCCAATTATTAGTTATTAAAATAGCTTATTTATTATTTATTTCTTTATTCCATATATTTACATCTCTACATATTTCCTTTGTATTTTATTAGTTTTTTAGGCTGTATAACATAATTTAGTTTCATCACTATACATCCAATCTAACGACATCTTAAAAACTATAGTAAATTTTAGTTTTTCATGATATCGTTGGCTGAATATTATCCAAAAAAACATCACACACAGACACATACATACGCACACGTACAAATAAGCCCTACATTTACTTGACACCCAGTCTAGAAGTCTCTAGCGATAGCAGTATTTCGAAAACATTTTGACATTCTGAAACTATGTTGTACGGCAAGTGTTCTAACTAAATACTTTGATTTATAGTCTCCACCCTAAATTCGTTCCCAATTCTGTGGTTATTGGAAATTGAAAAAAATTGGAAAATTCCTTTGGTGATAAGATTTATTTTTAGTTTTTAATTTTTCATGATATCTTATATTACCCAGAATGTCAAGAGTTCACGAAGGATTAAATTATATTACATTTACTTAAGTCGATACAGACGTTTAAGAAATACATTACAACACATTCAAAGAATGCTTCTTTTAATTCTGACTTGGATTATGATTGCTCTTAAATTCAGAGCACCGCTCTAGAAAGGGCAGTCATTGATTTGGTAAAAACGTATTTTGCTGAAGATCACTTATAAATTGATTTAAGTCGAGTAATAAATTTAGATGGTTTTGCTTTAATCCGACTTAGCACTAAATAAATTGTTATGGGAACCGCACGGAAAAAAAATTCGTTGAAACGGAAAGACCGAGAAAATGTCAGTTTAACAAACTTCGTTGCTTTTAAATTTTCGTTTTCCTAAAGAACTTAAATGCCTTTATATCTACATGTATATTCTCACAATTCGGATTATATTATCTTTTATTAGCTACTATTACATATCAATTGATCAATTAAGTTACTTTATGCTTTATGCCTTTCTGTATTATATATATATATATATATATATATATATATATATATGTATATATATATATATATATATATATATATATATATATATATATATATATATATATATATATATATATATGAATATTTACCTGTGTTGTTTCTCTATTTCGTTACCCTCTTGCTAGCGAAATGAGTCCAAACCTCGATGAATCCAACAGTTGGTGAATCTACTCTTCACCATAGAGGTGTTTCTGTCTATACATTTCTACTTCATCTTTAGACACTATCCATTATTTATGAACAAAGGGCTCGTCAAGGTAAATCAAACGAGTTCAAACTCGAGTAATTTTCTTCTCACCATTGTGGAATTCTATCACCAGCCTTCAACTACATAATCAGATCATTGCCATCTGCGACTAAAATGTTTATAGAGACAAGTTCGTCAATTTGTCTTCGGAGTCTATCAGCAGGCCTTTACAGTATTTATCTTAAACGAATCCATTCATTTTGAAAAAAAATTGAAAATTTATCTGCAAGTTATGCACTGCAAGTTATAACTTCGAATTGATAAACTTTTTAAAGCCGGTTAAAAAATAAAAAAATATTTGAAAACCTTAAGTTCTTGTGAACATGCAAAGGTTCACAACTTATTTCAGAATTTGATACATATTAAACATTTATTTACGTAGACCATAACCTACAATATCTTTTTCGACATATTTTTCTCAGTCACATAATAGACGACAGTTCCATTAAATTTTACGAAGTCAAAAAGACGAATCAAATGAATTATTTCTTTGATAACTTAAAAATAGGCATTCAATAAACAGGTTAAATATTATTAAAACTGTTTAGCCATATAATACGAATTTCAAAGAAATGCCAAATAAAATATGAAGCAAATTTAATTTCGCTTTAACAAACAAAAAATTTAAAAAAACCATTTGTATTTTTTATTTCATTTCAATAACCTTAAATTTGATCATAATAATTTTAGAGGTTGATCTTATAAAAAACTTTCACCTTCTTTCTTACTCCTCAAAATTGTTCGCCAAAGTCAGAATAAAAATTTTTCTACAATATATTTTTCGCGAAGTCGCTAAAGCGGAGTTTTTGAGGAAAGTGACATTAAAATGAACAAATGTTTTACTCTCCTACACAAAGTCAGTCCTTTTGGAAAAGCTCTTGGGATGTCAAGGGACATGTGACGAGTTTTTATTTGCAAGAGTTACGATTTTAACTTATTTTGTACCAGTTGAAACAGTTCCAAATAATATGCATTTTCCCAAAAATATTCATTAGGTAAAGAGGTATTGACAGACATTATTAATAGGTTCTTCACTAATAACAAAAATAGTCTACATCCTGCGCAAATTCAAAATATATGAAAATTGCTGAAGTTGAGTTGGATAGAGAATTAAAACAGTTTTACATTTTTAATTTTTGTATCGCATTGATTGTACAGCCAGTTGCTTTGTGTTATGTTTCTAAACAAGAATATTAATGTTTATACAATAAATTTTCAAGGTATTGCACAAAACATATCGTATTTAAAGAAGAAAAACATTGTAATTTTAAAATAGTAAATTAACATTAAAATCGATCAACTTAAACTTAAAGTTAAACTGAAGTAATAATTTATTAAGAAATCTATTATTAGCTTCGGAATTATTGAGTTTTGTAAAACTCAGGAAAAAGACCCCATTTAATATACTCGACTTTTTATAATCATAAGTTAATAAATAAAATAAAAACAATTTATGTCACAAAAAGAAAATAATAAAAAATTGGTTACTATTTATAATGCCCCAATTACACTACAGTATTTTTAATTGAATTCCTTTGAACCGTAATTACATTTTTCTTCCAACAAGTAGCTGAGCTCTATGTGATAGGAACCAACACCATGAGGAGCGAAACTTTTTGATGTTCCTTATAATTAGATTCATTGTTCCATTAACATAAATCTGTATTTTTAAGAATAACAAACTTTTTAATAGAAGTATTTTTTATAAGATTATAAGTTTCATAAGATTAAATGACTGGAATTGAAAAGCTTTCATGTTAGATGCGTTAATTTTAGGTCTAATTACCTTTACTTTATTGCGGTACCAATTATAATCGAGGAGAGATAAAGAAACATATGATATTGTGAACTTTCATATTTAAATTTTAGGTTCCTATTACTAGCCTTGAGTTCTGCAAAATTTGCTTAAGGAAACTTTTTCATTTATTACTAGAATTAAATTATAATTTATTGAAATCATGAAACTAATTCAATTCTTGCTTTAACTTTATTGATTTCTATATTTCAAGACGAACAACCGCGTAACTTAGTATGTTTCGATGAAAATTAAATTAAATTAAATTAAGTTATTAAAAACTTTGTAGTTATTTGCACTCGACGTATCAAAGATCAAAACTTTGTTGAAATCATTTTAAATATTAAACCATAGTTAAAATGTACTTGGAGTTTATCGTCAGGAAAGAAAAACTTATAATAATATAGTAATAAGTGATAATGGTAAGGACTTACTACTTTAATCAAATGTTGCAGCTGCCAATGCTAAAGCTGGTATTTTTAAACCAAATAACTTCTATATAACTGGAAAATGATACTAAAATTAAATGTAAGTTATAATCACTATAAAAAAAAAGAAAAAATCAATCATCGTAGATATTGGTGTTTTTATATTTTCATTAAATCAAGGTTTGTTAGTAAGGAAGAAAAATAGTGGTATAAATTAAAATGAAAGTAATTAAGAAAGAAATAATCGATAGGAACTGACGCAATATGTTGCTTAAGTGTGTTGCCATTGCTAAAAAAACTGTTTACTGTCAGGGACGCTCATGATATACTTTTGAATGAGCAAACTTTTTCGTCACTTAGGCTGTTTTTTGAAATGATTCCGCTAATTTTTATAATATTTTGCGGTACTGTTCTATTTATAGTTTCTATTTTTACGAGATGTCACACTTTCCTGAATGTTTATTTAAATAAAAGTTTTTATTGTCTAATTTATTTTCTTAAGGTAATATTACAATTTTTATTCTTGTAGTACGAAAGTTCGACTACTTATGGTCTTTTGCCGCTCATTTTTAACTCCCCTTAAATTTATAATAAGCACGTGCCACCGTTAAAATGTTTCTAGGCATTTGAAAAATGCATTGAATAGTACGTTGGTATTAATTTATAATATTTGTAAGGGAAAATGGGTTTATTGGTCAGAGATAAAATAAGAACGTTCATAGTACAGCATTGCATTGTATACTTTCTGAACTAATTCACCACCACATTAAACCAAGTTTCTAATTTTACATAACAGAGAAAAAAAGTAAATAATATCTCTCCGCTCATAAAGCAAAGCAAAGCAGCAATTAAAAAAATATATAATATACAGTAAGATATAATTTAATTTATGAGGTGGAACAAAGAATTATTTCGGAATTGATTGTTTCAGCATTTCATGTTACCTCAATTACTAATGGATAAAAACGTTTCCTTACACGTTACAAAATATAATTTTAAGCTGTATGTTTAAAAACGATATTTTTTAACGTAGAACCACATGCTCTCTTAACATAAAGCGGACCAATGTGCTCATATAGTTAATTGCTGTTATTTTAACATAATTTTTGTTGCGTAATCTTTAAACTTGATATAGAACAAAAAACGCTCATAGCAAACAAGAACCACATGCAAATCATTCATGGCCCTAAATGTGAGCGAATTTACTTATGCAAATATTCTCTCCGCACAAATATGTATCCACTGAACACAAATAAAGCATACTCCCCCGATATCCTATTACAGTTTGGCACTAAGCAACCCTTTGTTGGAGGAAGACAACTGAGCTTTTCATTCGTCTTGTCATTTCACTGCCAACCTTTTTCACCCTCCCAGTTTTATTAGACCACACAAGACATATGGCTTTTATTATTTTCCCCATGGCTCCTCATATTAAATTTAGACCCGAAACGTCAAAGTTGTGCGCCAATAAAACAGGTATTCGGTGTACGGATTACGCAAGGGCAGAGCGATACAGATAGCTGAGTCAAATTTATTGGAAACTTATCCAAGAGCTACGGAATGCCGCCAAACTGTTTAATTCGCGTAATGTTATGCGTGTGGTTTATTGCGATTGCGAACGATTTTACGTACAAGAAATTTGCTATGTACATTTAGAGCGTTTTTTGTCTACTATAAATTTAATAAAATTTCTAAAGGAATTGCAATGAATCTTGAATAAATGTATATACTAGGTTCGTTTCTATCTTCTGCAGAGGACGGATCGTATTTTAAAACTCGACACTCAAGATGAAAATTGTCTCTCTTTTGATTTATTCATTTGCTTATGAATTGAGTTATGCTAGATAGATTTGGATGAAAATTTCCCTGCTATAGGAGAAATTAACCTGAAAAGTGTGAAATAGTGGTGTATGTAGATCTTCAGCTTACAGAATCGATAGAGCATAAACATAAAGCAGATGTCTGGCATGACTACGGTAATATCAAAACTGGAGAATGGAAAAAGTCATTCTGTCACAGAGACGTTCAAATTCAATCGTCAATCGTAGAAATTGTGAACACTACAAGTTCTACATGCGCTGAGACGCAAAAAAAGCAAGTTTAAGAAAAAAACATAAAAAAGCATATTGAATAAACTATGTCACTGTCCCCAAATAGATTTACTAATATAAAGCAAAGGTTATATTTTAGGTCACAAACACGTACAAATGTGTCGGTCAATCGATGATGAAAATATGATTCAATTAATTTTAGATCGATCACAGTATGACCTTCTTGGTTTTGTGTCTAGGACGGTTACTTTTATCTACTAATGGACTGATATTGATAGGTCCTATTTTGTATCGGGTAGCGCATAACTAATTCTTAAATTAGATTACCGTACATGGTTACGTATTCACTTTAATGTTCGACACGATATCTGTGCTAGGTTTAATTAGAATCGTGCTCAGGTTTAATCAATACTGTAAACTATATAAACGTAATTAGTTAGACATTCAATAAACGTTAACCATATAAGTTTATATATAAAAAGGAGTGTATCATCAATTTATCTTAAATATACACCCTAACCTTATCTCATTAGCAGATAAATTGAAGACTCTCAGCACGATATTCTCGACGAGTGCCGACCCTATTGTCGTGTATCTGGCCGCATGAAATATGGAAGCGAGCTGTTCAATAAGAAAAGGCTTTATTTCTTTAGGTTTATCGTATCGCGGCACGGAAAACTGTGGTGGCTCCTTGCCGATATCTGATCGAATATAGCAGTAGCGCACGCACACATCCACTCGCCCGTCCATCGCGCTCTATGCTCTAATACTCATATTTACGATCTGCGTCACGAGATGATCGCAAATTTCGCTCGTTAAATGCATTTAAAGAAAAAAATAAAGTATGCTCTTCAATCAGTAACTACTTTTTGCGTGTTATTGTGAAAAATATGGCATTGTCGCAAATTGGTCACCGAATAGGTGCGAGACAAAATCGTTTCGTAAGTTTTGCACGAAAACCATCAATTATTCTGGCTTCCATTTGTGATAGCATTGAGAGTTCTGAAAACAATATTATTCGGATCATTAATTTTATTTGAAGATGTATGCCGTAGGTATGTCACGGCATACAGTATAACAGTTGCATACAAATTCGTTATTATTTATCTTTCTTTTTTCAGTTAACTGTTAGAAATTTGAATTTTAGTAAATAAGTTTTATAAATTATACAGTCATGTTTGAAAAATGCAAGAATCATTTATTTTATATAATATGTTTAAAAGTTATAAAAGAAACCTTTAAAAAATATTATTTTTATTTAATTAAGAAATTAAAAGTGAACTCAGGTTTTTTAAAAGTACGTAAAATATAAAACGAGAGTAATAAAAAAAAATTAGTTAATAAATCTCTGACGAATGGAATTTAGTTCGGTGTTCAGGAAATAACTACAATAACTTAAGTTACTTTTTCCTATTTTTTGGTGAATAAAGAATATTTCCTAAATACCGTAAAATATCTGCTATGGAAAAGTTCTGGTTTAGACTGAAAAGGTATGTATGGACTTAATCGTATATATTTCAAAGAAATAACTTTGCCAATAAACGCTTCTAATACTGATTCGAGGAACTTTTGTATTGTATTGTACAGCAGGGTTTTTCAAGAAATCTTCTAACCTAAAATCTTATAATCTCAAAAGTTTTAATATACGACGCTCGCAACCGATTTTAAAACTTTTGCGTGGATAAATTTTATACATGGATTATAATAGTATTGACATAAGATATGTAAATTGTAACATTTTATATCACACAATTTCTGGAAGTACTTCATGTAAATAATGCAATACAAAACTTGCTGTCAAGTTAAAGCCATTTAGTGAAGAGAAACTAACTAGTCCAATAAATACGGTTTTCTTAATACGTATAATTTAATTTTAAAACAATTAATAAATTGAAAGAGCCTAAAAATATTGAATTGTTTGCTTACAGATATTTTTGTTTAAAATCGAGAATGTTTAAAGTTGCATGGCTGGATGGAAAAAAAGGAACCCTCGTAAATTTACGTCCATTCGTCTGTCATGTAAAACTATATCATATCTTGAAAAAGTCTGCGTTTCTTTGAAAAAGTTACTCGAAAAAACTTTGAAAAATTTATAATTATTTTCTGACATGACGTTGAGCTGCCTACAAACTTTCCAATATATTATCTCCCAACGTGTTGCAACTGCAATATATGCAGAATAATGCCAAAATATGCAGAATAATCATATTCTCACACATCAAGGGATTATTCATTAAGCAGTGTAAGTAAAACACCATCTGTAATTATATGATAGTAAATTTATCAATTTTTATTTTTTTATTTTCATTTGCCATTTTTTTCACTCTACACAATTAAATGAAACTACATGATGAAGTATTATTTCTACTTTTTTTAAGTCCTTTAGTATTAATTTAACCTATTTAGTGGACCTAAGTTTCATTGTATCACAACATCTTCAAGTGGGCTATTAGCAAAATAGATGTTGTAATAAAACGAAACCTAGGTCGTATTGAAGAACTTAAAGAAAGTGGAAATAATACTACATCACGTAGTTTCATTTAATTGTGGATAATGAATTTTATAAAACTAACGCCAAATATATTCAATGTTTTACTCTACTTTAAATATGAATTGTAGAAAAAAGGAGAACTAACAAAACTTTGTATAAAATACTTACTGATTTCAAAACTGTAATCTGAAATCATGTTGTATCTTCATAGGATGCGAATATAAATACTAACAACAGTAAGTAATCTGTTTACCACTTTGTTATCCAATCTCGTGCGAAGACGTTCGACGGTCAACGCCCGTTTCTGTCCTGGCACATACATTGAAGCTTATGCCACCGAAATATGCATTAGTAAAGGATCAACCTTATCGAATTTTGCCGAAGTTCTTCGTATGGTCGTTAATAATTATGTATGTAAATGTAAGCGAAGAATAAATTCGCGTTTAAATTTATTATTTAGTTACGGTGCTTGCAGCATTACTCTGCTAGGCTGAAGTTTATTGAGTAACCTTAGCGCTATAGCGCCCTTATAGGCTGCGAATTTTTCGTTTAATTACAGGCCGTGAGTACGAAGTTAGATGCAAGTCTGTAATGTTATTTAAGGTGTATAAATACTAACTTTCTTGGCGTTGAATACAATATTAAATTATTTCAATAAGAGATTCACAATTAAATGAAACTACGTGATGTAGTATTATTTCTACTTTCTTTAAGTTCTTTACCACGACCTAGGTTTCGTTGTATTATAACATCTTCGGGTGGGCTATTAGCAAAGATTCATTCAAAGGATATATTTTTGAGTTTTATATATATATATATATATATATATATATATATATATATATATGTATATATATATATATATATATATATATATATATATATATAAATACATATATAATGTTTTTATTGGATTCTGTTTCGAACTTGTTGAAATAAAGACATAATTGCGTTTCTGTGGATAAAAGATTTATTTACTTGTAAAACGTTCCTTCTACAATTTGTTAGTAACATTATCTTATAAACTAAACATTTACTCACCTGTGGATAAAAGAAACAACATTTAAAGCCCTTATTTCGGGTTTATCATCTGAATTCGACAGGTAAGCTTTTTACAATAAAATACTGAATCAAAAACAAATCTAACCTCTCAAAATCTTTTGACATTTGATACGAAAGCTAACAGCGACCTCTGCGGAACTTATCATAGATAACGCGGCAAAGTTTAAATGAAAGGATACCTATAGGTTTTCTTTACATCTCCCCTCCGAGAGAAGAACAATTACAAGTGTGATTGCACGTAATTGTTCTTTTCTCAATCGACAATGGAGTAAGTTTTGTAACATGAAACAAATTTGATTCTTCCTTCTTGTTACCGGCATCTACTTTATAAATTGTATTAGAAATTTTTTTCAAGATTTCGTAGGGTTCAATTCTCAGTTCATCTGTTTTCATCCTATTTAGTCGATTACCGTTTTCCACATAGATTCTATCTCCTTTTTTAAAGTCATATTCCCTCCTTGATAGGTCATATCTCTTCTTATTATACTCATGAGATTTAATTGCATTTATATATGCTAATTTTCTATCTTTTCTCAGATCTTCATTTGAACATCTTGTTTTTAGTTCTGATGGAAGAATATTTACATTTTCTCATACCAATAGGTATTTTGGTGCAAATTTGGTAACAGTGTGTTCTGTTTCATTATATTTCTTTACACAATTCTGTGCTATTGTTGTCCATGCAATTTTTTTTTCGCTTTCATTTATGTGGCATCTTATTTTATTAACTAAACTTTGGTTCAATCTTTCGTTAATCCCATTTGAAAAAGGAGTGTCCACCGCAGTAAAAATTATTCTTATACTGTTATCTTTCCGAAATCCCTTAAATTCTTTAGAGTTTATACCAGGATATTGGTCCGTTAATATCATATCAATTTTATGACTTTGTGTCACTTGTTGAATAAGTTTAATAAAATCGTTAGAGCTTTGGTTTTTTGACGTCAAGATATAAGCATACCTAGAGAAATGATCAACTAAAAGATACAGTTACTTTTTTGTTGACCGAGATCCCCCAAAACCACCAATTGTATCAATTGATACAATTTCAAATGGGTGTTTTGCTGGTCCTAAATGTGACAATAATCCATATTTCGGCTTTCTCCTTGTTTTATTTGTAATGCATATTTCACATTCTTCGCAAGTCTGTTTAATTTTTGCTGTGATATTCTTCGCTGAATAGTATGGTGTTAATTTATTTATCATTTGTGTTGTTCCTAGGTGGCAATAAGTAATGTGTACTTTTTTTTATCAATGTTTTGCTTAATCCTTCTGATAGTATAATTTTGTTCTTCCTTTATTTTTCTTGTAGTATATTTCATCTCTTAGTGTAAGTCCATTTTTATCTTTTTGTATTTCTTGATTTGAATTTTGATCCATTTTTATTTCTTCTATAGTTATTAAATTTACCACTTTCACAGCATCATCATCATTATTTTCATTTGGATCTACGACTGGATTTCTGCTCAAACAATCTGCCTCTATATTTGTTTTTCCAGGATTATATTTAATTTTGAAATTGTATTGGGATAAATAATATATGAGGTCTCCGAGCTCCTCATCAGTTCTTGCTTTAATATTCAAGTTTTCTAGTGGTTTATGATCAGAATACACCGTAAACTCCTTTCCCATAAGCAAATGCTGCCAGTATTTTATAGCTTCTTTTATTGCTAAACATTCTAGGTATATTGCCTTCTTCTTTTTTTGTGTATCTGTTCATTTTTTTTAAAAATAAGCAACTGGTTTATTGTCTCCATTATTATCAGGTTGTTTTAACACTGCGCCTGTTCCTTTTTCACTTGCGTCGGTATAAATGTTTATTGGTAATTCTGGATCATAAATTTTCAGAATTGGTACAGAGCACAGTAATATTTTCATTTTATCAAATGATTTTTGACATTCTTCAGTCCACACGAATTTCACATCTTTCTTTAACAAATTGTGTGACGGGTCCAAGATAATAGCACTGTGTGGCACAAACTTGTGATGAGAATTTACTTTTCCTAGGAATTTTCGTACATTTTTCCTTATTTCTGGTATTGGAAAGTCTTTTACTGCTACCGAATAATCTTTTATAGGCCTCACTGAATTGTTTTCTATTATGTGGCTTAAATACTTGGCATAACTGCTTGCAAATATGCACTTGGTAAGTTTTAGTCTAAACCCTTCCGTTTGTATTGCCTCCAGTAACCGTAATATATATGATATATGTTCTTCAAAGGTTTTTGAATAAATGAGTATATCATCTATGAAACTTACTGCAAAATCAGAGAGCTTATTCTTTCTTATGATGTTAGTCATTATCCTTTGAAAAATGGCTGGAGCAGTTTTTAGTCCAAATGATAATAAGCATGTCCATTAAAAATGACCTTCCTGAGTAACAAAGGCCGTTTTGTACCTATCCTGTACTTTCAATGGAATTGACCAAAACGCTGAATTAATATTAAACGTTGAGAAATACTTACAGTTTACTGTTTTTGTCATTAGATCTTCAATCAATGGAAATGGCTGTGATTGTGGGACGATTATCTTGTTCAATTCCCTGAAATCTATACAAAGTCTTGTTTTTCGTTCATCTTCCTTTTTATAAGCCAGAGTTACTGGGGCAGCAAACGGGCTATATGATTCCTCAATCAAATTTTTCTCTAATAATTTTGGTATTTGTTTTCCTATCTCTCTTCTATCTTCAGGTATCCATCTGTATGGACGTTTGCAGCAGTATTTATCCACCATCAGGTCAATATGAGCTTCATAATCTCGTACAGTGCCGATATCATATTTATTCTTAGCAAAGACAGTCTTAAATTTGTCTATGAGCTCGTCAATCTCTAATTGTTGTTGTTTATCTAGATGATTAACGATCTTTTCAAATTTATCAGTTTTAATATGTTCATTGAAGTTTATTTCTTTTTTCACCTTCTCCATTCTAGGGCTTCCTAATCTTGGTTCAGTTTTGTCTCCTAGTATATCAGGAATGTTGACATTTGTATCGTTTTTTATATTAAGCTCTTCTTTCTGACCTTTTTGTGTTATTTTTAAGTCTTCATTTTGAATAAGCTTGAATTTTCTTATACAATCTCAACCAATTAGGAAATCATATTTAAAATTTTCTTTGTCTATGACAAAAATATCCATGTTTTGTTCTACATTACATATTTTAATTTTTAATGTAACTTTACCTTTTGTTTTTTTCTCACCATTAATAGTCTTTAAATTTACTATTTGTGTATTATCTGTAATTTTTTCTTCATTCCGTATATTTAATAATTTAGCATTAATTAATGACACATTTGAACCTGAATAATAAATTCCAGTTACTTTCCCAGTGTCATTCAATAGTAAATTTATTTTTATTAATGGTGGCACCTCTAGTTTTTTGGATCTTTGTTATTCAGTTCTGTTTCTATTTCGGAGTTATTTACTGTTCTCACTATTGATTTCTGAGTTCTGTCTTTAAACCAACAATTCTCCTCTGGGTGATAGCGTTTCCCTTTTTTTTCATTGGCACAAATTTGGCATGGTTTTCTTTCTTCAATTTTTTTTTTGTTTAAGGTCAGAATTTGTAAATCCTTTTTTTTCATACTTAGTTTTCCCAACGAGGTGTTCTAGTTTTCCTATTTCATTATACAAATCTTCTGCTTGTTGCAAAGTTTCTCTGTCGATTTTATCGGCAACAAAATTAGGCAAGCCGAATGCTATAAGATCAATAAGAGTCCCAGTATCAATGTTCTTCCTAACTTCCAGTAGTAATTTCTCTTTCTTTAGAGCGTACTCGAGTAACGGACCTGCTTGCTATTTAAAACCTAGAGCATATCTCATGGATGACCAACCTTTATTTGAAAATGTCTCACAAAAACATTTCTCCCATTTGTTCCACTCTGATTCTACTGTGTATTTTATTAGCATACAGTCGTACCAATGTACACTTGACGACTCCATAAAATTTTTCAAAATCTCTATTTCCTTTTTGTCTTCGTTGACTTTGAAACGTTCACATTCTTTATTAAAATTATTAATCCACTGGTGGGCATTAGTGGTTTTACTTGTGAACTTTTCTATAATAAAATTCTTCGCTATCTTGCCTAGATTTTGAGTTTCTGATTTTTGTTCTTTCTCTAACAGTTTTTCCAAAGAATTGTTTGAGCCATTAGATTTAGACTCAGGCTTATTTCTTCTAGATAAACATCATTAAACTGCAAGTTTTGAGCCTCATCCACATATACTTCCGATATCTCATCTGTCAAAGTTATCCAAATTTTCCTTGTTTGGTGTCTTCTTTGCAATGTTTTTTTTATTTTGGCATAGTTTGTAGTACTCATAATTGCTTTGTGTTGATTCACTGGTTGATATTCCGGTGGTATTCCATAGATCTGACCACTAGTTGTGGCAATTGAGGTTATGCATAAAATGTTGGTTTTCCCTCGGATGCTGTCTTCACAGCAAAATCAAATCTTAACTTATCCATTATTCTCTCGAAATATATGCAGAAAATGTTGTTTTATAATGTTTTTATTGGATTCTGTTTCGAACTTGTTGAAATAAAGACGTAATAGAGTTTCTGTGGATAAAAGATTTATTTACTTGTAAAACGTTCCTTCTACAATTTGCTTGTAACATTATCTTATGAACTAAACATTTACTCACCTGTGGATAAAAGAAACAATATTTAAAGCCCTTATTTCGGGTTTATCATCTGAATTCGACAGGTAAGCTTTTTACAATAAAATACTGAATCAAAAACAAATCTAACCTCTCAAAATCTTTTGACGTTTGATACGAAAGCTAACAGCGACCTCTATGGAACTTATCATAGATAACGCGGCAAAGTTTAAATGAAAGGATACCTATAGGTTTTCTTTACACACATATATATACATATATATATATATATATATATATATATAATATATATATATATATATATATATATATATATAATAGATGATTCTTTTCTATGAAAGATGAAAGAAACCCCAGAGACCAAAAAGAAAGACTTCCAATTAATTTTGCTAAAATACACTTATTATTAAAGAGAATTAATTTTCTTTTTAGGATTCCGTAGCCAAACTAGAAAGCTTCAAAATCTCAGTCCGTCTTTATACCACACCCGTTTTTTTCGCACGCTATTAGTGCTTTACTCGTAAAGCTGAAACTTTGCATGTTTACACTTCTGTATAACACATGAATAGTTATGAAATAAACTTTTAGAAAAAGTTTTTCAAGCCACCATCCCTACAAGTGGAGTGGAGTTGAATGTTTCAGCTCATCATATCATTGTCTTTCAAAAATATTCGAGTTACGTTATGACAACCTTTTCTATACTAGGAGTCCTTTACGTAATATTGAGCTTTAAAAAGGTCCTTTTTGTTAGAGTTAATTGAATTTCACCTTTATCAGCTAAATCGATATTTTTTATGATCTCAAACTATTCATTAGTACATAAGAAAATTATCGTGGGTAAGTAGGCTCTACTAGTTTACAAAAAACTTTTTGTTAAAATTTTGTAAAAGTTTCATTGAAGTGACTTAAATCAACTGGAAAAATAACTTTCTATTTTGAAATGCATATTTCTTACGTCTGAAAGATATATTAGGTAATATATTCATACATATATGCATATTCGTGGTGTGAAATAATATTATTTTACTTGTCAAATGCATTATGTTTTGAAGCCGGTGAAAGATATAGAACGCAAAATATTTACGTTGTAAAAAATTAATGTTGGTGAATAATTTAATCGAAATACTGCGGGTCTTTAAATGTTTAAATATAAATACCTAAGTATATGCAGAACTTTTGTAGTACGCGTTAAACTCGTACTGGACATATTTTAATGTGAGAAACTCACCGGCAACTATGAATTGCTGCAAAAGATCATGTTTTTGGACCAGTATGTTGAACCGAATATCAATTAATCTTTACTTTTGTCCAACGCATTCAATCCAAATCTTCCAAATGCGATTCGGATGAGTGGATGTTAGTTACCCTGAAACTTATTAAAAACCGAACAGGTTTGCAAGAAATTTAGCTTACAAATATATTTTAGACAGCTTCCATACATAGGCTTTTAATTCTAAATCTGGAAAATTTCTAGAGGATAACACGTATCAATTATGATATTAATTATTTTCTTCAAGGTCATGTAATATCATGTTTAAGAAAAAATCAACCAGTTTGATTTTAACTTGTATTATTTCTTACCGCGTACCCGAATTCCTAAAACCCAGCCTGGTTCCCTTGGTACAGCGTACAGCGATTTCTTTCTTTTATAACTCGATCACAATGTTATTATTTACTGCCAAAAGATATTTAAATATTATAAACAGAGAAATATTGCAGCCTGGATTGACACATATTCATTATATTAATACAAAGTTGCATACAGAAGCCAGAATTACAAAGAAGTAATATAAAAATTGCTATTATTGCCCTGACATATTTAAATAATTTATAGTCTAATATAAAACCAGATAGTAAACTTAACAGCAATATTTATTTATATAGCTGATGATTTATGTTCATAGTAACGATTCAAACGTTAGTACAAATCCAAATCGGGGTAATAAATTATTCATACTACCGTAAAAAAATCAACGGACATAAATTTTATGTCTTAATAAAGAAATTTTTAGCCAAATCTTGTAGTGAAATAAAACTTATATTCTCCAATAACTTCTATTTTCGACATTGATCACATAAAAACCTATAAAATAACAATCGTTCAAACACATAAAATAATTGCAGTTAAGTAATCTAGCTATATCTACATTAATATATTTTTCATGCAGGTTAATAGGTATTATAAGGTATTACTAAACACATATTTAAAAAAAAACCCAAATAAATCGCGCAACATAATAAAATTCTTCCAATTACTATCTCGACGAACGTAATGGTTTGAAATAACGTGTGTTGTAATAGACTGGACAAAACGCGAGATCGGAGGAACGCTTACAGACTAAGTCGTTTGATGGAGTTTAACGGATAATATTGACGAGCTGCAAGTTCGCAAAGATCAGACATAATTTAATCTAAAACTTGATTTCAATAGACCACGTTCAATTATTTAGCCAGCCGTAGAGATTCGATGCCGCCGAGCAACTAAAGAATTTCGACAATAAGGCACTCCGCCCACCCCACTTGGTTGTCAACAAGGGTATCGATGTAGATAATAGTTGTTGTGCTCCTTGATTACATCTTGTCGCAGGCAGGCCTTCTCCGTTTTTATATTATCGAGTGAAGTTTTTGTCGTTTCATTGCATTATTTCATCCCGCCGACACTTCATTAATTTCTTGGTCACGGATAAAATCGTAATGTGCTTGCGCGTGATGAGGACAATGGTAAAACAAACAGAAAAAATGTTATGTAAAGAAATTTGCAAACAAAAATATACATGAAAAGACTTTAGAAAAAAGAAATTAAAGTGGAATGGAATAAAACTTGATTAAAACAATAAAATATTAAGTTGAGCGCCAGGCCAAGTGCTTTGTAGCTTATCTAACTTAAGTGTGCTTGTTATGTTACTCAGTTGCACGTATTTCATAGACAAATAATTATTTGACGTAGATCCAAGTTTTTCCAGGCTTTGTACATGGGTAATTTTCAGAGAGAGATATACGAAAGTATTTCATTTTTTAAAAGATACATATATATATATATATATATATATATATATATATATATCGATATGTATACATCGATAGCTAGATTACCAAAGCTGGTTCAGGTAGAGCAACAAAAAAATCACATTAAGAGCCTGCAATAAAATTTGTAAAAAATAAGTTCTTAATCTTTTGCTCGACGGGATAAATTTAAGAGATGGGATCAATAGAAACATATATTTGATAGAAAAGTATAACTTTGCATAATAAAATTATTATAAATATAACGTTTTATCCTCCTCTCCTCTACTTTTCAACGAACAAAGTTAATAATAATAACGTGAACAAAGTTAAAAAGGTGTGGATTCGCGGTTAACAGGTAACGCCAGAAGGACGCCGCCACTTGAACCCTGCCGTTTTGCTTCTGTGTTATTTCCTATTTTGTAAAGAATTAGTTTATATCTTATTTTGTAAAGGGTAAAAACAATTTTAGGCAATATTTTTACATCCTGAAAAAAAAATTATTGAATGGAGGGAACGTATTTGATTGTACTTAAACCTTAAAATGTCTCCCATAATTTAAGTGTGCCCTTCTTCTTCAATCTACCTCTGCAACTTGCATGTACTTACATGTTTAATAAATCTCAAATGTTTGATAAATTTATGTTATAATTTTTTATATCAATCTAACGCACTCAAACTAGTTTGATTTTTATTTTTTAATCGTCGCAACACGATCGTTTTCACACTTGTTATGATTTAGGTGGTCGCATGTAAAATATGTAGATATCATTTTATTGTTCTGTAAATACGCTATGTTAAAAGTGAATTTCCATTCGTTTCTTTGATTTTAGCGAATAAATCAACCTTCATTAACTTTTCTTTAAATTAATTTAATTTCTATTTGGGATAGATTTGGGAATTTTTATATTTTAAAATGAATAAAAGAAACATGAAAAATTAGTAATTAAGGCCAATTTTCTTAAAAAGAAAAACTATTTTGAATCACATTTTTTAAGTTTTGAATACACTAGTTATAAGGAATTTAGTTTATGTTAACGATTTGTAAGCCACATCCTTTTAGATAAGAAACAAAATAAGTCGTAGAAAACTAGAACTATGTGTAAAACTTATGTTCATTGTGTTCTGTTACAGAAATTTTAAGCTACTTCCTCCTAAAGAGGTTAAGAAATGAGTGGTAAAAATAAACCATCTGTAAAATTTTATATACGCTCTATCCTATGACAAAAATGTTTAAGCATATCCTTGAGAAGAAATGAAGTGAGATGTTAAAAATTAAATATCTGTAAAATTATGTATAAATTATGTTTTATTACAAAAATGAAAAAGATTTTCTGTTTAAAAAAACCTCGGCTCGTACCTTATGGGCCCTTACCTCATCTAAAGTGAACTTATTTTACGTGTCATAAATCAACCCTAATTAAAACTCTTTAATATAAATAGGAGTGATATTATTTTATACACGATAATTTGTGAAACCAACACAACTTGATGAAATTTTCACAAACAATTTCTGTGATATTGATCAGTTCGATTGTGCGAAAAATCGCCATCACGATTCTCTATTGTGGAAATGGAATTTTTTTGATAAATTTTAAATCTCGACTTCCATATGGGCGAAAAACTTAAAAAATATATCCTGCAATAAATTTTATTTTGTTCTTAATATATCATTTTAATAACCAAAGAGAAAAAATAAAGTAACGTGTTATGAGAGCTAAATATTAAGGTGTTAACAAATTTAGTATAATATTTATTTGTTATTTAATATAATACTTCAACATTAACCTTAGCATACTTTTCTTGATGTCTATTACATATAGCAAGGCTGATCCTCTCCTTGCCACGTCATAACATTAGACTGCGTGGCATTAAAGTATAGTGAACTAGTGGAAGTAATGTTTCGATTAATTTGTAAGTTTTTGTTTTTAAACTTGTGATTATTTTTATATTTACGTTATACGTATAGAAAGTAATCAAAATATAATAACATTTTTGCACAACCTATGCGGTACTCGAATTTTCACAAGTCTGTTTCTACTGGAAGTCTTAACGTCGTGAATTTTAATCTATAATTTGGCTAAATAATCCAAATTTTATAAGAGAGACGTAATAAGAACGTATTGAATACTTTTGTAAATTTAGCAGGTAGGGAGGTCAACTAAAGTTGTTTTTACCAGTTTTGGTGACTCAAATATCGAAGGATATTTTATTCTGTTTAATAAATCTCTATTTTTCTTATGATTTTGGTGATTAAACTTTGAAAACTACTATTTTTTTAAAATTAATATTTAAACACAGATTTTACTATGTCAAGATGAAAGAGTAGTTACAAAATTGCTCATCACCTCCTTTTTTATAATTTGTATGAATTGAAGGACTCTTAGTTAAAGTTTATAGCGTGGACATATACAGTTAAAAAAATTTAACACTGGGGAAAAACAAATTATAATTCAAGCACACAGGCAAACACGCACGCATGCACGCATGTACGCTCGAATGAACGCACGCACGCACGAACGCTCGCATGACTTAGTTTACGCAGTTCTTAATGATTATGACATAAATCATAACAAGAACTTCAGTAGTCGAACGCTTTTCATAATTTTCCACCATAGCTTCTTCTATACATTAACAAGGAAAACAAAATGCTCATAAGATTCTTCCTATATTAACTTAATTCTAACCTGATATTAATTAGAAAATATCTTAAGATCAGTACTCAAAATTATTTTCATTAAAATGTAATAGCGTGGGAAATTCTTGAAAATGTTAATTTTAAGGGCCTATCGTTTAATTCTTTTCATGATTTTATGGATTATTATAATATTTCACAATATCTTAAGAAATATTATGAAAAATATGAAAAAAATATGGTCCCCCTAATTCCCGAAATTTCTTAATTTCAATTATGAAAGAAACGCAGTTTTAGTAGTCCAAGGAAAGGTTGTAAGAAAGCTTCTAGACGTCGAGATATGTTTTTGTTACTGAAGGAAGCGAGTAAAATTAAATAGGGCAAGTATTCACAATTAAATGAAACTACGTGATGCAGTATTATTTCTACTTTCTTTGATTTCTTTATCACAACCTAGGTTTCGTTGTATTACAACATCTGCAGGTGGGATATTAGCAAAGATTTAACTCTTAGGAACATCCAACAGCATTTATATGTTTCAAACACAATAGCAGAAGCCGGGTCTGTGTGCCGAAGTAGAAGTAGAATCCGATAATAAAATAAACTTTTTAGATATAACAATAGAACGTAAAAATAATAAACATCAATTTAGTATATTTAGAAAAGACACATTTACAGACTCCATAATTAATGGTCAATCTCAACACCCTTTGTCCCATAAGTTAGCAGCCTTCCATTCCATGATTCACAGAGCTTTAACCATCCCTCTAGAAAAACCTAATTTACGTAAATAAATAAATACTATAAAACAAATCGCAGTAAATAATAATTATGACCCACCAGTTGCCACAAAACTGTACCATAATAAATTAAGAAAAATACAAGAAATATACCCGGTCGTACCAAATAATAATAATATTTACTATAAATCTATCCCATACATAGGTAATATTTCACTAAAATTATGAAAACTCTTAACTAATAATAACAATATAAATAATATAACATGTGCTTATAGTACTTTAAATAACTTGGGTAAACCCTTATTAATAATAAAGAACGAATAGATGAACATAAAAAGAATGGTATCTATAAACTTAAATGTAACGACTGTCATAGTGTATACATAGGTCAAAGAGGAAGAGATTTTAATACAAGATATAAAGAACACATTGCCGGCTGGCGAAATAATAAACCAGACATATCTCACTTTGCTAAACATTTCATTGAAAATAATACTGATAATGCCCCCTGTATATAATAAACCTAATATCCTAGAAACATTAGAAATAAACAGACATAAAAAAGACACCAAGGAATATATTAAATGAACAAGTAAATATAATATCTTATATTAATACTTAATATCTTCTAGATATATCTTCTTAATACTCAATATCGTCTAGATATAATATAATTAGACAACATTGATTCTACAGTACTCTTGAAATTGTTTCAGCCCAAATATACATAAATATAAATATAAGTATTTATAAAAAAACAAAATTAAAAGAAATAAATAAATAAATATATGAATAAACAAAACCGGAGATATGTGGAATTAGTGGTATTGCCTTATCCTTACTTTCAAATACCCTTGCTGTTGTATAAATATAGTACCAATAAAAACTTCCATTTAATTTTATTACGTACACCGGAACATTTTCATTGTATAACCTCACATAATAACAACAATTGAATTTATTACCCTCACTAAAATACTGGTATATCGTATAACTCTCGGAAACATAATAAAACCTACACCGCGCCCCTGCAGTAAACCGCACAAACCCGGCTTCCGCTATTGTGTTTGAAACATATAAATGCTGTTGGATGTTCCTAAGAGTTAATCTTTGCTAATATCTCACCTGAAGATGTTGTAATACAACGAAACCTAGGTCGTGGCAAAGAAATCAAAGAAAGTAGAAATAATACTACATCACGTAGTTTCATTTAATTGTGAATAATGAATTTCTACAAAATTAACGCTAAATATATTCAATAGGGCAAGTATTATTTATATTATGTGGTACCTTGCTGGAAAAATCTTGAAGATAAAATGATGCATTTTTTTCTTCATTTTGAAAATTCGTAGGAAATATTTCGACTATTTAAATTGAATTCCGAATAATCCCACATTCTAAATCAAATTGGGTATATGTTAACCTATATCGGTAACTTCAAACTCTTTTTGTGTTTGTTTCTATCAGAGGTTTTAGCAAAATGAAATAAGCTTTTTTTAATTCCACCCATTGATAATCACTCGACGGGTATCTGAATTAAGCGCGGCGCAAATAAACGCCCTTTCATTAAACGACTGTAAAGAATAATATTTTTTATTTCAACTCTAAACAAAAAAAGAACAAACCATAACCCGAGCGTGCTTTCAAACAACACCAAAACTCGTATTAACTTGGCAAATCAATCGTTGGAAACTCTTTGAAATCCACCCGCCGCAGGTTAAAGCTTAGGGCGGGCGGGACTAATGGACCAATGTATTGAGGTAAAAAATACATAGAATGAAGGGTTCGATCGGGAGCCGATGATTTCTCATACCGCGCCGCTTTGCAGCGTCACGCAGGCCTACAAATTGTGCCGTCATACGCCGACGTCACGGGAGATAAGTGCGCGTGTAAGTATGTTTTTCATCATCATGCATCTTGGTCGGCCGGAGCGCGAATTTGCTTGAGGGTTTTAGTTTTGTTAAAATTTTCGATTTAGCGACCGCAGCTGCCCACGATACGTTACTTTATTATAATTTCGCGTCGACTTCGCTTCATTTTTTGCACAGAGGGAGCGAGCTAATTGAACTTCGTAGTTGGCTCCGACCAGGAAATGCAGTTATGGGCGCCGTGTCTATTTCATTGAAGGTTACTATTTAGCATGTGTTTAATTACATTACATAAAAAAATATTTCTCACTATGTGACGAACAACTTTTGTACTTACATCTTTTTAATTTTTTTTTAATTTAACTAGGCTCCATACTCAGCTCAACATATACACGATATGATAAGGCATTGGAGTGATCGACGCCGGGTATCGCTGCAGGCGTCTTTCAAATACGTATTCAGAGAGCATTAATATTAATATTTAAGTGATAGGCTGATGGAACAGAACATTATTTGTGCAATTACAGCTTTTACTAGAATGATTTCATATCTTCTGTGTCGAAACCAAAATGTTTCCTCTCCTTATTGCTTCACCAATAAAAGCTGGGGGGAATTACCAAGAAAATTTAAAATCGTTTATTAATTACCTGGTTTTGCCTAGTTGTACTGTTATAGCCCATTATGCGTTTAACAGTGAAAATATATGACAAAGAAAATATTACGTCTTTTTAAAATAATATGTTTAAAAATATTTTAATGGAAAAAAATAGAGAAGGAATTTAACAGACATCTACGATAACACTTATCGTCTTTCCACTTAATCCGCAAATTTAATACTCAAAACTTTGTGCAACAACACAAACATTTCATATTTGAATACATAAATAAAAGTGTTTCGAAAAAAAAAGAAACTCGTACATTCGTCGTAAATGTCCGCGAAGAAGGATCAATCATATGTAATGCGAGCATGTCCGACAAAAAGCGCGACGAGTGAGTCCTTCGAAATGGATTTTTTTATTAACTAACATTTGTGTACGCGGGCGGGTTCAGTGTCGCAGACACACTTACATCCGGTGATGTTACGGTAGGGCGCGTCTACAGCGAGCACGACTATCGCTCGAGGGCGGAATAAATCTGTAAGGGAAAAGAAACAACGGGTTGTTCAAAAATTCCTGACTAATATTTTTAAAGAGATTGAATTCAAAGCCAATATGGGATTGTGCGTTCGTCAGATTGTACGATGTCCGTTTTGCAGGTGATAGAAGAGTTTAATTTATATATTGTGCCTATTGAATGAACACACAGACCCGAAATTTAATATGTATATTATATACAATTTTAATATGTATATTACATATAGCACTGTAAGTATTTAAATTATTTCTCGAATATTAATGACAAATATATCGTCGATTGTTGTTTTATAAGCAATTTATTAAAATCTTTGAATATTTCTGATATATTCGTACCCTGGAGTTCTTTTTAATTTCAATTCGGAATTAAAAATTTATCATATTTCTAAAAAAAGCCTCATTTTAGGTTAAAAAAGTGCCAGAGTTTGCTTACAATTTAAAAAAATGTATGCTCCGTATAATCATCTAGACATATCTCGAATAAATTGGTTCCAAAGTTTCTGATTTTATGTAATATTCCAGCAACGCCTTAACGCTATTTAATTAATATACTTTATTACACCTTGATCTATGCTATATTTTATATATATTTTTAATATCTTCGGTATTTGTAATTGGCAAATTTTTAGTCAATCTACACTTCAGCATAAATCAGCACAAATATCCTCTCTTAGGACTAAATTAAATTTTTTTTGGACTAAACTCAAATTTTTGATCTATAATTTTAAAATAAAACTAATATGTTGCGTTGAGGCTATAATATATTTACTACGCTGTGACTTATTCGTTTCCACAAATAAGTTTCGTCCTACCGAAAACAATTTTAGTTTTATTGCAAACATTTAATTCTCAGCATTTTTACCCTTACTAGTCACTGCCACGAATTGCGCCTGTTGTTGGCGGGCGAAAACCTGGAATTGGTCGCCGAAGATATGTGGGCAACTATTTATAACATTATTTCTCTTTGTTTTGTTGCTACAAAGTTTACGCCGCGAGCAAAGTTGATTGGTTACCCGGCTACGCCTTGCAGAAACTTTACAATGCCAATAAGTTGTTTCTTCCTCGCTTTTGTTCTCCAAATTGCCTGTCCCATCTTAATAGCGGTAAGACCGCTTATATGCATTAGAAAAGTATGAAAATAACTTCTCGATTCTTAAGTTTTTGCTTTTGTTGATATCATCAGTGAGATATTGTTCCTGATAAATATTTCTAATGTTTGTCCTAGTGACATTTGAATAAGCATATTCGTATTCTTATTATGTATAATTATCAAAATAAAGAAAAGATGTTAATACTTAATGATATTGACAGTTTACATAACTTGCTATTTGAAGATAGGTACAAATCTTATAATTTCACTGTTAAATTAAAGGGAAAATAAAATTTTTTTCAGAAAAACAATTGAAAATTTCAGATGATAAATTGGCAGAAAATATTTATTACTGTTTTATATACTGGATTCGTTTAATGAAGATAGGAAACTGGCCAAGTGCGAGTAGAACATTTGCATGAAGGGTTCCGTAGTACCAAACAACCTTAAACTTATAAGTTTGTATTTCTCAAAGACACTGAAAAATATAGTTTTTGTTGCGGTTGGTCCGAAAATATATCACACCTCAAAAATTACATGAGATATTTCATTTAAACTTTAGTTGAAAGTTTATTTTAGGGTCTGCTACCTCAGTTTTTTTAGTACTTTACACACGTTAGTTGAAGAGTCAAAGGAGATGTGTACACTTTTTAAGATTTTAGAAATGCATATCTTGATTAATTGACTTAAGTAAAAATTAATTTTGAAGCCTTTGGATATTATTAATATACATATATATATATATATATATATATATATATATATATATATATATATATATATATATATATATATATATTTATATATATATATATACATACATACATATATATATATATATATATATATATATATATATATATATATATATATATATATATAAACGGATAAGCTGAAATTATAAGGCTTCGGTTTTTGCCATTGGGATGCGGAACCCTAAAAACACGGTAAATATAAAAAATATCGTTTGTTGTAACTGTATTACTTAAGAAAACCTAAATGCGGGTAATGAAACCTAACAAGCGCGAAAAAGTCGTGCAAGAATTTTATAGTCATAAGGTTTCTTTATGTCTGAAGTACATACAGGTGAACAAAAATTGTTCACCTATATGTACATAAAACATGAACTAATTCAATTGTGAATGCTGTATTTCTCCGCTGTCATTTCATTTTGAAAAATAGATTTACTTATTAATATTTAATGTTGATGTCTGATAATTATTTTGCGACATAAATTATTATTAGCATAGTGATTTATTTGATGTTATTTTGAACCAAGGGAAAACGTGACATTGGTAATTATTTGGTAGAATACTTGCGTAAAGACCTCGATCGGGTAAGACAGGACCAGATAAGTAGGGATATTTTATTAAATCCTAAAATAAATATTTCCTTACTTTTTTTGGTTTCTTTACTATAATGTGTTCATGCTTTCCTATTTTTTTGATGATTAATTTTATTTGTAATAAAGATATTTACTCTTCATAAGTATTCCTCTAATTTGATACATTAGATTAACGAATAATTCTTCAAAATATTTGGAAGAATACGATAAATATCTGTGTCACTTTTTTTAGTATTAAGTACTTATTTAAAAATCTGTGGAAAAAATTGTATAGTTTTAAAGTCTATAAAATTTTTTTAATAAATACAATAGACTAACGAAGTAATTAGGAAAAATGACCCTTCATTTGATGTCGTATAACCCTTTTTATAACTTTTCTTACTTCTTTCGGGAATGTACCTTATTAGGTTTATATATATTGTTGAAATAGAAAAAAAATATGAAATAATTTTTAAAAGTATGAATAATTGCTACACAGTTACTAGTGGCCGTTTTATTCTCTACCGTAATAATCAGATTTCTTGTGGTTAAAACAACGCATACGCCGTAGTGGCGTTATAATATTTTCATAGGTTCATGCCAACATGCATGTGTTAGTTGAATACTACTGTAAGAAAACTTGCCAAGTTCACTTATCAATGTAAATTATCTTAGTTATTAACTGTGAACGGTGATAAATTCAACGTATTTGAAATTTACGGTTTATAAAACAAAGGTATTAAACTTTATGTCGACTTAATATAGTCGCGGGCGTCTTCTGATTGAAGAGTTTGGACTTATTACTAATTGGTTTATTTCACTTCGTGATTTATTACTTAGATGAGAAGAAGTATGCAAATATTAAAAAATCACTTATGGTAAGCAGAAAAAATGTTGCATTGCAATTTCGACTATCGTTTTGATTGGGTAAAACAAAAATATGATGTAAATCACATTGTCAAGATATCTTTTCTTAATTATCATGAAATTAACAACTTATGAATTAGGTAGCCAAGAAATGAGGATTTTTATTATTTTTTTATTTAATTTTAAGTTCCGAGGATTCGGTGACAAAGGAGAATATATTTTATTTATATTCAGTGTATTTCTGAACAGATGCTATCTAAGTTATGGAATTAAATATTTTGAAGGCTCTTATATTATGCCCTTTTAATCGACATACAATTTTATATATATATATATATATATATATATATATATATATATATATATATGTGGGAGAAAAATGGCTAGGACAGACAAACAGATGGACGCATGAATAATCTCGTTTTCCTTTTGAAGTATAAAACCCAAAAAACTCTGTTTATGTTAAACTGCTATTTCTAATGTATTTTTTAAAAACGAAGTGTGCAAACGTCGCTTTGAATCTTCTATGTTGACATCGCCGGTATTGACAAATCGTTCATTAGGTGTTATTCTATCTAACACCATTAATATTTCCCTGATTCCACAAAAATAACACATCGAAAGCTACTGAAGAGACAATATAATACGCTCGATTCGTGTTCATAATTATGTATCGAACCCTATCGACATATCAAATATACGCATAGATATAATTTCGTTTCCATATATTTCTCATTTTGACAAATGAATTGTTATGGAAAATTTTATACAAAAATTGTCAATGAATGAACTGAAGAACAGTCGATGTTATGACGTAATTTTTAATCTTCATTCCAGTTCCAGTTGATATATGCTTATAAATTCATTAAAAGCACGACTATGTAGGAAAAAACACTCGGGTTAATCAATAGATCGAATTTGTACTCCATAATACCATTGCATTGCTTTAATATTACATGGAACGATTTGATTACGTGCTCGTGCGCATACAACTGGATATTGCAGCATCTTAACGAAATAATTCAGTAATAAGAGTAATATCCTTAGATATTTTAACAATTTTACACTAATTATTGCAACTCATATTTTTAGCCTTGTTTATTCAATATTATTGGTACTTCATTAAATACTAGACCTAAATACGAATCTTTCAATTTATCATCGATTAACAAAGAATAGAGGAGAAATGCTGGATATTTAAAGAAAGTAAATATTTCGTCCCAAACAAATAAGACAAGAAAAAAATAACAAGTATTCTCTAATCTAACATCATCACAAAACGAAGTACGTAAAACAACATTTATATTTCCTTGGCAGTTCAATTCGTAAAAATGATATTTAGTATTAATTAAAACAAGATACAGTTTTTAGATATCAGAGTAAAGAGGTGAATTGACTGTTTTAGCATCTGGCTTTCTGCTATCGTTTTGATAATGGATTGTTATTACAAATCTCACACAATGTTGATGAATTGTAAAAGCACCCATTAACATAGTTGGCTCCGTCGACCTTTACTTAAGTAAGCTAGCATTCATTAAGATTAACAATTCTCGATTGGCCTTGTTTAATCATGGGATACGATGGCCAACTTCTTGCTATTAACTGCGATAATAGTCGGTGCCCATACGATCGGGCAAAATAGTTTAGTTTCTAGAAATCTATTAAGGGCACTTAAATGAAAGTGGCAGGGTGACTATATGAAACGACATTCATTACTCCCTTGTCTACTGGTAAATACCCCGTGTTTGTATTCGAATTATAGATGTAACGACTCGACTTCCCAAATCGATTCAAACCGAGTTGCGGTTAAAAAGAGTCAAACGTACCTACCACCCGAGTTAACCTGGTTCGTTCAATCCCTAGCAGTGCTCGTTACGTATATATTTCGCATGCTCGAAATATATGTATCGTTCACATTAGAGATATAACTATTTGGCTTCGCAAACTGATTCAAACCGAGTTGATATTAAACCGATTTATGTGTATATTACGAACTGAGTTGGCGGCTGCCTCGTTCGATCGCTAGTTGAGCTCAGTCCCTGTATCGCTCGCATGCTCGAATTAAACTGAACCTACTGGGTTACGACATATAATTTAATAACTCTTTCGGACTTGTTTTATTGTTCGTCTACAAGTTAGGTTTTAATAACATTTTTTTAATTAGAGCGTAGGATAATATTCTTAATCATAATCTGGTTTTCTGAAATGAATAAAATAACATAGGCAGTCGTGAAAACTACCGACAGAAGTGAAAACTCAAAACTTTTAAAATAACAGTGGTTTTATATAGTTTTATAAAATTCATAATTTTAAATCCATGACGAAAATGTTATCGGACAAATAGAAAATTTTCTTTTTCAAACCAGCAAGATCACGTTTACGCAACTTTTTACTTTTACAAAGGTAAAATATTAAAAAAATAAAATAAGTGATATAAAATTTTTAAATTCAATTGTAATTCCGTATTGGTAAGGATATTGGAAATATTTCGAAATAAATGCTTTGTTTTTATTGTATTCTATATAAAAATATTAACATATTTAGTACTAATCGTTGTACTGCAAGACGAGAAAAAGAGGAAAGTGCAGTGATCCTATGATTATACCATTAAAATAATAATAGAACTAAAACACAATTTAAACAATGCACAGTATGCATACATTGACCTTTCCACGTTACTAATTCAACTTTGCTTGTATACATATACCCAGCAATAATGTTGCATAACATGTCACCCTTTTAGCTACACATATATTGCTATTACAGGATGTCGGTGCCGCGAACTCACAAGATTTTACCCATCCAAAAAGCATTAAATACTCAGATAATACAGTTGAGTATATAAAATATGTTGGTGTATATATGTGTATATATATGTACACAGGCAGCTATGAGTGCTGCAGTCTGGTGCCAGGGCGGTATATATATATATATATATATATATATATATATATATATATATATATATATATATATTTATATATACATATATATATATATGTATATATATATATATATATATATGTATATATATATATATATATATATACATAAATTTTTTTACCGATAAAATATATAAAAAAATGTACATACATGTACATTTAAATATCTTAAAATCTTAATTTATTTTGACTTGACTATTGCGTGTTTAAGCTGAAAAAACATCAAGTTTTCTCCCAGGTAAAGTCCAATTTTTTTTTCTTATAAGTCATTGCCAATCATTCAGGCGTTCAGAATAACATATACCCCATAATTTTTAATCCAACGCAAATGTATATTTTAACAATAAATACGAAATATCTACCTGGTCTTCTTTTAATAAAGAAGGAGATTTCTAAATACGAGTGTTTATTAAGTTTTAAATTATTGTTGAATAATTATAGGATCGTTAACAAAATATATTGAGTTTCAAAATATTTTTATTAGATTGTATCTTCTATACAAGACTGGTAATAACTGGTCGTTCACGGAAATCGGTTCAGTGAAGAAGTATGATAAATTAAAGCGTGTAAAATTTTAGTTCTATCAAATGTTTAAAAATAATATCTGAATATAATTTATGAAGATATTATTTTTTAAATATTTATTAAAATTCGCGTATAATATAAAACATAGCATTAATAGCAAAATATTTTAAATATTAATAAATTCAATATTGGTATAAAACTTACGTATAAATACATGTCTATATACGTATATTTATATATATATATATATATATATAGATATATGTACGTATTTATGTTTTTTTTTTAATTGGGCGCGTCAAGAAATATTTTCCTGCAAAGCAAATGACAAATTTTTACACGGAGCATCTCAGATATAAAGTAATATTACGTTCAATTCCACGTTAAGAAAGGCAAATATATTTACGACAACATATTAAATGGATTCGTGCTTCGAGACATAAAACAGTAAGATCTCTGAATATATTACCGAATATAACATGCGACATTTAGATACAAAATCACCTCAACAGCGAATAGTTAATAAAATAAGTGTAATTTACTACTTGTGTAATATGTAATTCTTATAACCTAAAACATTTTTTAATTTCTGGAAGCACGAATCAATATACTCTAGTTTGCTAATCTTAACGTAAACTTGAGAAATAATTCTGGGCCCGTTATGTTTTGAATAATCTTTAATAGTTAAGTGTCAATTCTCAGCATCAAATTTGCCAAAGTTTTTTGTTTGTCTATGATAAAAAACATTAATTTTGAAAATGTACGATTATTTCAAAGTAATATGTACTTTTGACATTAGTGGATTTTAACAAAAAAAAGTGTAATTTTATATTCACAAACCTGCAGTGATAATACATTTTGGAGCACTTTTTCATGATTTATAATTATTTACTTTCTGCTTAATAGTAAATGTAAGGTTGATAAGACAAAATTTGATAATTATATTAAACAGATGGAAGAGAACTACAATTTTAAGGTAGTTAATATAAATCTATAAAACATAAAGTAAAAGAAGCAGGAAAAATCATTTTGAACTACACATATCTGTAATACTTTTTGAAATCATCTTCAAGCTATTTAATTCCGTAATATTTTATTGCAGCTTTACCATATACAATTACATTTTTCAGTGTTGCTTTTCTTATTCACGTCTTAAACATTATTACGATATATTTTCATTTTAACCTGCATATTTGCACGTTAAGAAAATTTTTACTTGTGGTAAATTTTAACGTAAGATATGACTGTTTACAACAGTGGTAGGGATAAACTATTAGACGCAATTTAGAAACTAGAAAATTTTAAATTACCATGCTCAACCGAGAGCAGTCTTCATCAGGCAAGGTGGCACGTTTTCATTTTAAAGTATTGTTGCTCTAATGTATTATGATTTTCAATTAATACGATAATACCTTTATACATATTTTAGGTTAATATATTAAAAATCACCTTTTTTCATTATATTCTACAAATTTTGAACATAAGTTATGACGGTTTACAACACTGGTATGGATAAATAGTGGATGCAATTTGATTACTTACTGATATAATATGTCCGTCTGAAACCATTTCACGTAGAGATATAAAATTCGGCACAGCAATAAAACCTGTTAAACCGCTCATACACCAGTAGCTAACACTTACTAACTATTATATTAACATTTTCAGGGGAAACAACTTAAGCGCACGAAATTTTTTTTTAATTTTATTATATGAAGGATATTTTTTATGTAATGCTTATATGGGTCTTATAAATATATTTCGTCATAATTTTACGTGGAATGTTTTCCGTGACATGCTAAAAGATATGGTAAACAATTTCCTCACCCTTTTTTGCAGAAACTAATCTACCTAAATTTATGAAAATATAAAGTTTTAAGAAACCTGCGTAAAAGTTTCAAGAAAACTATTACGATTATTCTAGTTCTTATAATTTTGAAAATATGTGACATGCTTTTACGCCATTAGCAATATATTTACGTTGTAAAAAGTGCAAGTAAAACAGATATTTGATAGGTTTTTTATCTATGAAATTTCTGTATGTTTACACCTGGCTGAATATTTAGAAAACATTAAAAACTCCTCACTTTTCAGAGTCAAACTTTAAGTTACCCGAGTAAATGCCAAGCTGGTTGACCTAGTTATTGGAAGCGGTTCGTGCGTCTTCTTTCATTTTACGATAGTGGAGTGACTCTTGATTTTTATTAACAAAGGTATTTTAAGAAAAAATTTGATTTGAAATTTATATTGGACTCTGCTATAATTTTCTAAATTACTTTTATTCAGTGAACGGTGTATATTTTGACCATTGAAATACGTTCGCTATCAGCCCAGGTTTAATTTTAAAATGTGTTCGTATAAATATGGAGAATGGGTAAATATGCATCAGAAAATAATGCATTAAAGGAAATTTAAAAAAAAAATACTTCTATTTCAGTATTATTCAATCGTTAGTTAAAATACATGTCATTTTAAAAAAAATATTGTTATTTTATTGAAACAATTTTAATGAAAATAACTTTTCACACAATAATATTTTAACTTTCATTTTCAGAAATTGCAAATAAATTACAATTTTGTTCATTCAAGGAATTTTACTGAATTTTACTTTCTAATAAATAAACCTAAATATAAATATTTATTATAATTAACAATTTAACTTCTTTTATTTTTTTTTGCATTTTCATAATTCTATTTATAATTTTAAATTTACTTTCTTTTAGAGAATTACAACAATTGCAACGTACAATTACAGATTCATTTAATGTTAATTCTCGATTAACATTGAGTTTCAAAATATTATTAAAGTTATACACATATATTTTATTATCATAAAAAGTTACAAAGTATTGTATTTTTTCTTTAACACTAAATAATTTTTTTTGCAATTTATTGTTTTGAAGAAAAGTTTAGTGTGGGTAAAATATTATGCAAAATATTCCTATACATTTAATTAATGTTCAATCACCTGGTCAGACAAGGCTTGAAAACGTGTTAGATTTTCCAACCGGTTTCATCTCAAGTACAAGAAAAAGTTTTGTTTGCTTTTGATAAAAACATTTCTCCAAGGGAAACTGTTTTAAAATTCGACAATGTAGTAGACTTAATGGTCAATGAAAGATGTTTTAGTTTTCAATTAAATCAACAGTTTTTGCGCCCATCGCATATCTTGAGTTAAACTGAATAATGTTGTTAATAAAATGTTCTGTGTCAGTTTGTTTTTCCAAACGAAACTTTTAGAAATAAACCGCTATTAAAATTTAAAAACCTTTGATGTTTAAACCGGTTTGAGCTCTGTCTTCTAACTTTATACATTTTTCAACAATATAATATGTATCTCTGGAAATATCTGAAATTATAGTTACATAAAATATTTACATTCTAAATGGAACTCTGTGATCATGATAGAGTTGTTACAAAAAATTTATTTCTTCAAATATTAACCAGTTCTAAGCTTTCCCTACAATCTCAATTATGTTACAATACTGTCCGGTATCTATTTTTTGCGGCAATGGACAAAGTCTATCGGCCGTTATAAAGCAAGTTTATCTAATTTAATTCTAACTAGCTAGCAAAACTATACTATATTTCTAACTAGCTAGCACACACTATTTAGGTGGAGAGGCGCGACCGGTAGGTTCGAGACCTCAAGTGGGCGTTCCCGAGAGGCCGCTCTTGCTCGAGAGGCGATCAACGATGATTTCGGTTCAATTGCGCCGGCGACCGGTCAGCGCAAATACACTTTATTTAAAGAATACTCTATTTAATTTTCCTCTAGCTTCACCTGCGGGTTTCGTGTGAAGGGTTTTAAAGTATGTTGTATGTGGAAATAAATGAAAATATTTGTTTGACTTTATTTGCAAGTGGAGACGAGGCCTCTTTACGCTTCTTACACTTGTTTGAACTAACTGTATTTCTCTTGATACCTGTCTCTCGACGCAAAAATGGTATATCCTTAGATCTGGCAAACTCTCGTTGTAAGATCAGAAGTTGGAAAACTTATCACAAAAGTAATTTTTTTAAAGTAAGACGATACGTAGCTTTGCTAAGCGAAAATTGTGAAGTTAACAACGTGCTTATTCATTTAAAATAAACGTTTGAGTTAAATTAATTATATTATTATAAAAACTATGATATGTCTTATATTCAAAATAGTTATATTTTGGCATCGTTATGGTAAAATTACCAGATTCATAGTCAGAAAAAAGTTCGTGTAATATTTGGCCCTTTTTTTAGGTTCCTTCTTGTTTGGTTATCCGTCAGCCCGTTTTTTTGGGCAACCTATAACCTTGAAAGTTAATAATGGGCGGATGAAGTGGAAGGAATGAAGAAAGGCATAATTGGGATCTCATGACACAAGTGAAGAGACAAATTCAAAATACATAGAATAGAATTTTGGGTTTGATTAAATTGAAATACTATGTATCGTTAAATATTTATGAATATCTAATTACATACGTAACACAACGAATGTTCAGTGCATAATTAGATATATATAAATATTTTGCGGGCGACTTCGACTCGTGCTTGACAAATTTTATTATGTCATTAATTATAATTTAAAAGTACACCCTGACAGTATTTAAATATTTTTTTAAAAAAATCTTAAAATTTATGGTATAAGGGTTTAATACAAAGTTTACACTCCTGTTAGGGCAAACTGGAATAACCTAATTGTATAGACAATTTTAATAATATTCACTCTAATCTTCAAGAGATTGCTTATATTTTAATAAATTTTATGAAAAGCAGTAAATTAAAAAAGTGATTTCTCTCAAAATTCCTGAACTTTGGTCTAAATTGATTAAAACAAATAAATAATAAAATAATAATATGGAAACTGGGAATTACTTTGTTTTAAGGTAAAGTATTTTAAACATATTATGAAAAAAATATTAAAACAAATGTTATAAATATATATGTTCTAATTATAATATAACATGTTATAATTAAAACATATATTTATATCAGTAAGTTTAATGCAGAAAATTTCAAATGTTATGAACTTACACATGTAAAGAGATTGTTGCGTTTATTTCAAAATTGATGTACAGAGGTATTATTGATTATGAGTAAGAAATGTTTATTCTAGAAATAGATATTGAAGGAACATTAAAACTATTTAATATGAAAAAATATTTTTAGTTCTAAATACAAAGGGTCTATTCCTAACAAGATACAATAGTACCCGGCCCAGTAACAGTCTTTTAGGAAGTGCAAATGTATAATATTATCTTTATTCTTGAGAAGTCATGCATCCTGTACAGTTAGTTGACGTCGAGCAATATTTGACACCGACACTTTACAATCGAAGTAAAAATAAAACTATCACTAACGCGCCGTTATTTTACGTCATTTAATAATGTAAAACCTATTCTTAATTAAAATACTTTTTTTTGGATTGGTATCATATAAATGCAAGTCGTTATATCAGTAAGTATAAATGTTAACCGTAAATTTAAGAGATAAAAGCTGCTCAGTTCTTGCATTGTTTGTCAGGGAAGTGTAAATGGTTTAGATAGAGCTTTACGGCTAGACTTAATGAATCCTATAGTTATTACAACATTACACTTGGCAGAGACTTACACTTGGCTTGTTGTCTCTCTATTGTTTCGCCATATGATGAGACCCAATAAGCCATGGGAATTATCCTTTTACGTAAATGTGTTTTTTAGACTGTAAATATCAGAAAATTATTCACAGCGGCTAAAAAAATGTTGGTGTATATATAAAATTCAATAGACCGTAAATACTGTCTCTTGGTCTTTGTTAATTGGTGGTATACAATAATAGACAATTTTGGCCAAGTAATGTTGTAAGGAATAAAATTAATTAAATGTTCGCCATCAATGTCTACGTTCTAGACGTTGATGTAAGCTTGATCACACGAGAACACTAGACCCGATATCAATTAGAATATAATTGGAACTAATTGCCAGGCTCTTATATGTTGTTATAGTGTATGCCTGATATATACGATATTGTTTCCAATAGATGTTGGATAATATCAATTTCATTTGATTTTCAGGAGCTTAGTTTTAACAGGTTTCAATTGATATACTAAGTTGTGGCTGGATTTTCTAATTACATTGCTAGTTCAATAATTTATATTCAGCAGAAATATTTTTCAGTAATAAATATAGTCATATTAATATATTCTATTACTTAGCCAAATTTAAATTTCCTTCGTTTTTTCATCTTTTCTTTTGAAATACGGAACTTTAAAAATTAAGCAATTATTTTCTGAAGATGATATTACTCTCAGCAAAATCATTATTTTTAACTTCTTTAAAATAGGTTAATATTTTCATTTAGGAAATATTATTACCGGGCGGTCGCCCAGTTGCCTAAAATCGACCGTAGTTCATTAAATTTTTAAACTTGAGGTTCGTTTGCCAAAGACTATACCTCTATAATCATTGGAAATAGTCTTTTTTAATATTGTTCTATCACGTTAGTTGAGAGAGTGTACAAACACGTCATTAGCGTGTTGTTTGCCTAAATTCTTCAATACCTATATAAGTTATCAATTAACTTAAGGCTAGTAACAATTGAAAGAAAAACGCAACCACGGCTTGTAATCGTATTCATTTTTGATAAAATTCATTGCTAGTTTCATTTCCATCAAGTTATTTTTTAAACAAATAAACGTTAATAAAAATGAGACATGGAAGAGGTATAAGATACGTTGTTTAATCTAACACTCCTCTGTGCGCACAATTTACTTAAAAAGGGGTGCACAGTTTTTTTTCACATATTAATATATATATATATATATATATATATATATATATATATATATATATATATATATATATATACATATCAATTCTAGCTTTCTGCACACCTTCACAATATAAACTTTAACTATGTGAAATCTCACATTTCTCTGTGTGCGTAATATGTTTAAAAAGGTGTACATTGTTTTCTCTTTACGCAATAATATATAGATATGTGTAACAAAGTTGAATATAAATAATATATCCTCTTAAATGTTTACCTTACTGCTTACAGAACCCTTAGAGTGTGAATTCTATTTGTTTACTGGAAGATTTTGTTTTAAAGTTAATGGCTTATTCAATTTTTTTAAAGATGTCACCATTAAGATATAAAAATACCGACGATAATTTATTTGAATAATATTTTTACTTAAATATGGTGAAGACAATTATAAAAATTTCAAATTAGAAAACCGTTAATATAATATTTTAAAATACACCCGTTTACGTCAAGTTAAACATGTAAGTTATATTGAGTACATCGTATAAATCGTGCTTAAAATTACTCAGCTGTTTCAAATTAGCCATTTCTATTGACAAAAATATATCGTCTTACCGACTTTTTGTAAGTAAGAAGACACTCTAGCCTCACGGCTAAATTTCAAAGCATCTTTTAGTTTTACCTTTTTTTGTAATGGATCTAAAATTGTAGACTGTCGGCACATCGGACCGTACGCCCATTTGCGCCCCTAAAACAAAAATCGCTGACCTAGAAAACCACTGAACACTTTTACAGCGAACTAGCGTCGATTTCTCATCTGAATCTAACCAGCTATATGAACGGCGTGTCTAGACTGTATTGTACTTATATTCGGCACAAGGAATCGATAGAACTTAGACATTTGGTGTGATTAAATTTTATTTATTGGAGCACATCTAATTAAAAGAAATTACTGAAATGTAAACTTTAGCACATGTGGCCATGACTTAATAATTATTCATTATCACTTAATAGTTATTTATCACCTATGAATAAAATACGTTAGAATTTTTTTACTAACGCCCAAGTAAATAAAATAAATACTAAAAAAAAATTATTGACACTGTTGTACTGAACGATTACATATTTCATAAAGAATATTAATACAGATAAAAAATAGAAGTTTACCACAAACAGACTTGTGTGGTTTAAAATTTTATAGCTCTTGATTATTTTTGCATATGCGTATTCGATTACTAAAACGAACTTAATATTTAAAAATTTACTTTTTCTCTGCCTGTACGAACAGATTTAACACTGAAGTTATATCGATGTGAGCTTTTGATTCTATTTAGCACGTCTACACGATTTCTTTTTGAAGCTGTGATACCCACACATATATGTCGCATAGCCTGAACCTAATGTACATCTATTATAAGGAAAATACGCATTCAAATACAGTGGAATCTGGAAATCGTCCTGTTCCGAATCAAGTAATTGCTTTAGTCTTTTATCAAATATATATTTCTAAAATATGTCTGTTTTCTATCTCTAGCTCTATCTCTAGAGCGCCATCCAAGATGCAAGGACAACATCAAATTCATAGGGCGCCATCTATGTTGCAGTAGCCAAACACCTCTTGATGAAAAGTTTTAGACGCAGCTATAGTGCAGGAGCAAATATTTCTATTGTACGTGTTTCATATCTTATTTTTATATGTTTTTAATAACCTCTTTCCAATAAATTCAAAAGTTGTGGGTACATTTAATTCTCACTGATCATAAAATACGTAAACTGTGGTCTGCAGCAGGTGATTTAGCAAATTAATACCTTGGAAAAATACAGAATTTCTATATTATGTCACACACTGATGTGGCAAAAATTTTATGACCAAACAAGAGTTGGAAATTATTGGGTACAAAGAGCAAAATACTTTTTAATACAAGATTAAATTATTTTTCAATTTAATTTTTTCATGAATAGGTCAACAATAAATCTTTCACATACGTCAAATTCTTACAAACTACAATGTTTTAAGTGTATAAAAAACATCAACACTCTAAACGTAGTAGCCAAGATTAAGGTTAAATTTTACATAAAACCCGTGTACTTGAACTATTTCATACCTTCGATTGCTTCTATTGAAGTTCTTTTTAGCTTCAGTTTAATTTTGAGTCCCATATTAGACTTTAAATGTCACATGTGGCTGAGCTGCCCAGTCGATAAATCTTGAATGCGACGTTCGTGATTTATGGAGTTGTTAAATATGTGAAATGTTAAATAACTTTATTCATACCAGGCAATTTATTTCATTGTGACCTACCGTGCTGCCTGTACCTGGCATATGGGCTTGCATGTCAAAATAAATATTTTAGTATGACTGTGGCTATGTTGCGTCTAGATTTTATGTGTAGATACGTATATTTGTTTTGTTATTAGTTCTACGTTGCAACATTCCAAATAATCAAACCATAGAGAATTTCACTAGAAATTTCATCATTTTTACTAAACTTTGCAAAGCAACGATGCCTTTCTTCCCTTTTTTAATCTAATCCATTTTATATGTTTAAATTATTAATGAAAATTTTGAGAACAACACGACGAAAAAGAAAGAAAAAAAATTGACGAGCTTACATCAATCTTGAAATTAATTTAGAACAAGTTTTTCTGACAGATCCTGTAATTTATCGACTTTAAGTTTGTTCGTCCCATTTCAATTTTTCAGTTGAAACAGCATTAATTTAGTCAATGGCTTTCTATTAAGGTAACTTCGTCAAATGACGTTTGAGTCATGAGGTTTATTTATACAAATTAAAGTAATATTTCCGCAGGTCGATTTCATCTAGCTATTCGACCTAGTCTCTTTCAAATACGTACATAATGAATGTGAACGTAAATGATGCTGACAAAAAGCGAGTCGGATTCAATTTGCGAGAATTTTCTACTTACACCATTTAAAGTTAAGTGTATTTTAGCAAATATATAATAGTTTCTGAATTTAAAGAATGTGGCTTGGGAGGCAATAATGAAATTTAGTTATTTCAACTAAACTATATTTATTTTTTTATTTACTACCGCAAGAACAATTCCTTCCAGTCAGCTACAACAACAAATTCTCAAAATTTACTTGTTTGGTAGATTGTAAGACATGTTTTAATATAAAAACTCATGCATACATAAAAATATAAAGTAAACCTTATTAAATGAAAGTAAATGTAGGTCACATTTAAATTAAGCAAAAATTTATTTATGATTATTTTCTAACAAAAACTGACAAGTATTACGATTGAAGAGGGAAACAAGAGGAGTGCAGGAAGAAAGACTAGGATTAAAGAGAAGTAGGACTTTTTCAATTGGTCTTTGAAAACGTATATCTAGCAGTAACTAAAAAAAAATTTGCGCGCATAAAAGTCATTTTTAACGGTCTTCCGTTCAAAAAAAAATTGACCTTCTCCCAGTCAACGAAAATATTTAACCGTCTTCTATATCAGAAGAAAAATGTTTATAAATCTATTTGCACTCGATTCAACTTTTTAGAGCCCTTCAACTACAAGTAAGATCTGCCCAAGTAGAAAAAATTTTTTAAAAAATTTATGACATAAAAACTTTGAAATTATTTTTCTTCCTGTGTAGTTGAAGAGCTCTAAAAATATTGGTGGAGTGCAAGTACGTTCATGAACATTTTTCCTTTTATTTAGAAGATGGTCAAAATATTTTTGTTGGGAGCCCGCCATTGTTTTTTTATTGAACGGAAGACCGTTAAAAACCAATTTTAAACTTATCAAAATATTTTTTTCAGTTATCATTCGATGAAGGTAAATAAAATTTTTACTTTCTAGTCAAAGAATTTAATAAATTGTTTAAAATTTCTGTTTCGATTCTGAGACGTATTTTATGTTAATAAAAACTATAATTTTTTTTGCAATCTTCTATTACGTAAGTAAATATTTAAATAATACTGACCCAGTTATTATATCATTCACGCGTATAGTACTTACATGAGCCTATCGCCTCGCGTAACGCACGATAGCTATCGTTTCATACAAAATGGACGCTCCAAAAGGATGCTTTCGGGCATCTTTGGACATAGACCGTTCTGATGTAGAACGAATTTATTTAATACAGGGTTCCGCGTTAAGGAAATATTTTGACAATTTGATGAATTTCAAATGAATGTGTTTCACCTTTATCAGGCACTGGGCAGGAATTAAAGAGTTTGGAAATGTTATGTAAACTAGAACTATATACCTGGTTTTGTAAATTATTCGGCGTGTTTAATTCGCCAAAGGGAAACTAAATAACGAGTTAAAATGCGCAAGTACAGCTGAAGATATATTTCATGTTACAAAGTGCAAAGTATTGTTATGGCTGCTAATTATTCATATCTTACATGTTGAACAGTTACATAAGATCATTTTATGAATTTATGTAAAATGTATTTTAATGTAAAATGTAATTAAAATTGTTGGCGTTGAAAATACAGATGCGTATTGAATTATGCTCTGCATTACTAAAGTTTTAGGTATATTTTCTGCAGTCATATGGTTTGTTAAATTCGTAATAAACTAAACGTTTATCAAAATGGAAAGCAACACTCACATTGCAAATTAATATTTAAGCCAAAGTGGTTTAAGACTTGAAATGCAATTTTTATATTTATAAACTTTTATAAAGGATTTGTAGGGAAGTTGATTTCTTTTAAATTGTTTATTTATTTATATACACAAAACATTTATTTATTTATATACACAAAAATTGACGAATTTAATTAAATTCGAGTTAATTAGTTTTTAACAAAGTTGAAAACTATTTTAGAATGTTTCTGTGGCAAATTCTGAAGATGATTTGCATAATAATTGAGAAAATTATATTAACAAATTCAGACCGATTCAAAATTAATTTCAGGCTTGCATTTCATCGGATGATATTTCTTAAGAAAATTGTACTGGGTCATTTCGTAACAATAAATTAAAAAAATATCAAGTGCGTTTAGGACTCGCGCTGTTAAATTTTTTTTATCCAAAATGAAAATAAATGGAAAACCTAGAAAATCGGTTTTTTATAACTTCACGTAGAATTAAAAATAAATATTTCATTTATCTGGTATATAGGATCTTCCTTCCCACCAAATTTTTAGATTCTCAGTTAACGAGAGGTTCTCTGTAGTCAGCGATGAGATGAATTAGCAATAAATTACAAAGTAAGATATTCGGAAATCCCAATTTTTTACTTCATTCAGCAGGAATATTTTTAACAACGATCTCTTGTAACGTTTTTAAATAAACTAATTATTCACTAGTGTAGGTATTAAGAAATATTTTTAACGAAAAATGAGACATCTGCGCAAATTGTTAAGTCTAAAATATCCTTAGGATATTGACGTATTTTATTAGTTTCTTTTACCTGCTTTTATGAAGCTGTAGCCCGAAAACAAGAACATGTATAATATATGCAATTTGATGATTGTGACAAAAGAAATTATGCAAGATTCTGTGAATTAAAACTCTGATTATTAATATTTAATTGAAATAAATAATATATATACACTACGTTATCGAGTAATATTTCGACCACGATATCCTTCGTTGTCTATTATTTCATTTTGTAAATAATTTCTTATTTGTTTTATTTATCTGTAAATTTAAAGTAATTGTAATATTGTAATAAATGTAATTTAAAATATTATTATCAATGTAAAAGTCGCACTCTCTATTAGGCTGTTTGTAAAACTAGTAGGATCAATTCGTTGATATTTTTAAGTTTAGGCTTATTTCATTTAAGTTTACATTTTATGAAATATGTATCACAGTTGATTGGTTATACTTGTACCATGTGTTGATGAAATGAAAGCAGATTTCTAAGAACTAAAGGTAACGAATGATATGCACTTATGAAGACCTGTTTTCAAATAACCTCTGAAAGTATTTGTGTTTGTTTTTTAACTTTGTACGTAAATTATTTTTTTGCAAATGAGTAATACTTATTGGAATGGAACCTTTTGAATGAAGAGATAGTCTTAAGTAGTCAAGAGGAATCAAAGTAACTATTTTTAATTGTTTTAATTTGAATCGATCTACATGTGATTAATCGATATAATGTTTACCCAAAAATAAAACAATTCAACGTAGGAAAAAGGAAACTTATGAAAATATGGGAAAGATACTTTATGTTTACGTTCTCTTTTAATATAATATTTTTGTTATTGATCATATTTCTAATTAATAACCCCACTTATCAACAAATTACATTTTTAAAGTTCCGTAATATGAAACTTAAAAATTACATTTTTGAGTTTCATGTTATAGAAACTAAACTAACGATTACGTAACTAATTTCTTCCAATATTATTAAAAGGAAGCCAAGGTCGATGTTTTTATATAAAAATTTCTTGTTGCCACGTAATTTGCGTGCATCTTTTTGTTTATCCAGTTTTTGGCGAAAATCACGTGAATTAATATTGTTTAAATATTAGTAACAATTTACTCTAAGTAACATAACGCTGAAAATTTAATTAAAGATAATTTTGAAGTATTTAAGTGATACAAATATAATAAATAGAAATATATATTACTATTAAACATCATAAATATGATATGTACCTCATTTCACTTTTGGCACCATGCCATATATACTGGGACACTAAGGCGTAAATATTGAGTCTGTGTGTATATGTAGATGTATATATATATATATATATATATATATATATATATATATATATATATATACATTTAAACTCTAAGCCACGTGTATTGAGAGTCTAATCTGTATAAATTATTATTAGATAAATGTCGAAATCCTCCTCAATATTTATACGTGTGCAAAGAGATAGACGGATAGAAATGTCACAAACAGCCGATCAATCTCTATATTTGTTTATAATACTCTGAAACCCATCACCGAATTTCCTAGTGAAACACGAAATTTTCATAACATAATTATGTCCATTCTTCTATCACAACTTCACACATAGTTCTAGGTTTTGTATATGAATTTATGGAGGTAGAGGATCTTGAACAATATTTAGGAAAATTGGAGACACTATTTTATTAAAGTCCTTTTGCCTTTTTAAGTTTGTAGCCTCGTTCGCCAAATATTAAAATTCAAAACGAAGTAAATTTAAAAATAATTTTAGAAACACCGTTATAAAAAGGTTAAAAATTCTGTGTACTAGCAATTGATTCCTAATTAAAATTATTTCGGTTAAGCTCCCTAAACTATATTAGGAAATATAGACAACTAATATAACCAACCTATTTTATATGTTCTACTACATTATATGTGAACTTACTTTGTACGTGCACCTCTTTTATAGGCGTGTCTATTTTATACGCGTACCTATTTTACACAAGTACTTATTTTAAACCTATAGAAGGTTTTAAACGCATTTATTGAGTTTTTCCTATCGTCCTGAAATAAACATATTTTTTCCTGTTTTTTTTATTTATGAAATTATGTATAATTATCCACAAATATCTTGTTTTTGTTCTCCAAATCTTTGTAATTATTTATTAATTATCATATTCATCTTAAATTGTAACTGAATCTATACATATATGTTTTTTTTGACAATATCTATTACTAACTTTCCCACTAAAATTCTTTTCTGATTTCATTTTCAGCTCTTTCAATTTATGTTCGTCCATATTCAACAGTTTCCACAATTTATTACAACACTTAATTCTCGGTACACTTTTATGCACGACCACTCTCATCTTTTTGGTAATAATTTTTCATCAAGCTTTAATAATGTCAATTAGACTTCAATATATATTGAAAAAATATTGTGCAATCACTATGCCCGACAACTGATTGAAAACCTTAAGATAAATTTAAATATACATTATAGGTATACATAAATAATTTATATCTACCACCTATATTTAACAAAAAAGGTCCTTAAAACTTATTCATTTGATGAAGAGGGAAAATATACTTGTCGTTTAACGTATTTATGAAGCGAATTCGTGAAACAATTTATTTGATAATCATTTTAATTTGCAACAGGTAAAATTATCACGTATTTTATAATCATGTCTTTAATGGAGTAAATATTATGTGACTTAAATTTTTTTTTTAAAAGAGAATAAGAAAAAGAGCATGAAGTATCATCTCGTACTGATGAACCATATTAAAAATATTTCCTTACGTAATAAATATCTAATAACTTATCAAAGATTTTATTTACCTTGTTATTTTCTGCTACTTCATTTACTTATATAGGTATTTTATTAAGGCGCCGTTATTTTTCTCCTATTATAAGGTTACCGTCTTAAAAGTATGTTTGACCGCAGTAGAAATAGTTAACGTCTTAGTTTTAATTATAAACTGAATAGCATCGAACGTTTCGACTCTTTCTTGTCATCGGTTCTTAAGTTCATCCATTTAATTTTTACTGCGTATTAATTAATATCAGTAACAATTTCGAGTTCCTTAAAAATATAATAACAAATAATAGTAAATATGCTTTAAAGAATTTTTGTTAATAGGTTAACTAGAAATGTATTTAGGCCATTTAATCTTATTAGATAATCGATAAAATGAAACGTGTACAAAAGTAGTCAATTATTAACTTTTGTAGCGAAGTTATCCAGAATTTAAATGAATAATTGATACGATATCGTTTCAAAATTTTTCAACGTATAATATAAATATTTCTAAAAGACTGTTCTTACTTACACCTGCATTTAAATATTTCCTTTATATACGTCACGGACCGGAAAACCGCAGCTCGCTAAATAAATATAAATACCTTAAAACGTTATTACATAAAAGATGCTTTTCTTTCTTCAAGTTTCTCGCGGTATTAGGCTAATCTTGCTTATAATGCGTAGGTTCGGTCTGTACACATGTATCTACGTAAAAGCTATGTAGCTATAAATTTCTCTTCGTGTGTAAAATATCAATTAATAACACAGCAATTGCTTATAATAATGGCCAGGGTCCTGCTAATTAACGACTATTTTATGGTCTTGTATCCGAAGTTTTGTTTACAATTTATACAAAGTGACGGGATTATTATATTATTATCCTGCGTTATTAGAGTTTAATGGACCAATAAAGTTAATTGACTAACAGTTTATAGAAAAATCCAGTGTGAGGAGTATGTGTTCAATTACTGTTATTATTATCTTTCTTTATCGTGGATGAAGTTTTAATTTAAAAAAAAGTCAAAGTAATTCAAAAACGATTCATCTTGATTCATTACCTATATGTTGTTTGATTATATCTTGTCTGAGTTGGGAAATAGATTTATGTTATTAGGATACGCGGTATTAAAATATTGTTTATATTTAAAGAGAGAAAAATATTTATATCCTAATATTTCAATCTCCTCTTTACTGTAACATGTTTATTTCCGGTTCTTTAAATGCATGTTGACGATATTCCTGTAATGGGAGGATTCGTTCGTAAAACGAAACAATTATTAGAATTATTCTTCGCAATTTCATTTCCGCATATTCTTCAAAAGCGAAAGTAATATAACGTTCGAGACAATAATACTGGAATGATGTTTGTGTTTCATTATTCAATGAATGGTATTTAGCGTGCGATGACATCTATTTACACTTGTTAATTTAAAATGTTCACTGTACGAATTCACCCTGAACTATGTCCAATTTTATACATACATAATAGTATTACTAAGACCGACAGCTTATAAATGAAGCTCAAATTAGTTTAAATAAAAAATTGCTTTTCGTAGAACGAAACAATGGCTAAGCAAACTAGATATGGATGGATGGGCTGGCGAAGAATATTTGGCATTTGAACGAAGGGCATTTGGAACGTTAAATCCAATAATAATTATTTGTGTTTATTTAACTATTATCAGACGTTGAGCGTAGAAGTGCTCTGAATTAATCCACTGATAATCCTCATTGTACGAAGGGCAGTCCGCATCTGATCATTTTTTATGTACGATTTAATATAATTTTATCAATCGTTTAAGGTTTTTGCATTATTCCTATCCCTATAATGATTAAAATCAAATCGAGTTTAAGGTTAGGGAGAAGCAAATATACATGGTATATAAATGTAATTAAAAATATTTGAGATAAAATTACTCTTAAAAAAAGTGAGAGGCCCTATAAAATATTTTGTCAAATTCAGACAATTTAGTAACAACACAAAATAATAAAATTTTCCTTAGCGGTAAGATCTTCTAATTTTAACAGTAAATATATCAATTATGATGTATTTACATGCTGACAGTATGGCCAGAGTAAATATCTACGCATGAGTCGTGCCACGATTAATTGCACCTCTATTAGAGAGATCGCTTGAGACCATTCATCCGCTTTTGTGTCTCACGGCATGGCCGTAAATTGGTTTCTAACAATGGTTTGCGGCATCAACTACTTTTGGGAAATGTGAAATATGTTAAATTGAGTGCGAAATTAAGTAATATTAGATTTCTACAATCAAATTGATTATTTAACTTAGGAATATTACTTAGGTAGTATCATCATGAAAGGGGAATGTTTCTGCTGGTTTATTTCGTTAAATTGCATTTAATTATGTGTTTTGTGAAATATACCAGCTGTCATATTTACCAGCTTATGCCCGCTTCGGTAGCTAATTGCCTATGTCAAAGGTCCCTGAGATCTCATATCTACTTCAATATCAATTTGTTCAAAAATATATGTCACTTCAATATCGTTCTTCTTTATTCCCCAATAGTTCATTTCGTGATTTTTATTATGTTGGAAGTATTTGAGAACATTTGCATTTACACAATATACATATCTGAATAGCGCCATCTGTTATGTTATGTTTTGATACGGTTTGGACCCATTTACGCTACATTTAAATTTTAGAGCTCAGTCGACCTATAACATGATTCATATTAATTTGTTGGGACATTCATTTTGGTTTTTTGAGCACTTGATTTAAAAAAAACATAATTTATTTGTTATCAAATTTGTTATTCTGTAAAGAGTATATCGCTTTTAATGTTAAGGCGGTATTAATTTTGAGTAAAAATGTTTAAGTAAGTGTTATTCCGTGTAGAGAAGACAATAAGACAAAGAAGACAATATATATAGATTTATATTCTTCAATATAAATTTATGTATCAAAAACATTAAATATATACCTCGTTTGATGTATTTTAACAAGCATTTATTATTTTCACTTCTATGGAACTCTGCATGCTATGGGTTTTAGCTCAGATCATAATTTTTTTTATGTACATACTTTATTTATACATGTGGCGGATAAGGCCGACAATATATTTACGTTGTCAATAATTAGTATTTGACATAGCTTAATAAAAACACTATGTACCCTTAAATTGTATAAGTACCTAAATATATACGGAATCCTTGTAGTCCGATTTCTAGCAGTAACTCGTTCTATATTTTTTACTTCTTATAATTATGTTTCTGTTTTATATATTAAGATATTTAGAAATATATCATTAAGCAATTCAAGCAAGTTTCGTTTCGTAACACTACAAACTAATCACATGACGAAATTACCTTTTACAGTAAGCGTCTTGTCAATTTAATGACCATATTAAATTATTATAAAATTTCACTGATTATAGCTTTTAAGACAAAATTTTAATTTTCGTTTATTTAAATAAAATATATGTAATAAGATTAAAAGTTTAGATTTAAAAATCTTCATCATAATAGCTTTTAATAGTTGACTGTAATGGCATGCTTGTGAGAGTTATTACCGCACGTAAAAAAATCCCTCTTTACTCTGGAGCAGATAATATGAAAAAATCAAATATAACGTTATTTATCAACCAATTCATTGCTTGGATAAATACAATATTAAATTTCCGAGACACGTTCGTTATGTATTTGCTCACTGGCGTGTCTGTATCCGGGCGATAGGTATATGTGATCGATTCATTTGTAATAGTATAACTTATGGACCATTCGATATACTTAGATAAAACGGAGTATATGTAAACCATTTTAAATAAAAAAGGCTTTTCAAAAATGGGAATCACTGAATTTAAATCAATTTCATCATCCTCAACTTTATTGTAGGACGATAGCCTGTAAGGGATATTAATTTTTTAAATATTTTGTTACATATTGCATAATTTTGTGATATGTACATTTTGCAATTTTCATATAAAGCGAATACGAAATTTTCTTGATATACCTCTGAAACTATATAAAGTATGAGACTATGACATACATATAGTTGAATGAGATGAACTGACAAAAATGAAAACATATAAAAATTTCCTTGCTTTATTAACTTTAAGATTCGGTAACGGAACTCTAAGTTTTCAGAAAATAATAACAAAGTAACACATAAAACAGAAATATGTAAATAATATGCAATAAATAAAAAAGAAGTATAAAAACAATAAAATAACGCAAAATTCACGATTGGGAATAAACACAAAAATGTACGTCAGACATTAGTGAGAAAGAGTACACAATGCATGTTGGCATACGATACTGTTTATATTATGTATCGTTCCTTGATATAAGACTACATAACGGTAAATGTAGACTTATTCTAATAAAATTTCTATTACGAAAATAGTGACTGAAACTAATTTCCACTTATTCGTGAAATTAGCCAATTGTTTAGAATTGATTGGTCTTTGTTATACCACAAAAGAAATAGATATTGTACAATTAATGCAGACTTAAGAATTCTGTCAAAAGTAGAAAGTCATGATATTTTGTCAATTTGTATATTATAAGGTTTTTAATACTAAGATAATTTCAACCTTTTGTGATAAATATTTAAAACTAATCACGCTTTTATTTGACTTAAACAACAATAAGAAGACAAAATCGGAAACCGTGCCGCATTTTTTTATGTCTTTATAAAATTGGAGAAACTTTTCCATGCCTCAACGAGGGAAGTTTTTAAAATTGTAATACATATTGTGATATGATGTTAGTTTAATTCGAAGAAACTAAATTTTTAGGTAATTTTAATATATCCTCAACATTAAATAGTTTTTTATCGTATTCGAGTAATCCTGACGCTAATGTTAATTGATGTTTACTACCACTAACACCGAATCATAATTTAGTGAGTGCCGGACATCCATTAGGTCTATTTTGGTAATTCTTTTTTTTTGTTAACCAATTTATTATTTCAAAAGTACAGAATAAAAAATGTTTCTTTTCTGCGAGTAATATTTACAACTGGAAGTATTATAAATAAACGGATATAATAACTTTGTAAATAAGCGATTCCAAGTATTCTTTATCATTTGTAGACAATTCAATTATACAATTCTCTTTACGGTTACTTAGAGAGAAAGTTTGTTCATTATTTATGCCTCTTCCTATTTTGTAATTTCTATGGATGAAACTTCTCTTTGACATTGTTCTATATGAGCCCGAAACTTTACCAGTTGAAATAAATTCCTTCGAAGGACATAGACCTTTGGTAAATTCTATATTTATTGAGTGGTTCAAAAATTATTCAAACATTTTAAATTTACTCGTCACTTTCCCCGAGCAAACTTTTTATTGGAAATCGAATTGTGCACAGACACTCAATGTCACTGAGTAATAAAATTAATCAGGTGACAGGCGGTTGTTGGATTGATCGCACAGGAATTCGTTTCTGATTTTCAGTGTTCTAAATAAATTATTATTTCATAGTAACTATATAATAGGGTGAGTACATAAATTTAGATAATTGTAAGAAGAATTTCTTTGTTCTAATTTTTAAAAAGAAAAAAGTAAGGTAAGTAAGCTTAACATTATTTTCTGTGGTGGTAATTTTATCCGTATATTAATCAATTTTACCAATATATAATTTACCTTATTATTATATATAATAAATAATAATGAGGTATACCTAGTGATTTATTTCTATTTTTCTTTTATGTACATTGATATAAACTATCTCGTTTTTTAGCTTTCGTACAATTTATCAAGCCGAATTTTTCGCTTGCGTAATTTTGAAAACAAACCAATTATTAAATTATTCATTATTAAAATGGCTTAGTTATTATTTCATTTTTCATTCCATCTATTTAAATCTCTATATATTTCCTTTGTATTTTATTGGTTATTTAGGTCGTATAACATAATTTAGTTTAATCACTAAACATCCAATATAACGATATTATAAAATCCATAGCAAATTATAGTTGGCTGAATATTATCCAAAAAACATCACACACAGACACACATACATACGCACACGTGCGAATAAGCCCTACATTTACTCGACACCTTATCTAGAAATCTTTAGCGATAGCAGTATTTTGCAAAGGTTTTGACACTCTGGAACTATGTTGTACCGCAATAGATCTAACTAAATGCTCTGATTTGTAGTTCCTGTCTAAGTGTATTTCTAATTCCGTGGTTATTTAAAATTTAAAAAATTGGAAAATTTTTTTGGTGATAACATTTGCTTTTAGTTTTTAAATTATCATGATATCTTACATTACCTAGAATGTCAAGAGTTCACGAAGGGTCAAATTATATTACATTTACTGAAGTCGATACAGGTGTTTAAGGAATAGATTAGAACACATTCAAAGAATGCTTCTCTTAATTCTAACTTGGGTTATTATTGTTAATAAACTTCAGGGCACCATTCTATAAAGAGCATTAATTGATTTGGTAAAAATGTATTTTCCTGAATATCAGAATTAAACTGATTTAAGTCCAGTAATAAATTTAGATGGTTTTGCTTTATACCGACTTACCACTAAATTAATTGTTATTGGAACCACACGGAAAAAATTTTTCGAAAAAACGGAAAGACTGAGGCATTTTTAGTTAAACAAATTTAATTACTTTATAATCTTCCTTTTCCTAAAGAACTTAAATGCCTTTATAATTATAGATATTTCTAATCTATGTGTAAATGCTCACAATTCGGTTTATATTCTCTTTTAATTACCTACTTTTATATATCAACTGATCAATTAAGTTACGTTATGATCTGACTGCTTAATGCCTTTGTGTATTATATATATATATATATATATATATATATATATATATGTGTGTGGGTGTTTGTGTGCATGCATATTTACCTATGTTATTTTCTCTATTTTGTTACTCTCTTGCTAGTAACATGAGTCCAAACTTCGATGAATCCAACAGGAGTGTTTCTATCTATATTTGTCGACTTTGTCTTTAGACCCTATCCAATGTTTATGAACAAAAGACTCGTTGATGTAAATGAAACGAATTCAAACTCGATGAATTTTCTGTTCACCATTGAGGAATTCAATCACCAACCTTCAGCTACATAATCAGGACTTTGCCATCTGTGACTAAAATGTTTACAGAGACAAGTTCGTCAATCTGTCACCGGAGTCTATCAGCATCCCTGAATAGTATTTATATCAAACGAATCCATTTATTTTGAAAAAATGTCGAAACTGATCTGCAAGGCTATAAGTTATGATTTCATTTACATGAAAGAACACTTGAGCTCCGAATAAAAAACCTTTTCAAATACGGTTAAAAATTTTAAAAAAAATTTTGAAAATCTTAAGTTCCTGTTAAGATGCAAAAGTTTACAATTATTTCAGAATTTGATACGTACTAATCATTTATTGACGTAAACCACGAATCACAATATCTTTTCCGACATATTTTTCTTAGTCAAATAAAAGTCGACAGTTTCATAAAAAAATTTAAAAATCAAAAGGACGAATCAAATGAACTATTATTTAATAACTTAAAACTAGAAATTCAATAAACGGGTTAAATATCATAAAAATACACAAATGTTTAGCCATATAATAAGAATCTCAAAGAAATGACAAAGAAAATGTAAAGCAAATTTAATTTCGATTAAACTAACAAACATTTTTTTTACTAAAAACCGTTTGTACGTTTTATTTCATTTCAATGACCTTAAATTTGATGATAATTACTTTAGAGGTTGATTTCAGAAAAACTTTCATCTTCCTTTTTACACCTCAAAATTGATCACCAAAGTGAGAATTAAAATTTTTGTACAAAATATTTTTAATTGAGCCACTACTTTCCATAATCATACCAAATTTCATTAATAAACGAACTCGAAGAAAAGAATACTGTTCTCCAATATATATCGATTTTACTATGTTCATCATTAATATCTAATTAAAATTCAATCTCATTCAGTGAAAAACTAGTTTTGTTTCTGAATGTCGCAAGCCTTTGGAGTGAACATTTTCAATTATTTAAGGAGGTCACAGCTGGCTACTTATTTTTACTATGCTAATTCATTTTAATCATTGCTTTTATGAATATAATTTTAAGTATATTTTTTGTTGCATCAACTGTTGTCAACCATTTTCGATAACCTATAAGTTTTGAAAAGATTTTGCTAAGCTAATAAATAATAAAACTAATGATTTTAACAACTCCTCACCCCCCGTGTTTTGCACCCTAATCATTGCTAATATTCGAGCCCGTAAAACGCCATAAATTGTGAACATGGTAATTTTTTAATATATGGCGTCTAATAATATATAATAATCCACAAAATCTGAACTAAGAAAAAACCTTGAAATCCATTATATTTTGATGTCTACCGTCCATTGCTCGAGTTTACTTAAAAAAGGCTGTGCTTTTTATTATTGGAGTCCGAAGCAAGTTTTTTTCGTTATCTGTATCACAGATCTACTGTAACTGCTACTAAAGGTGGTGATATATTCGGATCTTTATTCTTGTAATTTTAACAAAAAGTGTTCACTTATGTGAGAAACATTCAATATAAAAAGAGTATTTACCATTTTTGCGCTGAAAAAATAAGGATCCACGGGTTTAGCATTCAGAAGGGAAACTATTCAAAATTTCGTCTACGGCTCAATTGAGGTTAAAATTGTAATTTTGAGATCTCAATTTCAAACTCTCAAATAACCCTGTTAAAATGTTATCACATTGTTATCGAATCCAACAAGAAACGGTATGTCCGAATATCATTCGTGATTCGAATAAATACAAGCCGAATGATAGAGACGGAGAAGGGTGCCCTTGTTTGGGTTAACCTCATTTTCGACGTATGGATGATGTATCATTATTTTGGCAAGTGCCTGAGTGTGCTGATAAAAGTTGAGCTCAAAGATAGTCAATGGAAGGTCGAAAATAATTTTATCCTTTATTGATAAAATGAGACATTGTTTCTTAATGAACTTGTTATTTTTAATAATATTTCAAAGTCGTCAGGTTTTTGTCCAAACACATTTAGTTTGTGGCTCCTCGACAGGCTTATTATATTTCCCGAAATGGTTGATGCAAATCAATCAAAATTGTTTAAGGTAGATATTTTGTTTACATTTTCTTACTAAAATATCAATATTTCCATAATTATATGGAAACATAGTATATCCTTTTGAATTAAAAACGGTGAACCAAAACTCGTTTCGAGAGACCTATCTTAGGATGAGTCATTCGATAGAATGCGCCGGAAATATTTTCATATCCACTGGTAATTTGTATTAAAAGTAAAATATATTTTGCTATACTTTAATTTAGATCCATATCTGTAGAATCTGTTTGCCACGCTACAAAAAAAAAATTCTTTGTGGTTTAAAAAAACCTATATAAAATCAAAAAATTATTTCTTTTAACCTCTAAAATAGATACCGCTATTCAATATTTTTTCCATTACCTCATTCACATAACATAACAACAGTTTTGTTTCCGATGTTTACCATATTCGACGTATTATGTTAAAGACGAAGGAGCAATAAGAAAATTGTGGAAACCGGCGCTGTGGCTGACAAACTCACGAAAGATTTTCCGAAACAAGTTTTGTCAACTTTGACATTTGCAAGTGTATGACTTGCAAATGTCAAAGTTGACAAACAAAGTTGACAAACAGTCTGTGTAACATTTTCTCTTCCATTATTCAGCGTAGTCGCGTGAGATATTCCGTTACAACCATTTATACGGCATTCGTGAAATCGCCAAAGCGGTGTTTTTGAAGAAAGTGACTCTAAAATGAACAAGTTTTTACTCTCCACAGAGTCAGCTTGAATGATACTTTTGGAAAAGCTCTTGGGATTTCAAGAGACATAAAACGAATTATTGTTCGCCAGAGTCACGATTTTTACTTACTTTATACCAATTAAAACACTTCCAAATAATATACATTTTTCCAAAATGTTTCGAAGAACATAATTATAGAAAGACATAATTAATGGGTTCTTCACTTAGCAACAAAAAACAGTTTTATATTTTTATATTTTCGTATCGTATTGATTGTACCACCCCTTAGTTTCGTATTATATTTCTAAATAGGAATATTAATATTAAAATAATACACTTGCAAGGTATTGAATACAATATATTATATTAATAAAAGAAACACATGGTACTTATTATAATAGTAAATTAATAATAAAATCAATCAACTTAAACTAAAAGTTAAACTGAAGAAATCTTTTAAATTATATAAGTGTACGAAATATATTATTTTCGGAATTATTGAGTTTTGTAAAAATCAGAAGAAAGGAACCGCTTATAATATAATGAACGTTTTATAATCATGAATTATTAAATTAATTAACAACAATTTATGGAACAAAAAGAAAATAAAAAATTGGTTACTATTTACAAAGCCCCAAACACACGACCGTATTGTTAATTGAAATCGTTTGAACCGTAATTTCATTTTTCTTCCAAGTTGCCGAATTCTATATGATTTGAAAACTTGGAGCGAAACTTTTTGAATTTGCTTGTAAATTAAATAATTGTTCCATTAACACGTATCTGTACTTTTAAGTAAAACAAACTTTGTATTCTTTATAAAATTAGTTTCATAAGATTAAATGACTGGATGTGAAAGCTTTTATTTTATGTGCTTTGATTTTAGGTCAAATTACCTTTACTTTATTGTGGTACCAATTGTAATCCAGGGAAGATAAAGACGCTTATGACATTGTGGATTTTCATATTTAAATTTCAGGTTCCTATTACTAGCCTTGATTTCTGCAAAAGTTTGCGTAAAAAAACTTTTTCATTTATCACTGGAATTAAATAACAATTGAATAAAAACATCCAACTAACTAAATTTTTAATTTAACTCTATTGGATTCTATGTTTCAGGACGAACAACCGCGTAACTTCATATTTTTCGTTGAAAATGAAATTGAATTAAATCAAATTATTAGAAACTTTGTAGTTATTTGCACTCGACTAGTAAAAACTTTGCTGAAATCATTTTAATTATTAAACCATAGTTGAAATGCACTTATATTTTCTCATTAGAAAATAAAAACCTATAACAATATAGTAATAAGTAAAAATAGTAAGGACTTACAATTTTAACCAAATGTTAAAGAAAATAAGCTAAAATGGGCCTGATATTGCAAATTTGAAATTTTGCTTTAAAAGCTAGTATTTTTAAACCAAATAACTTCTACATAAACAGAAAATGATATAAAAATAAAATGGAAGTTATAATCACTATACAAAAAGGAAAAAATCAATCATCGTAGAAATTGATGTTATTATATTTTCATTAAATCAAGGTTTGTTAGTAAGGAAGAAAAACAGTGGTACAAATTAAAATGAAAGTAATTACGAACGCAATAATCTACTCAATCCATTGCTTAAGTGTGTTGCCATAGTTAAAAAAAACTATTAACTGTCAGGGTCGCTCCTGATACACTTTTGAATGAGCAAACTTCTTCTTAACTTAGGCTTTTTTTAAATGATTCCGCTAATTTTCATAAAATTTGATGGTACTATTTTATTTATAGTTTCCAGTACATAAAGAAAAAAGAAATCATTAGATCTATTTAAAAGAAATCACATTTTCCTGAATGTTGATTTAAATAAAAGCTTTTATTGTCTTATTAATTTATTTTATTTACGTAATAGTACCATTTTTATTCGTGAAGTACCTAAGTTCGACAACTTAAGGACTTTTGCCGTTCATTTTTAACTTTGATCGTTTTAAAATTAATAATAAGCACGTTTCACTATTAAAATATTTCTAGGCACTTTAAAAAATTATTTAAAAGTATGTAGTGTATTAATTTATAATATTTGGAAGGGAATTTGGGTTTATTGGTCAGAGATAAAATAAGGACATTCAAAGTATATAAATCACAGCATTGCATTGTATACTTTCTGAAGTATTTCACCAACCTATAATATGAATAAATTTTCATCGTCGCAAATATAGGAAAAAAGTAACTAATATTTCTCTGCTCATAAAGCAAAGCAAAGCAGCAATTCAAAAAATATATGAAATACAGTAAGAAATAGTTTAGTTTACGAGGTGGTAACAACAAATTATTTCGGAATTAATTGTTTCAACATTTCATTGTACCTCAATTACTAAAGGAAAAAAACATTTGCTTCCACGTTACAAAATATAATGTTAAGCTGTATGCTAAAAAAATATATTTTGTAAAGTAGAAGCAAATGCTCTCTTATTTCTCTATTGTTAGTTTAACATATTTTTTGTTACGTAATCTTTAAACTTGATATAGAACAAAAATGCTCATAACAAACAAGAAACACATGAAAATCATTCATGTCCCTAAATGTGGGCGAATTTTACTTATGCAAATATTGGCTTCGCCCAAATACGTATCCAGCTGAATATAGATGAAGCTTACTCCCCCGATATCCAATTACAGTTTGGTACTAAACAAATGTTCGCGTAGGAAGAAGACAACTGAGCTTTTTATTCGTCTTGTCATTTCAATGCCAACCTTTTTCACCCTCCCAGTTTTATTAGACCACACAAGACATATGGCTTTTATTATTTTCTCCATAACTCCTGATATTAAATTTAGACCCAAAACGTCAAAGTTGTGCGCCAATAAAACAGGTACGCGGTGTACGGATTACGCAAGGGCAGAGCGATACAGATAGCTGAGCCAAATTTATTGGAAACCTATCCAAGAGCTACGGAATGCCGCCAAACTGTTTAAGTTTCATTAGAGTTCACACAATGTCATGAGTGTGGTTTATTGCGATTGCAAACGAGTTTGCGTACAAGAAATTTACTATGTACGTTGAAAGCGTTTATTGCCTGCTATAGGTTTAATAAAAGTCCTTAAGGAATTGCAATGAGTCTTGACAAAATATATTTACTAGGTTCCTGTCTATCCTCTGCAGAGAACAGATCGTATTTTCAAACTCGACATTCAAGATTTTTCAAGATTCAACTTATGAACTGGGTTATACTAGATAGATTTTGATGAAAATTTATCTGCTAAAGGGGAAGTTTACCTAAAAAAATGTGAAATAGTGGTGTAGTAGAGTAGTAGTTACAGAATCGATAGAACATAAAAAAGAAGCAGATGCCTGGCGTGACTACGGCAACATGAAAATTGGAGAATGAAAAAAGTCGTTATGTCAGAAAGACGTTCGAATTCAATCGTCAATCGTAGAAGTTATGAACACTACAAGTTATACACGCGCAGAGACGCAGAAAAAGCTAGTTTATTAAAAACACATAGATGCTAAATATTGAATAAACTATGTCACTGTCCCCAAACACATTTACTAATACAAAGCAAAGGTTATATTTTAGGTCACAAACACGTACAAATGTGTCGGTCGACCTATGATGATAATATGAGTCAATTAATTGTAGATCGATCACAGTCTGACCTTCTTCGTTTTGTGTCTAGGCCGGATAATTATATCTACTAATGGACTGATATTGATAGGCTCTATTTTGTATCGGGTAGCGTATAACTAATTCTTAAATTATATTACCGTACATGGTTACGTATTCACTTTAATGTTCGACACGATATCTGTGCTAGGTTTAATTAGAATGGTGCTCAGCTGTAATCAACATTGTAAACTATATAAACGTAATTAGTTAGACATTCAGAAAACGTTAACCATATAAGTTTAACAAAACAAGATTTATTGAACCCATAAATTGAGTCTATCATCATTTTACCTTGCATTTTGATCCTAACCCTATCTCATTAGCCGATAAATTGAAGGCTCTCAGCAAGACATTCTCGACGAGTGCTGGCCCTATTTTCGTGTATCCGGCCACATGAAATATGGAAGCGAGCTGTTCAATAAGAAAAGGCTTTATTCCTTTAGGTTTATCGTTTCGCGGCACGGAACGCTGTGGTGGCTCCTTGTCGATATCTGATCAAATATAGCAGAGGCGCACGCCCGTCCCGCGACTCGAATATAGCTGTCGCGCTCTATGCACTAACACTCGTATTTACGATCTTCGTCACGAGGTAATTGCAAATTTTGCTCGTTGAATGCATTTAAAGAACGAAATGAAGTATCCTCTTCAATCAGCAACTTCTTGCGGCGTGTTATGATGAAAAATATGGCATTGTCGCCATTTGGCCCCTGAATATGTGTGAGACAAAATCGTTTCGTAAGTTTTACACGAAAACCATTAATTATTCTGGTTTCCATTTGCGATAGCATTGTGAGTTCTAAAAACAACAAATATTATTCGAATCATTAATTTTATTTGAAGATGTATGTTGTAGGTATGCCACGGCATACAGTATAACAGTTGTATAGAAATTCGTTATTATTTCTCTTTCTTTTTTCACGTAACTGTTAGAAATTTGAATTTTTATAAAATAGGTTTTATAACTTATACAGTTTGAAAAATGCAAAAATCATTTATTTTATATAATCTATCTAAAGGTTTTAAAAGTGCGTAAAGTATAAAACGAGACTAATAAAAAAACTTATTTTATGAATCTCTAACGAATAGAATTTAGTTCGGTGTTCAGGGAATAGCTAAAATAACTTTAGTTACTTTTTCGTAATTTTTGTTGAAAATTAAAGAATATTTCTTAAAAACCATAAAATATGTGCTATGGAAAAGTTCTGGTTTAGATTGGAAAAGTGTGTATAAATTTCTCACATTACTCATGCTATGATATTAGTAACAATTACTCGTCTCCGTTGCACAACAACATATGATATTGCTCGATTCTTCAATGATTAAAATGTTTCTTCATACAACTTAACTTTGTGTTAAGTAGTATAAGTAAAACACCATCTATAATTATGAGATAATAATTTTAACAATTTTTATTTTTTTATTTTCATTTGCCATTTCATTCACTCTACACAATTAAATGAAACTACGTGATGAAGTATTATTTCTACTTTTTTTAAGTCCTTTACTACTACCTAGGTTTCATTGTATTACAACATCTTTCGGTGGGCTATTAGTAAAATATATGTTGTAATAAAACGAAACCTAGGTCGTGTTAAAGAACTTAAAGCAACTAGAAATAATACTACATCACGTAGTTTTGTGTAATAGTGAATAAGTAAGTAATGAATTTCTACAAAATTATAGCCAAATATATTCATTATACTATATTATAGCCAAATATATTTATAGCCAAATATATTCACTTTACTTTAAATATGAATTATAGAAGAAAGGAAAACTAAAAAAACTTTGTTTGAAATACTTACTGATTCAAAACTGTAATCTGAAATAATGTTGCATCTTCATAGGATGCGAATATAAATACTAACAACAGCCAGTTCGATACAAAATATTGGTCGTCGCGTGTAAGTAATATGTTTACCATTTTATTATCCAATCTCATGGGGAGACGTTCGACGATCAACACTCGTTTCTCTCCTGGCACATACAATGAAGCTTATGTCACCGAAATATGCTGTAGTAGAGGATCAACCTTATCGAATTTTGCCTAAGTTCTCGGGTCGTATGGCAGTTAATAATTATGTATGTAAATATAAGCAAAGAATAAAGTCGCGTTTAAATTTATTATTTAGTTACGATGCTTGCAAAATTATTCTGCTAGGTGATGTTTATTGAGTAACCTTATCGTTATAGCGCCCTGATGGGCTGCGAATTTTTCGTTTAATTACAGGCCTTGATTAAGAAGTTAGATGCTGGTCTGTAACGTTATTTTAGGTGTATAAATACTAGTCTTCTTGGCGTTGAATACAATATTAAATTATTTTAATAAGATATATAAAGTAGGGTATAAGGGCTTTCTTTCGGTTTAATAAATTCGATAAATTTTAACTAATTGTCACCTAAAATAATTAAGTATATGACAAAACTGACATAGGTAACAATATTGGTTTTTCAGTATTTGAATGCCATCAATATGAATTAAGGCACCAAAATATTTCTTATTTGTGTATGTGCAGTTTTCTATATTAAATCATTCAAAAGTTTTGTATTCTTAGGTGTTTTAGAAATAAATTAAGTAAGTTTTTGTTCGCTTTGCATTGTAATTGCATTCAATTGCACCAAGAAATACAAGTGCATTTCGGCAAGAAATTTTATACATTGCTTCTCATTCTTATAATTGTGCACCTCAAAAAAAAGGAACTTAAAGTAACTTAAAGAAAAACATTGTAACTTTGATTTAGAAAACTTGACAGAGTAAAAAATTTTAAAATATTCTCACATTTACTTGATTTTTAATTTGTAATATACGGTAATTTGTGCTCTTAATTAACAACAGTTTTATGACAATGAAAACTAGTCAAATACAAATGTAGCACGCGTATCGAGGTTTTTGTTCATATCGAGTGAAATTTTCTTATGATCGTCACCATAAAAATAAATTTTTAGTGCAATATACATTTATTGTCACCTAAAATATTTGAGTAGTGGGGATATATTCCATACTTAATATCTCAAACGTTATGACATTTATAATTATCGCCGTAGTATTCCCATAAACTTTGGAGGTTCTTCTAAGAATCGTGGTTTTTCATCATTTTGGTTTCAATATTTTCAGAAATAAGGGATACATATCTGAAGATATACGTGTCAAACGATACTCCACATTATATATGGATTTTAAGTTTTTTTCTCTCTACTTAATGTGCCAAAGAAAATTTCACGACAAAAATATTTTATATATATGTAATATTTATTTACATATATATATATATATATATATATATATATATATATATATATATATATATATATATATATATATATATACATATATATATTTATATACAAATCATATTCCAAATTCAAATTAAGTCAAACGAACAGACGGAGAGGTGAGTGGTTTCCGGAAGGTTCATTTATTTCTTCCGAGGTATGGAAGAAATAAATGAACCTTCATACATATATGTATATTCGTGGTGTGAAATAATTTATTTTACTCGTAATAATAATAATAATGCATTTAGCATTATGTTTTTAAGCCAATGAAAGATACAGAACGCAAAATATTTACGTTGTAATAATGAATAATAATGAATAATTTAAACGAAGTACTGAGGTTCTTTAAATGTTTGAATATAAATACCTAAATATATACAGAACTTTCGTAGTACGAGTTAAACTCGTACTGGACATATTTTAATGTGTTAAACTCACCGGCAAACAAGAATTGCTGCAAAAGAACATGTTTTTGGACCAGTATATTGAACCGGATATCCATTAATCTTTACTTTCGCCCAACGCATTCAATTCTAATCTTACAAATGCGACAGTTCGGATGAGTGGATGTTAGTTACCCTGTAATTTTTAATATCCGAACAGGTTTGTACGAAATTTAGCTTACAAATATATTTTAGGCTGTTTCCATGCATAGGCTTTTAATCCTAAATCTGGAAAGTTTCTAGAGGATAACACATATCAATTATGATATTAATTATATTCTTCAAGGTCATATATTATTATGTTTAAAAAAAATCAACCAATTTCATTTCAATTTGTATTATTTCTTACCGCGTACCCGAATTTCTAAAACCCAGCCTGGTTTCCTTGGTACAGCGTACATCGATTTCTTTCTTTTATAACTCGATCACAATGTTATTATTTACTGCCAAAAGATATTTAAATATTATAAACAGAGAAATATTGCAGCCTGGATTGACACATATACATTATTTTAATGCAAAGTAGCATACAGAAGATAGTAAACTTAATAGCAATATTTATTTATGTAGCTGATGATTTATGTTCATAGTAACGATTCAAACGTTAGTACAAATCCGAATCGAAGCAATAAATTATTTACACTACCGTAAAGAAATCAACGGACATAAGTTTTAAGTCTTATTAAAGAAACATTTAGCCTCATCTTACAAAGAAATAAAACTTAAGTAATCCAGCTATATTCATATTATATTTTTTACATGCAGGTTAATAGGTATTATAGAGGTTAAATTATATATAACACGTTTTTCAAATGAAAAATCCAAATAAATCGCGCAACATAATAAAATCTTTCCAATTACTGTCTCGACGAATGCAATTGTTTGAAATAATGGGTATTTTAGTAGACTGGGTGAAGCGCGATATCGGAGGAACGCTTACGGACTAAGTTGTTTGATGGAGTTTAACGGTTAATATGGCCGAGCTGCAAGTTCGCAAAGATCAGACATAATTTAATCTAAAACTTAATTTCAATAGACCCCGTTAAATTGTTTAGCGAGCCGTAGAGATTCGATGCCGCCGAGCAACTAAAGAATTTCAACCATAAGGTACTCCACCCACCCCACTCGGCTGCCAATGAGAGTATCGATGTTGATAATATTTGTCGTGCTCCTTGGATACATTTTGTTGCAGTGAGACTTTTTCCGTTTTTATATTTTCGAGTGAAGTTTTTGTCGTTTCATCGCATTAGTTCATCCCGCCGACAATTCATTTGTTTCTTGGGCGTGGATAAAATCGTGATATGCTTGCGCATAGTGAGGACAATGGTAAAACAAACAGAAAAAATATTATGTAAAGAAATTTTCACACAAAAATATATATGGAAGATTTTTAAAGAGATTGTAAGAAATAGAATGAAAGAAATTAAAGTGGAGTGGAATAAAACTTGATTAAAACAATAAAAGATTAAGTTGAGTGGTAGGCCAAGTGTTTTGTAGCTTATCTAACTTAAGTGTGCTTGTTATGTTACTCAGTGACACATATTTCATAGACAAATAATTACTTAACGCAGAACCAAATCATTCCAGGCATTATACGGGGGTATATTTCGGAGAGAGGTATACGAAAGGATATAGTGTAAAGCATACCTTTCTAAAGCTGGTTCTGGTAGAGCAATAGCCTGCAATAAAATTTGTAAAAAGATAAATTCTAAATCTCTACTTTACTCGACGGGATAAATTTAAAAAATGCAATGAATAGAAACATATTTGATAGAAAAATATATCTTTGAAATAGAACTAAGCCTTTGCTTACGTTTTACCGGCGCCACTACCAAAAAAAGATATCTCAGAAACTACTTATGGTAGAGCAAATTTTAGAACGCTAGATTGATATAAAAAATTATAACAACAACTCATCAAAATAGAGTTTGATGAGTTGTTGTTATAATTTTTTATATCAATCTAGCTTTCTAAAACTATAAATATGCGATTCTTAAAGTGAATTCCATTTGTTTGTTTGATTTTAGCGAATAAATTAACCTTCATTAATTTTTCTTTAAATCAATTTAACTTCTATTTGAGAATCTCATAATTTTTATATTATAAAATAAATAAAAGGAACTTCAAAACAATTGGCAATTAGGATCAATTTTCTTAGAAAAAACTGATTTGAATAACATTTTTTAAGTTTCGAATACACTAGTTATGAGGAATTTAGTTTATGTTAACGATTTTTAAACCATATCCTTTTAGATAAGAAACAAAATAAGTCGTAGAAAACTAGAACTTTCTGTAAAAATTTATATAAATTTTGTTCCGTTACAGAATTTTTAAGCTACGTGCTCCTAAAGAAGAAAAGAAATGAGTCGTAAAAATTAAATCGTCTCTAAAATGTTATATTCACTCTATTCTACGACCAAAATTTTTAAGTAACTTCTTCCCAGAGAAGAAATGAAGTGAGCTGTAAAAAACTAAAATATCTGTAAAATTATATATAAATTATGTTCTATTATAAAAATTAAAAATATTTTCCGTTTAAAAAAACCTCGGCTCGTACATCAAATGTCCTTACCTCGTTCAAAATGGACTTATTTTACATGTCATAAATCAAACATATCAATTAAAACTCTAATATAACAGGAGTGATATTATTTCATAGACGATAATTTGTGCAAAACTCAACACAACTTGATGAAATTTTCACAAATCATTTCTATGATGTTGATCAGTTCGATTGTGTGAAAAATCGCCATCATGACTATTGTGCGAGAAACTTAGGAAATATGTCCTCCAATAAATTTAATTTTGTTTTAATATATTAATTATCATTTTAAAAACCAAAGAGCAAAAATAAAGTAACGTGTTACAAGAGCTGATTATTAAGGTGTTTAAAAATTAAGTATAGTATTTATTTGTCAGTTATTATAAAATTTCTATACTAGCCGTAGCACACTTTCCCTGATGTCTGTTATCCTTATGCGAATGGCGTACGGCGTTCACCTACTTTATTATGAGGCTAATCCTCTCCTTGCTACGTCATTACTTTAGACTGTGTGGTATTAAAGTATGGTGAAGTAGCGAAAGGAATGTTTCGATTAATATGAAAGTTCTTGTTTTTAAACTTGTGATTATTTTTATATCTATGAAAGTAATCGTATAGAAAGCCTTTTATATCTATGAAATTAATATATCTAATTGAAGATAATATATATATATATATATATATATATATATATATATATATATATATATATATATATATCAATTTCATATATCAATTATGAAATTGATATATATATACACATATATATATTATCTAATGAAGATTTTTATATCTATGAAAGTAAACCTATAGAAAGTAATCAAAATATAATAGCATTTTAATTTTCACAAGTCAGTAACTTTTCTTCTAGAAGTCTTAACATTGTGAAATTTAATCTAGAATTTGGCTAAATAATACAAATTTTATAAGAGGGACGGAATAAAAACGTATTGAATACTTTTGTAAATGTAACATGTAGAGTGATCAACCAAAGCTCTTTTTTACCAGTTTTGGTGACTCTAATATCGAAGGATATTTTATTCCGTTTAATAAACCTCTATTTTTCTTATTGTTTTGGTGATTAAACTTTGAAAACTACTATTTTTATAAAATGAATAATTAAATGGCTATAATTTTTTACTATATAGAGATGAAAAAGTGGTTACAAATTACTCATCGCCTCCTTTTTATAATTTGTATAGATTGAAGAGCTCTAAGCGAAAGTTAATAGCGTGGACATATAGAGTTAAAAAAATGAACACTGAGGAAAAAAATAAGTTATAAAATACACACACGCACGCACGCACGCACGATCGCACGTACGCTCTCATGCACGCACGATCGCATGGCCGCGTGCACACGCACGCACACACGCACGCTCGCACGCAAATATGCACGCAAGGACGCACACACGCTGGTACGCACACATCCAAGCACGCACGTACGCGCCCAATCACGCACCCACGCACGCATATACGCATGCTCGCACGCACGTACGCACGCACGCAGGCAAGCACGCATTCATGCACATATGCGCACACGCGCACACGTGCACCCATGCAGTTCGCGCTCGCGCGTACACGCTCACAAGCACACGCACAAAGGTACACGAGCACACGCATTCACGCACGCATGCACACACACCCGTACGCACGCCCGCACGCTTCCATGCACACATACACACACGCTCGCACGCATGCACGCACGCCCCTCGCATGTACGGGCGAAGACGCGCGCCACACACACACGTACGTATGCTCACACGTGCACACGCACAAAAACACACACATATAGTGCAGGCTGCTAAATATTATGGCTGTCATGCTGGTTTTTTTAGGAGTTTTAAAAATTAAGTGAAACGGGCAAGAAATTCTATCTCTAATTTACATATAAATTTCAAATCGTGGCATTAAAATCTTTGTAACGTGAAGGCTTTTACGAAGTATAATCTGATTATAAACTCGGCTATACTATTAAGTATAGATACCATGGCGAAATTAACACAAAATATTAGGAAGAGATGCTGTCACACTTTTTTCAAAAATTTCAAAATATAAATTTTAATTTTTTATAACGGTTTAACCTGCAGACAACTTAGTTTACGCAGTTCTTAAGGATTATGACATAAATCAATGGTCAATCATATCAAGAATTTCAGTAGTCGAGCACTTTTCATAATTTTACTCCGTAGCTTCTTCTATGCATTATATTATTTATTCTTCTTCTTCTTATATTAATATCTTAAGAAATAATATGATGGATAGTCGAAATTATGCTGATATTCGCGATATATATATATTTTTTTTATACATATATATATATATATATATATATATATATATATATATATATGTATATAGAAATATTTCGAATATTTCGTTTAAAATCCAAATAATCCAACATTCTAAATAAAATCGGCTCTATATTAACATCCGCAACTTCAATCTCTTTTTGAGTTTCTTTTTAGCAAAGATTTCAGTAAACGAAACAGGCTTTTATTTCCACCCATTGATAATCGACAGGTATCTGAATTAAGCGCAGGGCAAACAAACAAATGCCCCTTCATTAAACATCTCTAAAAAATAATATGTGCTTATTTCAATTCGAAACAAAAAAGAAAAAACCATTACCCGAACACGCTTTCAAACAACACCAAAACTCACATTAACATGGCAAATCAATCGTTGGAAACTCTTTGAAATCCGCCCGCCGCAGGTCAAAGCCAAGGGCGGGCGGTACTAATGGGCCGATGTATTGAAGTAAAAAATACATGGAATGAAAGGTTCGGTCGGTAGGGACGATCTCTCATATCGCGCCGCTTTGCAGCGTCACGCGGGCCTACAAATTGTGCCTTCATACGCTGTCATGGGAGATAAGTGCGCGTTTCATCATCATCCTACTTTGTCGGCCGGAGCGCATATTTGCTTGAGGGTTTTAGTTTTGTTAAAATTTTTGATTCAGCGACGGCAGCTGTCCACGAAACGCTACGTCAACATAATTTCACGTTGGCTTTTTTTCTTATTTTTGCACAGAGTAAGCGAGCTAATTAAACTTCGTAGTTGGGTCCGACCGAGAAATGCGGTTATTGGCGCCGTGTTTATTTCATTGAAGGTTACTATTTAGCACGTGTTTATTTAATTTACATAAAAAAATATTTTTCACTATATGACGAACGACTTTTGTACTTACAACTTTTTAATTGTTTTTTAATTTGACTAAGCTCCATACTCAGCTCCACGTATACACGATGTGATAAGGCATTGGAGTGATCGACGCCGGTTATCGCTGCAAGCGCCTTTCAAATACATATTCGGAGATCATTAATATTAATATTTAAGTGGTAAGCTAATGAAACAGAACATTAATTGTGCAAGTACAAGTTTTACTAGAACGATTTCATATCTTCTTTGTCAAAATCAAAATGTTTCCTCTCCTTATTGCTTCACCAATAAAAGCTGGGGGAAATTACCAAAAAAAAATCGAATTATAAATCTAAAAAATACAATTTAAAATCGTTTATTAATTACCTGGTATTTCATAATTGTACAGTCATTGTACTGAAACAGTTATAAACCATTGGGCATTTAACAGTCAGAATATATGACGAAGAAAATATTACGTCTTTTTCAAATCAATTATTTGAAAATATTTTAAAGGAAAAAAAATAAAGAAGGAATTTAACAGACGTCTACGTCAACACTTATCATCTTTCCACTGAATCCGCAAATTTCATACTCAAAACTTTGTGTTACAACACAAACATTTTATATTCGAATACATAAATAAAAGTGTGTGGATAAAAAAGAAACTCGTATATTCGTCGCAAATGTCCGCGACTAAGAATCAATCATATGTAATGCGAGCATGTCCGACAAAAAGCGCGACGAGTGAGTCCTTCGAAATGGTTTTTTTATTAGCTAACATTTGTGTACGCGAGCGGGGATCAGCGTCGCAGACACACTTACATCCGGTGATGTTACGGTAGGACGCGTCTACAGCGAGCACGACTATCGCTTGAGGGTGAAATAAAGGCTGCGCTAAAGGAAAAAGAAACATTGGGTTGTTGAAATATTCCTGACTAATATATTTAAAGAGATTGAATTCAAAGCCAATATAAGATTGTGCTTTTGTCAGATTGGTCGATATCCGTTTTGCAGATGATAGAAGGGTTTAAATTATATATTGTGCCTATTGAATGTCCCATTGAACAGACCCGAAATGTAATATTTTAATATGCATATTACATACAGCACTGTAAGTATTTAAATTCTTTCTCGAATATTAATAACAAATATATCGTCGATCGTGAGCTGAGGTTTTGTAAGTAATTTATTAAAATCGTTGAATATTTCTGATATATTAGTACCCTGGAGTTTCTTTCAATTTCAGTTCGGAATTAAACATTTATGAAATTTCTAAAAAAGGCCTCATTTTATAATATTCCAGCAACGCTTAAATGCTATTTAATTAATATACTTCATTACACCTTGATTTATGCTATTTTTTTCTTTATATTTTTAATATCTTCGTTATTGGCAGTTGGCAGATTTTTTGTCAACTCAGGACTAAATTAAAATTTTTAGGACTAAACTCAAATTTTTAACTTTTAAAATAAAACTAATATTTACGTTTAGTTCTCAGCATTTTTACCTTTACTAGTCACTGCCACGAATTACGTCTGTCCTTGGCGGGCGAAATCGTGGAATTAGTCGCCGAAAATATGTCGGCAACTATTTATAACAGTATTTCTGTTTGTTTTGTTGCTACAAAGTTTAGGCAGCGAGCAAAGTTGATTGGTTACCCGGCTGCGCCTCGCAGAAACATAAAAATGCCAATAAGTTCTTTCTTCCTCGCTTTTGTTCCCCAAATTGCCTGTCCCATCTTAATAGCGGTACGACAGCTTATATGCATTAGTAACGTATGAAAATAACCTTTCTTCAAATTGTGAAATTCAACATTTTTGCTGCGGTTAGTATGGAAAATATACCATATCTTAAAAATTACAGAAGAAATCTCCTTGAAACTTTCGTTGAAAGTTTATTTTAAGTTCTAATACATCATTTTTTTTTACACATGTTAGTTAAAAAGCAAAAGGTGGTTGGCACACTTTTTAAAATTTTTGAATCGCATATATCACTAAATACTGACTTGAGTAAAAACCTTTTATATATCTTTAAAATATATGTTATAAGACCTATCTAACAATACTCCACACTCCTATGTGCACCGGATTTTTTTCCTCCTCCCTACGTGTATATAGTGACATCCCATTTTTTTTATATTAACCTTATTTCATTGCGGAGCCATTTATAAAAGACACCTTCCATCCAAACCTTCCATCAAATTTTATGTGTACAGTATTAATACTCTCTGAGTAAAATAGCTGTAGCATGCGGAGGGGTAGACGGCCAAACGGACAGGATGAAATTATGAGGTTTCCATTTTTGCCGTTGGGATACGAAGCCTTAAAAACACTGTAAATATAACAAATTTACTTACCGTATATTGTAACTGTATTACTAAAGACCAATTTAGATAATAAGTTATTCTTCATTAAGTGCCTGTATAACTTAAATGCGGGTAATGAAACCTAACAAGCGCGAAAAAGTCATGCAAAAACTTTATAGTCATAAGATTTCTTTATATCTGAAGATTTTGTTCAGTTATATGTACGTAAAACATGAACTAAGTCAATTGTGAATGCTGTATTTCTTTTAAAAAATAGATTTAGTTATTTAATGTTAATGTGTGATAATTATTTTGCGACATAAATTATTATTAGCATAGTGATTTATTTGATGTTATTTTGAACCAGGGAAAAATGTGACTTTGGTAGTTATTTGGTAGAATACTTGCGTAAAGACCACGATTGGGTAAGACGGGACCAGATAAGTAGGGATATTTTATTAAATCATGAAATAAATGTTTTCCTACTTTTTTTTGGTTTCTTTACTGTCATTTGTTTATGCTTTCCTATTTTTTTGATCATTAATTTTATTTGTAATTAAGATATTTACACTTCTTAATTATTGCTTTAATTTTATATATTAGATTAACGAATAATTCTTCAAAATATTTGAAGGATATGGTAAATATCTGCGTCACTTTTTTTTAGTATTAAGTACTTATTTTAAAATCTGTGGAAAAAATTTTATAGAGTAAAAGACTATAAAACTTTTTCAATAATTACAATAGACTAATGAAGTAATAAGGAAAAATTACACTACTTTTTATGTCGTATAAACCTATTTATACCTTTTCTTACTTCTTTCGGGAATGTATTTTATTTAGTTTGTTAAGTTATATATATATATATATATATTAATAAAACGTGTACGGTAGTTGATCAAAGACTAAATTTATTTCTTAATATTAACCTGAGGTAGGTAGTTACAAACGATACCACATAGAAGGCGCTAGTAGTACATTAAATACATTATTTTGATATTAATTCTAATATCTCCACTTATCAAAATAATCTGAACTTTGTAACATATAAATTATTTTTAACAAACTAATAAAAGCAAAAAATGTTATTAATTTACAGATAGTCACCTATTAAACAATGTTTTGAATACCTAACTTTTTTATAAAATAGTTATGTTTAACACTATCTAAACCCTTGGTCAGCAAGTCTGCTGGCATTTCAGATGTTGGCATGTAGACTATCTTTATAAGATTGTTAGCAACTGCTTCTCTAACAAAATGATGACGCACATCTATGTGTTGAGTTCTTTTATGAAATAAAGAATTTTCAGACAGCTTCTGAGCGCCTTGATTGTCATTTTACAATATAATTACATAATCACAACTGTTTACAATTTCAGAAAACAAGTTTTTTAAATAAATAGCCTCTTTACAGGCTTCGGCAATTGCCATATATTCTGCCTCTGTACTTGATAAGGCTATAGTACGTTGTTTTTTACATTCATATGAAATAACAGTTCCAGAAAGTTTAAAGTAGAAACCTGTATAGGATCTCCTATCTAGTGTGTTTGAAGCCCAATCTGCATCAACGAAACCCTCTAATTTACAATTATCTTTGATAAACATTAGGCCATAAGATTTAGTTTTACATAAGTATCTTAGGATGCGTTTCGCATGCTTCCAATGAGTATAGGAATATGAATTATTAAATTGTCTCAAATAACTCACACTATAGGAAATATCTGGGCGAGTCAAAACACTTAAGTACATTAAGCTTCCTATTAGTTGTTGGAATGGATATTGTTTACAAACATCTACACTTTTCTCTAGTTTAAAATTTTTCTCAATAGGAGTGCCAACAACTTTACAGTTTGTCATATTAAATTTACTTAAAATATGGTCTACAAACTTTTCTTGATCTAAGGAAATATTGCCATTCTGATACATTTTTACTCTCATACCCAAACATTGTTTTAATTGCCCCAAATCCTTAATTTTAAATTTTGACATTAAATTTGTTTTTAACTCCTTAACCATATTACTACTGTTTGAAAAAATGAAAAAATCATCAACAAAAATTGCTATTATGATCTGCTCCTTTTCACAATTTTTTATATACAGACATGGTTCTAACTTTGACATAACAAAATTTAATTTTAATAAAGAATCATTTACTCTTTCGTTCCAAGCCCTGGCTGATTGTTTTAGACCATAAATTGCACGATTTAATTTAAGAACACTATTTTCTTTACAATCTAAATTAGGGGGAACTTGCATATACACTTTTTCATTTAAGTAACCATTTAGGAATGCTGTAGTTACATCTAAGTGAGTAATTTCAAGGTTAAGTTTGACACTTAAAGCAAATAGAAACCTTAGTGTAGAGTAACAAAGCACTGGTGAGTATGTGTCAGCGTAATCCACACCTTCTTTTCGGGTAAAACCTTTTGCCACCAGTCTTGCTCTATATCGCACACTATTATCACTTTCGTACTTTTTCTTGAATACCCACTTGCACTGTATCACTCTATCAGCTTCTTTCCTATCTACAAACGTCCATGCTTGATTATCTTCGAAAGCTTTCAGTTCATCTTTCATTGCTTGTTTCCACTGTTCCTTGTCTGGTTCATTTATTACTGCTTCATAACTGAGTTATTCATCACATGATTCCAGATTATCCAGAAGACAGAGATTGGTCATCCCATATCTTTCTACTGGCTTTCTTTTACGCTTAGCTTCAATTTGAACTTCATTCTCTGCAAAAGACTCTTCCTCAGTAACAGATTGATACGAGTCATCTTGGGAAGACGATGATTCACAAATATATGTTGAATCATTTGGATCTGAACCTGGATTTTCTATTAGACTTTCGTCTTCTTCTAAGTTTTCATCTTTCTTTGACTTATTTTCACAATCGTTTACTACAATCTGAGCTTCGTCCAACTCCATTTTCTCCATAATGATGACATCTCTGTTCGTAGTAATTTTTTTAGTTCTTGGGTTATACAATCTGTATCCTTTCACATTATTTGGATACCCAACTAAAATTAATCTGTCAGCCTTCTTATCCCATTTTTGTCGTTGTATTTTGGGAACATGCACCATTACTTTACTGCCAAAAATTCTAACATGGCTGAGGTCTGGTTTCTCACCTGTCCACCTCTCAAATGGTGTCATCATGCCTAAACTGGCGGCTGGTGTTCTGTTCTTTAGGTAAACTGCAGTATTAACTGCTTCAGCCCAAAAAAAATATCGAGACCTGCTTCAAACAATAAACATCTTGCCCGTTCAACTATAGTTCTGTTGAACCTCTCTGAGAGTCCATTCTGCTCTGGAGTGTGAGGATTGGTCTTCTGATGGACAATACCTACTTGTTTTAAGTAACTTTCCATCTCACGTGAACAAAATTCACCTCCATTGTCGGTTCTCAGTATTTTTATCTTGTTTCCAGTTTGATTCTCAACTAAACTTCGAAATTCTTTGAAATGCTGGAACACTTGGTTCTTTTCCTTCAAGAAGTAGACAAAAGTTATTCTGCTGGCATCATCCACAAACAGAAGAAAGTACTTCGCCAGACCAATTGACTTGGTCTCCATCTGCCCGCATAAATCTGAGTGTACTACATCCAGTAGTTTTTCACTTCTATGGTTTGCTGATGGGAAAGGGAAACGTGATTGTTTTCCCTCACAGCACACTTCACAATTCTGTATCTGTATCTCAGCTTTCTTGTGAAAAGAAACTCCTTCTACTGCTCCTTCTTTAATTTTCTGTAAGGACTTACTATTTATATGTCCTAACTTTTTATGCCATGTTGACATTGCCGATAACGAGTTCTCGAATTTTCTTGTGTTTAACTTGTACACTCCATTTATCAAATTTGTTGTACCAATAAGCTCATTCACTTGGCTTTATATCAAACAGGTATCTTTTTTGAATACAACTTTATTTCCTTTAGCTATAAGTTGGCTTACGGATAATAAGTTTGCCGTGAGATTCGGTATATACAATACGTCCTTCACAATCACGTCATACTGAGAACTGTTCACGCATATCGTTACTGTGTTTCACCAACACTGACTACAGGCACCGTCATTTGATTTGCCACTACGATTTCTTTAGGTTCGTGTACTGGTCGAGTTCGGAGTAAACATTTTTGGTTTGACGTCATATGCGCGCTTGCGCCTGAGTCGATGTACCAGTCTTCTGTGTTATAATAACCGTTGAAAAACGCCGCGCTAAAAGCATTCAATTGTTTATTTGCTTTTAATTCAGGACACTTATTTTTGTAGTGGCCGATCTTCTTGCAATTATAACACTTTATTTGTTTACTGCTGGTTGACTTTGACATTTGCTTGTCAGTGTTGCCTTTTTTATTTCGCTGTTTTGACCAAAAGGCAGAGTCGATTCCAGTAGTGCCAACCTCCGAACACATATCAAGTAACTTTGTTTTAATGACGTCAGCGCTAATGGCTATTCCAGAGTGTTCTATTGCCATTATCATCGGTGAATACTTTTCTGGAAGTCCCGCCAAAAGTAATGACCCAATCCACTCGTCTGTGATTTCGAAACCTGTCCCTTTCAATGTATGTGCTGTCTCAACCATTTGAGATACATAGGATGTCATGGATTCGCAGTTATCGAGGCGTATTGAAATCAATGTACGAAGCAAACTTATTTTTCGTTGATACCCTGTGTCGTCAAATAACTGTTTTAATTTCTTCCACACACCGTTCACTGTAGTTTCACTTTTTATATGCACATATAATGAACAGTCAATTGTCATAACGAGTTTTGCTTTAGCTTTTTTCTTCTCAGATTCACTGATAGTTGCTGGTACATTTTCAATGTCAATGCCTTCAAGTAACAAGAAATTACTTGTTGCAAACGCCCAATCGTCGTAATTTTCGCGTCCTTTGAGTTTCGGCACATTTACTAAGTACCCCGACGTCGACATAGTTACTTTCGCACGAGAAAATAAAAAAAATTTTAGCAAATGTGAGTCTGGGCGCATAACCTAACAAAACGTGTACGGTAGTTGATCAAAGACTAAATTTATTTCTTAATATTAACCTTAGGTAGGTAGTTACAAACGATACCACATAGAAGGCGCTAGTAGTACATTAAATACATTATTTTGATATTAATTCTAGAAATAGAAGAAGTCACCAAGGAGATAGAAATAATTTTTAGAAATAAATTGGAAGTTAAAATTTGTCTGATTAACATTTGAGGAAATGTATGAATAATTGCTGTGCAGTTATTAGTGGCCGTTTTATTCTCTACCATAACAATTAGATTTTTTGCGGTTAAAACAAAGCCTACGCCATAGCGGCGTTAAAATATTTGCCAACATGCTATAACGCATATATACATGTTAAAATATGCATATATACATGTTAAAATAATTGCCAACATGCATGTGTTTGTTGAATACTGTTGTAAGAAAACTTGCCAAGTTTACTTATAAATGTAAATTATCTTAGTTATTAACTGTGAACGGTGATAAATTCAACGTATTTGAAATTTACTCATTAGGTGTTATTTTATCTAACACCATTAATGTTTCACTGATTCCACAAACATAACTCATCGAAAGCTACTAAAGAGACAATGTAATTCGCTCGATGCGTGTTCATAATTATGTATCGAGCCCTATCGACATATCAAATATACACATAGATATAATTTCGTTCCTATATATTTCTCATTTTGACAAATGAATTGTTATTGAAAATTTCACATAAAAATTGTCAATGTGTGAACTGAAGAACTGACGACGTTATGACGTAATTTTTAATCTTCATTCCAGTTGATATAAGCTTATAAATTCATTAAAAGCATGACTATGTATGAAAAAAACACTCGGGTTAATCAATAGATCGAATTTGGACTCCATAATACCATTGCATTGCTTAAATATTACATGGAAGGATTCGATTATATGCTCGTTGAATGTGCGCATATAACTGAATACTACACCATCTTAACAAAATAGCCCAGTGATAAGAGTAATATCTTTAGGTAATATAACAGTTTTACACCAATAATTGAAACTCATATTAGTCTTCTTTATTCAATATTATCGTGTACTATAAAGCATTAAATACTGGATCTAAATACGAATCTTTCAATTTATCATCCATTAACGAGGAATGGAAAAAAACAAAATTTAATATTAAAAGAAAGAAAGTGTTTCGTTCCAAATAAATAAGAAAAGAAGAAAAAAAAACAGTATTCTCTAATCTAACATCATCATAAGATGAAATACGTAAAATAACAGTTATTTCCTTGGCAGTTCAATTTGTCAAAAGGATATTTATTATTAATTAAAACAAGATACAATATCCATATATCAAAGTAGAGAGGTGAAATTACTATTTCAGCGTTTGGCCATCCTCTATCGTTTTGATAATGGATAGTTATCACAAATCTCAGACAATGTTAATAAATTGTAAAAGCACTCGTTGATGTAGTCGGCTCTGCCTGCCTTCTCTTTAAGTAAGCTAGCATTCATTAAGATTAACAATTCTCGATCGGTCTTGTTTATTCATGGGATACGACGGCCAACTTCTTGCTATTAATTGCTATAATGGCCGGTGCCCATACGATTGGGGCAAAATAGTTTAATTTCTAGAAATCTGTTAAGGACACTTAAATGAAACTAGCAGTATGACTATATAAAACGACATTCATTATCCCCTTGTCTACTGGTATATACCCTGTGTTTGAGTTAGAATTAGAAATGTATCGAGTTCCCAAATCGCTTCAAACCGAGTTGAGGCTAAACAGAGTTAAATATACGTGACAACCCGAGTTAACCTGGCTTGTTCAATCCCTAGTAGTGCTCGTTACGTCTATAGTTCGCATGCTTGAAATATATGTATCATTCACACGAAATATAACGACTTGGCTTCGCAAACTGTTTCAAACCGAGTTGAAATTAAACTGATTTATACGTATATGACAAACCGAGTTGGCGGCTGCCTCGTTCGATCGCTAGTTGAGCTCAGTCCCTGTATCGCTCGCATGCTCGAATTAAACCGATCTTTCGATCGAATTACTGGGTTACGACATGTAATTTTATAGCTCGTTCGGACATGTTTTATTGTTTGCCTACAAGTACTTTCCTTACCCTTAGGTTTTAATAAATTTTTGTCGTTAGTTTGCTAAAATTGTGGTTTTTTTTGTTAAAAAATTTATTTTAAGTCTATTCATTATTTAATTCAAATATTTTAAATTACAATGCCGGCCTGTGGAAGAAGCCTATAGTTAGGAAGGTTTTTGAGAAGCCAATAGACACAATATTTTCTCCAGAAGATGTTCTTTTTCTTTTAAATATTCAGGGATACGAGTACAACCATGATACACATTGGAAAGAAGTATCTGATTTAGTTGTCTGCTTACTTATATAAGCCATATGATTCAGGTGAACTTTTTACCTTAGCGGAGGCTTGATAATTCTTATAGATTCTTTATTGTTTTAATTATTTACCTGACTTTATTTGTCAACAACTCGATTAAATGAGTCAAATATTAACGAGTACTTAAATAATCATAATCGATTTACGGTACTATCCGAAGACCGTTATTTTTTAAATCGACTTGACCAACTCAGTTTACAGGAATTTTCGAATCGACTAATTCACTTTGATGAATTTCCGAGTTTGCCTATCTCTAACTAGAATTAGACTACATCTATATATTGAGGAAACTCTTCTTAATCATGTTGTTGGCTCCTACTAATACAAATATATTATTGAATTTTTTCGACCAGTTTTATATCATAATGGTAAATAATTTTTTAAAAAATTTACGAATCATTATATATATGTATATATATATATATATATATATATATATATATATATATGTATATATATATGTATATATATACATATATATATATATATATATATTTTCATAAAATTCATTTATATCCTGAACAAATTAAGTTATATTAGGAAAATATCTTTTGTTCTTCTTCCGAATTCAAAATTTTACTTTGGTTTGAATAATTTCTTTGCTATAAAAATATGGGATATGTTTTGTTTATTATAGATGTTAAATATGGATATTTATGCTTAGTTAACATAATTTATAGCTCTGAATTTAAAAAAAAATTGTTAACAATGAGTGCAATTTTGACCAAATGAATAATTTTTTTACTTTGAATATTGAATATATTTGGCGTTAATTTTGTAGAAATTCATTATTCACAATTAAATAAAACTACGTGATGTAGTATTATTTCTACTATCTTTAATTTCTTTACCAAGATTGATTATCTTTGCTTATATCCCACCTGAATATGTTGTAATACAACGAAACCTAGGTCGTGGTAAAGAAATTAAAGATAGTAGAAATAATACTACATCACGTAGTTTCATTTAATTGTGAATTTTTTTACTATTTATCTCTAAATTAATTATCTTCCTACGTTAGAAATTAATTATAAAATAGAGAAACATAATGATAGCTTACAGTATTACTCTTTTCGGATAAAAGTGAGGAAAATATTGTAACGGAAATAATTCAATTTCCATCTTAGTGTGACAATTAGCTAATTCCACCGTTAATTTGTTTTGCATGATATATGGAGAATTACGTAAAAGTTATGGTAAAGTTTAATGTTAGGGAGTAAGACAATCAAATATGGTTCTCATATTTTTTCCACAGCGGAGTAAAATGAATTTATTAATGACTCCTAGAACACCTTATAGCAATGACTCCTAACTCTTAATGTTTTAGATAATACTATGTTTAAATACTAAGTAAACTTCTGTGATGTCTATGCATTTAATATTATTTCATAAAGGTTCACAAAAGTTTCAGGATTGAAAAAAATATGACTTTAGTATTATTATAGAACATATAGAAAACTAAATGATCACATTTTTTTAATTAGAGTGTAGGATAATAATATTAACCCTAAACCAGCTCTCTGAAATGAATAAAATAACATAGGCAGTCGTAAGAACTACCGACAGAAGTATTAAAATAACAATGGTTTTACATACTTTTATACAAGTCATAATGCACGATGAAAATATTATCTGACAAATAGAAAATGTGCTTTATCACTCCAGTAAAATTACTTTTACGTCGCCGTGAAATACTCTAATTAAAAATTGCATTATATATTGCAAAGGTAAAATATTAAAAAAATAAAATAAGTGATATATAATTTTTAAATTTAATTGTAATTCCGTATTGGTGAGAATATTGGAAATATTTCAAAATAAATGCTTTGTTTTATTTTGTACTTTATAAAATATTTGCTTATTTAGCACTAACCGTTGTACTGCAAGACAAGAAAAAGAAGAAAGTACAATGATCCTTCAATTAAACCATTAAAATAATAAATCAAACTAAAACACAATTTAAACTATGCACAGTATACGTACATTGACCTTTCCACGTACTTACTTCAACTTTACTCGTATACATATACCCAGCAATAATGTTGCATAATACGTCACCCTTTTAGCTACACATATACTGCTATTACAGGATGTCGGTGACGCGAACTCACAAGATTTTACCCATCCAAAAAGCGTCAAATATTCAGATCATACAGTCGAGTATATAAAATATGTTGGGGTATACATGTGTATACGTGTACACAGGGCGCTACGAGTACTCCAGTCTTGTGCCAGGGCAGTAGATGTTGGTATATGTTATACCGTGATGTGAGTATAGTCATAACGTAACAGTGATATTAACACTGGACTTTGTACTTTGTACATTATGTGTGATTGTTAGTATTTAACTGACATTGCAAAAAAATAGGGAAGCTACCATTTTGATTTCGTTAAGCGTCGTGGACTCTGCCCAATCCTCAGGGAGAGTTGTCGCTGGCGCGAAGCTTTTCGTGCCAATGTAGCGATTCCACTGCGACCGCTTTGTAAATCAAATTGTATTAGTTAAAAATAAATGAAAAGCTAAATTATATCTTCACCCATTAAAAATGTTAAAAAAGTTATGTTCGAATATTCAAATATCATTTACTCTATTATTCCCACAAGGTTAAAGTAGATTGAAGTTACATAGGGTCTGCAGCAAACAGAACCTCATAATATTTCGTACTTGTGGCACTTTCAGTCTTTTTGTTTTCTTAACTTGCACTATGCTACACACACAATATAAAACGTCAGTCACGTAAAATTTTAAGAAGTCTTTAAACTTTTGTTGAATAATTTTAGGATCGTTAACAAAAATATATTGAGTTTTGAAATATTTTTGTCAGATTTTATCTTCTATGCAAGACTGGTGATAACTGGTCGTTCACGGAAATCGGCTTAGTGAAGAAGTATAATAAATTAAAGCGTGTAAAATTTTAGTTCCATCAAATGTTTAAAAATAATATCTAAATATAATTTATGTAGAATTATATTTGGATATTATTATATTAAGATATAATTTCTTAAAAATTTCTGAACATTCGAGTATAATGTAAAACACAGAATTAATAGCAAAATATTTTAAATATTAATCAATTCAATGCTGGTATAAAACGTTCGTACAAATAAATGTCTTTATATATATGTACATATATATATGTGTGTATATATATATATATATATATATATATACATATATACATTTTTTTTTCTTGGTGCTCGTCACCAAATATTTTGCTACAAAGCAAATGACAAGTTTTTACAGGGAGCATCTCAAATATAAAGTAATATTACGCTCGATGCCATGTTAAGGAATGTAAATTTATTTACGACAACGATAATAAATGAATTCGTGCTTCAGAGACCGAGGCTTAGAGAGGAAATCACCTCAACAACGAATAGTTATTAATATAAGTGTTATTTTTTACTACTTCTGTAGGATGTAATTCTTACAACCTAAAACATTTTTTAATTTCGGGAAGCATAAACCAGGATTAGTCAATATATTCTATTTCGTTAATTCTAGCATAAACCAGATATATAATTCTGGACCCGTTTTGTTTTGAATAATCTTTAATAGTTAAGTATCAACTCTCAGCACCAAATTTGATAAAGTTTTTGTTGTCGATGATAAAAAAAATTTATTTTGAAAATGTACGGTTATTTCGGAGTTTATGTTCTTTTGACATCAGTGAACTTTAACAAAAGAGTGTAATTTGACATTCATAAACCTGCACTTTTTCATGATTTATAATTATTTACTTTCTGCATAATAATAAATGTGAGGTAGATAAGACAAAATTTGATAATAATAAACAGATGGAAACAATTAAATGAAACTACGTGATGTAGTATTATTTCCACTTTCTTTAAGTTGTTTACCACGACCTAGGTTTCGTTGCATTACAACATCTTCAGGTATGATATTAGCAAAGATTATTCATTAAATAAAATTCTTTGCTAATATGCCAACTGAAGATGTTGTAATACAACGAAACCTGGGTCGTGGTAAAGAACTTAAAGAAAGTGGAAATAATACTACATCACATAGTTTCATTTAATTGTGAATAATGAATTTCTACAAAATTAACGCCAAATATATTCAGTATTTCAAACAGATGGAAGTTGACTACAATTTTAAAGTAGTTTATATAAATCCGTTATAACATAAAATAAAAAATGCAATAAAAATTATTTTGAACTACATATATCTGTAAAACTTTTTGGAAGCGTCTTCAAGCTATTTAGTTCCCTAACATATTATTGCAGTTTTGCCATATATAATTAAATTTTTTAGTGTTGCTTTTCTTATTCACTTCTTAAACACTGTTATGATGTATTTTCATTATAACTTGCATATTTGCACGTTATGACAATTTTTACCTCTGTTAAATTTTAACATAAGGTATGACTGTTTACAACAATCATAGGGGTAAACTAGTAGACGCGATTTGGAAACTAGAAAATAATTAATTACCATGCTCAACCGAAAGCAGTGTTGACCAGACAAAGTAACTCGATTTCATTTTGTGGGATCGTTGCTTAAATATATTATGATTTTCCGTTAATATGATAATACCTTTGTACCTATTTTAGGTTAATATATTAAACAAAACCTTTTTTATTATATTCTACAAATTTTGAAGATAAGTTATGACGGTTTACAACACTGGTAACTACGAACCAATTGATTACCTACTGCAACTGGATGCAATTTGATTACTTACTTACTTACTGATATAATGTCTGTCTGCCTATCAGAAACCATTTCATATAGAAACATAAAATTTGGGACAGCAATAAAACCTATTAAACCGCTCATACACCAATAGCTAACACTCACTAACTATTATATTAACATTTTCAGGGAGAACAAGTTAAGCGCACGAAATTTTTTTTTAAATTTTGTTGTATGAAGAATATTTTTTTTATGTAATATTTATACAAGTCTTATGAATATATTTTGTCATAATTTTACGTAGAATGTTTTCCGAGACATGCTGATAAATATGGTAAACAATTTTCCCACCCCACTTTTCTTAATTACTATGCTTAAAGTTATGAAAATATAAAATTGTTAGAATCCTATGTAAAAGTTACGGGAAAACTATTGTAATTATTCTAGCTATTATGATTTTGAAAATATGCGACATGCTTTTACGCCATTAGCAATATATTTACGTTGTAAAAAGGAAAAGTAAAACTGGTATTTGATAGGTTTTTTTATCTATGAAATTTTTGTATGTTCACACCTGGTTGAATATTTCGAAAACATTAAAACTGCTCACGTTATAAAAGCAAGTTTTCAGAGTCAAACTTTAAGTTACCCTAGTGAATGTCAAGCTTGACTTAGTTATTGGAAGCGATTCGTGCGTCTTCTTCCATTTTTAGAAGACTCGTGATTATTATTACCGAAGGTATTTTAAGAAGAAATTTGGTATATTCACTAACATTTCAAATAGATTTTAGTTTGAAATTTATATTGGACTCTGCTATAATTTTCTAATTAACTACTAATTTCTTTTATTCAGTGAACGGTATAAATATTTGACCATTGAAATATATTCGCGGTCGGTCCAGGGTTAATAGTTAAATAATATGTTCGTGTAAATATGGAGAATGGGTAAATATGCATCAGAAAATAACATTAGAGGAAATTTAAAAAAAATACTTGATATTTTAGTACTATTAAATCGTAAGTGAAAAGATATGTCATTTTTAAAAAATTTCAATGTTATTTTATTAGGACAATTTTAATAAAAATAGCATATCCCACAATAATATACCAAATTTCATTTTTAGGAATTGCAAATAATTTAAAATAAAACACAATTTTTTTCATTAAAGGAAATTTACTGAATTTTACTTTCCAATAAATAAACCTAAATATAAATGTTTATTTAAATTTATATTTTACGTTTTTAAAATTTTTCTTTTGCATTTTTATAATTCTATTTATAATTTTAAATTTACCTTCTTTTAGAGAAGTTTAATGATTACAACGAACAGTTACAGATTCATTAAATGTTGATTCTAAATTAACATTAATTTTCATAATATTATGATAGTTATACACATATATTATATTATCACAAAGAGTTGCAAATTATTATATTTTTTATTTAATAATAAATATTATATAATTTTTTTTTTTAATTTATTGTTTTGAACAACATTTTAGTGTGGGTAAAATATTATGTAAAATGTTCCTGTACATTTGATTAATTTTCAGTAACCTGGTCAGACAAGGCTTGAAAACCGTTTAGATTTTCCAACCGTTTTCATCACAACTACATGAAAAAGTTTGGTTTAAATTTTGCTTTTGATAAAAAACATTTCTCCAAGGTAAACTGGTTTAAAATTCGACAATAGATTTAATGTTCAATGAAAGATTTTTAATTTTCAATTTAACTAAAAGTTTTTGCGCCCATTCCATATCCTGAGATAAACAGATTAATGATGTTAATAAAATGTCTTGTGTCAGTTTGTTTTTCCCAATGAAACCTTTAGAAACAAACCACTATTAAACTTTGAAAACCTTTCAATTTAAACCGGTTCCGAGCTCTATCGGCAGACTTTATACAATTTCCAACTATATAATCTATATCTCTGAAAATACCTGAAATTATTGTTACATGAAATATTTACATTTTAAATTGAACTCTCTGTTCATGATAGAGTTGTTACAAAAGAATTGATTTCTTCAAATATTTACCAGTTCTAAGCTATCGCTACAATTTCAATTACGTTACAATTCTTTCCGGTATCGATTTTTTGCGGCAAAAGACAAAGTTTATCGGCCATGATAAGACAAGTTTATCTAATTTAATTATAACTAGCCGGAAGTACTATATCGTAGGTTAGTTGGAGAGGCACGACCGGAAGGTTCGAGACCTCAAGTGGGCGTTCCCGAGAGGGCACTCTTGCTCGAGAGGGCAGTTGTCGTAGTGGCGCTCTGACTACACTTCAACTATGATTCCTTTTCAATTGTACCGGCGACCGGTCAACGCAAATACACCTTATTGAAAGAATACTCTATTTTATTTTTCTCCAGCTTCTGCTGCGGGTTTCGTGTGAAGGGTTCTGAAGAACATTTTATGTGGAAATAATTGAAAATACTTTTTTTTTACTTTATTTGTAAGTGAAGACGAGGCCTCCTTACGCTTCTCACATTTGTTCGATCTAACTGTATTTCTCTTAATACCTGTCTCTCGAGGCAAAAAAAGGTATATCCTTAGATCTGGCAAACTCTCGTTGCGAGATTGGAAGCTGAAAAACTTATCACAAAAGTGATTTTATACAAGTGAGACGATACGTCGCTCTACTAAGCGAAAATTGGAAAGTTAACAACGTGATTATTGATTTATTAATAAAAAAAAAACATTTGAGTTAAATTAATTATATTATTATTAAAACTATGATATATTTTAATGTTCAAAATCAGTTATATTTTGGTATTTTTATGGTAAAATCAACAAATTCATAATCATGAAAAAATATTTGTGTAATATTTGACCCATTTTTTGTGTTTCGTCTCGTTCGGTTATCCCTCCGCCTGTTCTTTTGGTCAACCGACATAGCGTTCTTTTGCCTAACCATGAGCATGACTTTGAAAGTTAATAATGGGCTGATGAAAAGGAAGGAATGAAGAAAGGCATAATTGGGATCTTATGATAGAAATCAAGAGACAAATTCAAATAATTATTATTTAGTTGCATTTGCGATATGTTTAAGTTTTAAAAAATTTAGTTTTGGGTATACTTAAATAGTAATACTATGTACCGTTAAATATTTATAAATATTTAATTTCATACATAATACAACGAGTATTAAGTGCAAAATTAGATGTTTATTAATATTTTGTGTGGAACTTCTTCTCGTGCTTGACAAATTTTATTATGATATAAATTATAATTGAAAGGTACACGCTGACAGTAATTAAATATTTTTTTGACAAATTTAAAAATGTATGATATAAGGGTTTAATCCAAAGTTTAAACCCCTGTTTAGGCGAGATTGAAAAAACTTAATTGTAAAGAAAATTTTAATAATATTCACTCTAATCTTCAAGAGCAATCGAATGTCCTAACTCGCTTATATTTTAACAAATTTTATGAAAAGTACAAAATTAAAGAGGTGATTTCTCTCAAAATTCCTAACTTGGTTTAAATTAATTAAAATAAATAAAAATAAAATAGTTACATGGAAACTGGTAATTATTTTATTTTAAGATAAAATATTTTAAACATATTATGAAAAAAAATTAAAACGTAATTATCACATGTTATAATTAAAACATATATTTCCCAAGACCTCTTGATAGAAGTGAAAGTTTATTTGTATATTTGTTGTCTAATAATAATGACGCAAAAGTGTTATTGATTATGACTAAGGAATGTTTATTCTAGAAATAGATATTGAAGGAACATTAACATTATTAAGATGAAAAAATAGTTTTAGTTCGAAATACAAAGGGTCTATCCTTAACTATAATATATCTTATATTGTACACGGCCCAGTAACAGTCTCATAGGAAATGCAAATGTATAATTTTATCTGTATTCTTGAGAAGTCATGCATCCTGTACAATTAGTTAACTTCGGGCAATATTTGTCACCGACACTTTATAATCGAATTAATATTAAAACTATTACTATAGTGAATACTTCGGAAGAGACCACAGGTATTTTGCATTATTTAATAATGTAAAACTTATTATTAATTAATATAGTTTTTTTTGTTGGATTGATGTCTTGTAAATATGAGTCGTTATATAATTAAACATAAATGTTAGCTGTAGAATTAGTGAGATAAAAGCAGCTAAGTTCTTGTGTGCACTTTATAATCGAATTAATATTAAAACTATCACTATGGTGAATACTTCGGAAGAGACCACCGGTATTTTGCATTATTTAATAATGTAAAACTTATTATTAATTAATATAGTTTTTTTTGTTGGATTGATATCGTGTAAATATGAGTCGTTATATAACTAAACATAAATGTTAGCTGTAGAATTAGTGAGATAAAAGCAGCTAAGTTCTTGTGTGTTTGCCAGAGTAGTGCTAGGTTTAGTTGGAGCTTTACGGCTAGACTTAATAGTAGGGGATCCCAAGTAAGAACGACCTTCACCGATTTGATAAATAGGTGAAAATTATATTTTAAAGAATAAAATATGTTTGTGAACGTGTATCAATAAGGTTGCCATAAAAAAAATGTTCATGGTTATGATTAATTAAAATTACAAAAAAGTATTATTTTTTCAAATTTGACTATCTTGGTTGCCAAATAACTCATAGTCTCTTTGAAAGTATACAACATCTGCTATATGCAGTCGATCGGTTGCCTACCTTTTTCTGTTCCCTTTTACCTTTAAAGGAGGATGTAGTATAACAGCTGAACGCCACTGGCCGGTAGAATATAAGAGAGTGCGCATGCTTGATATTCGTAGTATAGACAAGGAAAAAAATAGTATACAATAGAGGATCATTTTAGAGCGTAATAAAATAAATAAGAAAAGCGTAATAAAAAAACGTTCTCAAAATTTAAAAAAAAAAAATTTCAAAATAAATTTACTAACACTTGTATAGTTTGAAAATTATAAATCTTTATTATCAAACAATATTTACATAAAAAAGACATTAAATGCCATAGTCATAATTGTAAACTATTCCGAATCGGAATCTCCGGAAGTTATATCGCCGTCTCTAAGTCGGAAGAAGCTTCTTCATTTGCATTCTCCGATATTTGCAAAATATCATCAATTTTTAAGGGCGTTTGATCTCCATCAAATCCTTTTGTTTTCAAATGACTATCGAAAAACCAACCACAACTTTCAGGACATAATTTTATACAATTAGAATCAGTTGCATGTAACCACATTGAATTTACAAAAATTGTGCGTAAAATTTTTTACTTCAGTGATTCCCAACATGGTGGTATGGTATTTGAGTCAAAACTTCTGATTTTTTTAAGGAACTTCTCACTATCTCCTTTGGTGAAAAATTCTTCAGGAAAATTTTATATCTTGCGTGATTTACTTTAGTACAATGTTTGATATCATACATAACCACTGTAAATTCTTGACCAACGTCCATTTTTTTGCTAAGAAAAATGTCGGCTTCCTCAGTTAATGAAGCAAAGCATTTTTGGTATGTCTCGTTCTTCGAAAAAAATTTCAACGGTCTTACTTTTCCTCTGTTGTAAAACGCAGCCGTGTAATCAGAACCTGTGTACGCATAGAAAGCAGGTAGACTTAGATACAGTTTAAATCCTAATTTCAATGCTAGTTCCGTGCAATTGATGCAATTGAGGTCATTACTACTTTTTTTTTGTCCCTGAACTAGCAAGCCAAATTTCAGAATCAGGAATTTTATGCATGTTTCCTAGTAAAATTATGAGAACATCTGTGTCAACTGATTTTATTAATATTCTTGAACCTGGTGCTGCTTTGTAAGCGTGAAAAATTATTCTTGTATCCGTCTCTTCGTGATGACACTCATAATTATTTTTTGTTGTTTTTATAACGCAATTTTGGTCAGTTATATAAGAATAGCAGTGTTCTTCTACAGGCAAAATTTTTTTTTTTTTATTTTTGTTGCTAAATGGTCGTTTTCCCAGTAGTTAGCTAAAAACTGTACCAAACTTTCTTTGAAATGATAATTTTTAAGACTCTGCAAAAAATCTGTAGACCTACTTTGTTGAGGGCCAGAAACATTGAACGGAATGTCGAATTCCTGCCGATTTTGACTTTCACAATCTTTGATTGATCGTGCAAAATAACGGTCAAAAATTAAATGTATTTCGTCAGCAGTTGTTGAACAAAGTTTAATGAGTATAGACTCCGCAATTTTATCAAAAGTTTGAGGCATTGAAGATCCGATCAGGTGCAAGTAATAAAATTCATCGATGATCTCAACATTAATATTCGTTGGCTCAACCATTTCGACCTGAGATTTAGCTAATGTTGACTTGTCAGTTTTAAACATTTCACCAGCACCTGAGAAAAGAACAGGCGGCATCGGTGCTAGTGGAAAAGTCAAACAATGTTCAATATTAATTTTTTTACTAATACTTATTTCAAGTAATCGACCAAAAATATCACGTTCCATCTTCAACAATACTTTTTTCGTTTTGTCTTTATTTGTTAATACTTTCATAGCACATTCAGAAGCGAAATTCAAGATTTTGTTTTGAGTAATTGGCTTATCAAATCTTTCAGTCTCCGTGTTACATTGAGAAATAAAGTTTAATTTCTGCTCATTACCAATTGTCTTCGCGTTTAGCAGAAAATTTGTGACGTTTTCAGATGCTGCTTTTCTCGTTGAGATGTTAATTAGAATATTTCGATCAATGGGGTCTTCAAAAGGGTTCATCGTATTTTTTTTGTTGTCTTTTTAATCGCATTTTTCTGTAATTAATTTAACATCATCCTTCACACACGACAATATTTTCATCCTTGTACTGTGGCTGAGCGCCCACCTTTGACGTGCTGATAATGAATCGACAGCAATATTGTCAGATAATTGGTTGCTAGCATCAGCATTAATGGTCTGCTCCAAAGTCAAATCGACGGGTGATCTAGCGAAATTAGCTTTTGTACGACGAATTCCAAAAGTACCGCGGCAAAATTCATCAACTAAAGGTGAATTCTCCGCTTGCAGCCTTACTAAGTTACTAAGATATATTAGGGCCCATCTTTCATAATTAGCCTTGGATTTTCAATAGCTGATGAAGTACTAGGTTGCACCTGAATAAATAATTTAATTAATTAAATAAAATAATAACGTATAAAATGTTTATTCAATTTTAACCTTAAAAAATAATAGCTTTTAAAGTACTGAATGAACTTTGAATAATTATTGATTTAAGTAGAATAATTGACAAAATCCTTATGTGTAACATTACAAAAAAATTTATTATAATAATCAAAAGTAAATTAATTATATACTTACATCAACATTGTTAATAAATGCATTATAATCCTCAACTTTTTTTTGTTTTAAAACAGTCACTTTTTTGTAACATGAGGAATGATAACCTACAAACTCCAATAAATCTCTGTTTAATTGTAACTCATCGTACTTAAAGCCTTTAGATCGTTGGTATGCTAATTTTAAATAGCTATGATCAAATGTTCTGTCATTAAAATCAAAAACAGAATTTTTCAATCCACATAAAAAGCATTTTTTTCCATTTTTAATTTTTTTCACAAAACACGTTTATCACAACGTACTACGTTTGAAAAGATCCTCTATAGTATACTTTTTCCTTGTCTATACTACGAATAGGAAGTATGCACACTCTCTTATATTCTACAGGCCAGTATCGCGCCGCTGCTATACTACGTCCTCCTTTATCGCATGGTACAGTACGAGCAACGCTTCTCTGTCACACATATTTACATGCTCCAATTTTTCAACTTCAAAGCCTAGCTACCGTAATCTATGAACAGATTTTCTTGAGCAACCTTATACTCTACTCACAATAAATTTACCTACATTTTGATATATAAATATCGTGGTAAGCAGATAAGCGCAATTACTAATATCAATTTACCTGTTTGCACGCGGCTACCAGGTACAAGGGAACAGGAAAAGTAGGCAATCGATCGACTGCATATAGCAGATGTTGTATACTTTCAATTAGACTATGAGTCATTTGGGAATCAAGACAGTCGAATTTGAAAAAATAATACTTTTTTATAATTTTAATTAATCATAACCATGAACATTTTTTTTATGGCAACCTTATTGATACACGTTCACAAACATATTTTATTATTTAAAATATAATTTTCACCTGGTTATCAAATCGGTGAACGTCGTTCTTACTTGGGATCTTAGACTATAACGAATTGTATTAATTATATTTATCACAACAATAAAGTTGGTAGTGATTAATTATCGTCTCTCTATTGCTTCGCCATATGATAAGACCCAAGAAGTCATGGGAATTTTCCTTTTATATAAATGAGGTTTTATTGGCTGTAAATATCAGCAGCTAAAAAAATGTTGGTGTACATATAAAATCCAATATTCTATAAATACTGCGTCTTGGTCTTTGTTATTCGGTGGTATCCAATAATAGCCAATTTTTGCCAAGTAATGTTATAAGGAACAAAATTAATTAAATGTACGCCATCAATCGTCTATGTTCTAGACATTGATATAAGCTTGACCACAAGAGAAAACAGCAGACCCGATATCAATTAAAACATGGTTGTAGCTAAATTCCGGGCTCTTATCTGTTGTTATAGTATATGCCTGATATATATGATATTGTATCAAATAGATGTTGGATAACACCGATTTCTTTTGATTTTAAGGGGCTTAATTTTAATAGGTTTCAATTGATGTACCAAATTGTGGATAGATTTTGTGATTACATTACTAGTTTTTCATTGTTATAAAATTTATTTTAACATTCTCATGGAAATTTGTATACGATGATGTGAAATTTCATAAAACGTGCTAACTGCAATAGCTTCATAATGTTTGCTAAGATCTCTACTTGAAAAACACAGGCATAATATTTGATGCAATCCGAAATTGTAAACTTTTGATTCACAGTTATTTTGACTGCATTCGCTACAGGTGAAGAGCTGAAGCTTTTTACTGAAATCTACTTACAGGCTGAGCTACATTTGATCTAACTCTAGAAGTATGCTGAACTATTTCCATATATGGAAATTAACATGATCAATTGAGACATGATCAGTCGGTTGTATGCGCGTACGGCACTTTACATGTTAGAACATGCAAAAAATCTTACGTACATACTAACACCGAGATCTAAAAAAATTAATTGTTTCTCGATAAAACGCTTCATAGAAAACCCTTTTTTATCACGCGCACTTCTTTCCATAGCATTAAAAACTGTCAAGTACGAGTAGAAGTCACAAAACAAGGAATCTGTAAACATTTGGGCTTCTACAAACATTTAAGGAACATAGTAATTCTATTGGTTAAAAAAGTATAACATCTAAACAATGCTGTGTTCTTCTGAGGCCTTTACCTACGTTTCTATAAGTCTTTTTTTTCGTAAATTAGGTTGAGTAGTTTTGTAAATTGGGTCCGCCGGCGATTTTTGAAACCACTTTTTTTGCATATTTTTCCGAATTTATCCGAAGATATGTTACATACAGGTCATTCAGTAGCCTAAATTCGGCCGCAGTTCATTAAATCTTTAAGCTTAAGGTTCTTTTGTCAAAGGGTATACCTCTATAATCATTACATATAATTTTTTTAAAATTTTGTTCTATCATATCAGCTGAGAGCGTATACAAACACGTCATTAGCGTGTATTGTTTGCCTTAATTCCTCTATGCCTATGAAATTTAAAACTTAATGTTACTAACAGTTGAAAAGAAAAACGTAATTACAGCTTGTAATCATATTTATTTTTTAATACATTTCATTGCTAGTTTTATTTCTTTCAAGTTATTTCTCAGACAAATAAACGCTAATAAAAATGAGAATTGGAAGAGTTATAAGATACATTGTTTAATCTCACACTCCTCTGCGCGCGCAATATGCTTAAAAAGGAGTACACAGTTTTTTCTTTATGTATAAATACACACACACGCATATATATATATATATATATATATATATATATATATATATATATATATATATATATATATATATCCTTACAAGGTTGTAATTAATATGTAGATACGTGTAACAAAGTTGTATATAAATATTATGATCTTTTAAATATTTACCTCACTGGGTACAGAACCCTTGCAGTGTGAATTCTATTTATCCTGGAAGATTTTATTTTGAAGTTAATAGCTTATTAATTTTTTTAACCCCTAGAACATAAAAATACCGACGTTCCTTTATGTAAATAATATTTATCCTTAAATATGATGAAGACAATTAGGAAATGTATTGGAATTGGAAATGTGAAATTGGAATTGGAATTTGATTGGAAAACCCTTAATACAATAGTTTAAAATACGCACGTTTATGTCAAGTTAAACAAGTATATTATATTGAGTGCATCGTGTAAATCGTACACAAAATTACTCGTCAGTTTTTATTTTGCCGTCTCTATTGACGAAAATATCGTTTAACCGTCATTATGTAGGTAAGTAGATACTCTAGCCTCCGAGCTAAAACTCAAAGCATTATCTAGTTTTGCTTTATTCCTGTAATGGACCTAAGAGTGGAGGCTGTCTATACATCGGACTGTACGTCCATTTGCGCCCCTAAAACTAAAATCACTGACCTAGAAAACGACTGAGCACGTTTACAGCGAACTAGCGTCGATTCTCGTCTAAGCCTTACCATCTATATGAACGGCGTGTCGAGATTGTGTTGCATTTATGTTCTACGCAAGGAGTTTAAGAAATTTAGACATTTGGTGACAATAAATTTGATTGACTATAGCACACCTAATATAAAGAAATTATTGAAATGTAAACTTTAGTACATGTATGTTAGCATATTTTATATATATGTCATATAATAAATATTTATCACCTATCTTTAAAAAACGTTAAAAGTTTTTTAATAATGACCAAATAAATAAATTTGTGAAAAGAATTTTAAAATTTATTGACAGTTTTGTACTGAGCGATTACATATTTCAACGAGAATATTATCACAGATAAAAAAATAGAAGTTTATCACAAAGACACTTGTGTGGTTTCAAAATATACAGCTCTTGATTATTTTTGCATATGCATTTTTGATTATTGAAATGAATTCTGATATTTATAAATTTACTTTCTCTTTACCTGAACGGGCGGATTTAATTCGAAAACGATCGAAGCTATTGACTTGAATTTCAAAGTAATACATATGAATACAACAATACATAGATAGCAACACTGTTTCCAAACTTATGTTCATGTTAACGTTGAATTCCATGAAGCACGTCTATACACTCTTTGAGGCTGCGGTACCCATCCATATATATCGCGTAGCCGAACCTAATGTTTACTTATTATAGAGCAAATATGCATTAAAATACAGTGGAATCTGGAAATCTTTCTGTTCCAAATCATATAATTGCCTTAGTCTTTTAGTAAAAATATAATTCTGAAATATGTTCATGGTTTCTATCTGCAGGGCGCCATTTAAGATGTAGTGACAAAAGTAATTCATAGGGCGCCACCTATGTTGCAGTAGCCAAATACCTCTTTATGAAAAGTTTTTCGATGGAATTACGTAGGGTGCCAGCTATGGTGCAGTAGCAAAACGTTTGATTAGAAGTGTTCATATTCTATTTAAATTTTTTTCAATGAATTTTCTAAACCAATTCAAAAGTCGTGGGTACATTTATTTCTCAGTAATCATAAAATAGGTAAACTATGGTCTGCAGAAGGTGATTTAGTAAAACAATGCCTTGGAACAATAGAGAATTTCGATATTATATCGATGCTGATGTGGCAAAAAATAAAATCAAACAAGAGTTCTACATTATTGGGTACAATGAGTAAAACACTCTTTAACACAAGATTGAATGAAATATATTAATTTAATAATATAAATATGAATTTAATTTTAAATAAGTTCTTAAATATTTTTCAATTTTTTTTAAGAATAGATAAATATTTTAAGAATCTTTCATATACGTCAAATTCTTACATACTACAATGTCAGAAGTGTATAAAAACATTACCACACTATGCGTGGAAGCCAAGATTAAGGTTAAATCTTATATGAAACCAGCGTACTTGAACTATTTCATATATTTGATTGCTTCTATTGAAGTTCATTTTCAGCTTTAGTTTCATTTTTGAGCCCCATTTTAGATTCAAAACGTGGCAGAGTGACCCAGTCGATAAATATTGAAATTGACGTTCGTGATTTATGGAGTTGTTAAATATGTGAAATGTTAAATAAGTTTATTAATACCAGGCAATTTATTTCATTGTTACCATGTTGCCTGTATCTGACGTATGAGCTAGCATGTCAATCAAACCTTTTAGTATGTATATTGCTATGTTGTGTCTAAATGTTATATGTACATGCATTTATATGTTTTGTTATTAGTTTTACGTTGTAACGTTTCAAATAACCAAATCATGGGGAATTATCACCAGAAATTTAATCGTCTATACGAAACTCTGCACAGAAATTATATCTTTCTTCGCTTTTTCAATCTTATCCATTTTTTTATGTTAAAATGAAAAATTTCAAAAGTAACTCGACGGAAAAGAAAGGAAAAAAATTAACGAGCTTACATTAATCTTGAAATTTATTTAGGACACGTTTTTATGACAAATCGTGTAATTTATCGACTTTCAATATGTTCTTTACATTTCAATTTGTCAGTTGAAAGAGCAGCTATTTAGTCGATGACTTTCGATCACGGTAAATTTTGTCAAATGACGTTTGAGTTTTGAAACTTATTTAAATAAATAAAAGTAACATTTAGGTAGATGGATTTCATCCAGCTTTTTGACCTAGTTTTTCTCAAATACGTACATAATGAATGTGAACCTGAATGATATTGACAAAAAGCGGGTCGGGCTCAGTTTCCAAGATTTTCCACTTACCTCATTTAAAGTTACAAAAATTACAACAACTTTTGAATTTAAAGAATGTGATTTGAGAGGTGATGAAGCGCTTTTTATTGTTTTCATTAAATTTTAAAGCAATATTAAAATATTTAATTATTTACTGGCTGCTGCAGAGACAACCGCGTTCAATCAGAAACAAGAAGAAATTGTGAAAATTTTGTTGTCTCGTAGAATGTAAGAGATTTTAAAATATAAAAAATTATGCGTAACCCAGAAATAAAAATAAACCTTAATTAAAAATAATAAGTGTAGGTCAAGTTTCAAAAAGGCAAAAAAATAATCATTGATTATGTTGTAACAAAAATATATGAGTTACGACTGAAGACGGAAACAAGAGGAGTACAAGAAGAAATATAAGGATTAAAGAGAGGTAGGACTTTTCAATTTATTTTTAAAAACTTTTATCTACTAGTAATAACTAAGAAACATGTCTGAGTGCCCAAAAAGTGGTTTTTAACGGTCTTCCGCCCGAAACATTGAGGGTCTCCCATTCAAAGAAAATATTTTGACCGCCTTCTGCATTAAAGGAAAAATATTTTAAACATTTTCGCACTTGACTCAACTTCTTTAAAACGTTTCAACTGCATCTTGCTTGCCTGGGTAGAGAAAAATGTTTTAAAAACTTTATGACGTAAACATTTCGAAAACTCTTTTCTACCTATGTAGTAGAAAGGTTCTAAAACTTTTAGTGGAGTGCAAATACATTTGTAAACATTTTTCCTTTGATGTAGAAGATTAACAAAATATTTTCTTTGAATGGGAGCCTGTCATATTTTTTCGTAGAACGGAAGTCCGTTAAAGACCAATTTAAGATTAATAAAAAATATTTATTTCAGTTGTCACTCGACAAAGGTAAATAAAATTTTTACCCTCTGGTTAAAGAATATTACAAAATACATAACATTTAAACTTAACTTATCCCGATTTGAAGCTTACCACTGACATACAAATAGAAAGACATCTTAGTGACAATGATCAGATTTCGTTCAAACCTTTGAAACTGAAATCCTAAAAAAAATTAATAATCATGGAAGCATTTGTGGTAATATTCTTTTGCTAGACGTGTTTTGACATTTCTTTTAAATATTATTGAATTTAGCAAATTTAGCGATTTAAATTTTAGTTTATGTTTACAAAACTACATAATACTGTATAAACATGTTTGAAATCTCCTATTAAATAAGCAAATGTTTAAATAATACTGTAGACTTACGTAGTTATTATATCATTCACACGTATGGCACTTACATGGGCGTATCGCCTGGCGTAACGCACGATAGCTATCGTTTCAATGGACGCTACGACAGGATGCTTTCGGGGCCCCGCTGCTTTATGCATGGACTGTTCTGAGGTAGAGCGAATGTATTTAATACAGGTTTCCGCGATAAGGGAATGTTTTGATTATTTAATGAATTTCGAATGAATGTGTTTCATCTCTATCTGACGCTGGGCAGATTAATGGATTTAAGGAATTTAAAAATGTCATGTAAATCAGAAATATGATACTAGGTTTTGTAAATAATTTGGCGTGTTTAATTCGCCGAGCGGTTTCCAAACAACAAGTTGAAATGCGCAAGTATGATTGAAAATATATTTCATATAACAATATGCAAGGTATTGTTATTGCTGCTAATTATTCGTATTTTACTTTTTTAACAGTTTCATGAAATTATTTATATGAATTTTAATATAAATGTAATTAAAATTTATCTGTTGAAAATAGAAATGTATTCTGAGATCTGCATTACTAAAGACTTATGTATATTTTTCTGCTGTCATATGGCTTGTTAATTTCGTAATAAATCAGGACTTTCATTGAAATGGAGAGCAACACTCATATTTGCAATCAAGTTTGAGACAGAAATAGTTTCAGCCTTTGAAACATTACTTATTATTTTGAAGAAGTTATAATGTATATAAACTTATACAAATAATTTACTCTGACGATGGAATTCTTTTAAAACATTTATTTATTAATTTATGTACGAAAAAATTATGTATTTAATTAGCTGCGAGTAATTGTGTGATAGAATGCAAAGCGTTACATAAAGAACGATTTTAAACTAAGCTCAAGAACTATTTTAGAACGTTTTCTGTAGCAAATTTCGTAGACGGTTTCCTAAATAATTGAAAAAATTGTATAAACATGTTCAGACGGATTTAGAATTAATTTCAGGCTTATTTTGAGGTGTTATTTCTTAAAAAAAACGCAAATTCAGGGGTAATTTTGTGATAGGTTAATGGTATAAAAATTATAAAATGCAGGTAGAATTTGTGCTTTTAATTATCGAAAACAAAGAAAATCAACTTATTTTGTATTCCACAAAGAATTAGAAATGAATGTTTCCTTTTTTTTGTTTGGGACAAGGGACCTTCCTTCACGCCAACTTTCAAGAGTCTAGGTTAACGGAAAGTACACTGTAAGTTTGGTACTGAATGATTTAGTAGTCAATATCAAAACAGGATATGCAAAAATTCCTACATTTTTATTGCATTTATTTAAAAACTTTTTAAATAAAGTAAATGTTTGCTAGTGTGGGTTTTAAATAAACTAAATATTTGCTAGTGTGGGTTTTAAATAAACTATTTTTAAATAAACTAAATATTTGCTAGTGTGGGTTTTAAAAAATAGTTGAAACAAAAAATTAGTGAATTGCCTAAAGATTTTAGTGTTATTTATTCTTAATTTGTCATCGATTTTTTATTGATTAATTTAATCAGCTTTTATCAAGCTGAAATTAAAAAGTATGAATAGGTGTAATATATGTGTGTTAATGAATGTGATGACAGAAATTATTTCTACTTTCTTTAATTTCTTTACCACGACCTAGGTTTCGTTGTATTATAACATCTTCAGGTGGGATATTAGCAAAGACCTTTGATAATATCCCACCTGAAGATGTTGTAATACAACGAAACCTAGGTCGTGGTAAGGAAATAAAAAAAGAAAATAGAAATAATACTACATCACGTAGTTTTTATGGTTTTTGATAGGATTTATCGACGTACTTTATCCCCAAAAATTATATATATATATATATATATATATATATATATATATATATATATATATATATATGTATATATATATATATATATAAATATATATATATATATATATATATATATATATGTATATGTATATGTACATGTATATATATAAATATTTAAACTCTAAGTCACGAATATTGAGAGTCTAATCTGTATAAATTATTACAAGAAAGATATCGATCAATATTTTTGTCTGTTTATAATACTCTAGAACCCATCATCAACTTATCTAGTGAAATACGAAACTTTCATAACATAATTATGTCCGTTCTTTCATGACAACATCGCATATAATTCTAGATTGTGTGCATGAAATTATGGAGGTGATGCCTATAATATGACCGGGATCTAGAATCATATTTAGAAAAATTGGGGACAGTATTTTATTAAAGTCCTTTTGATTTCTCCAGTTTGAAGCCCCTTTCGCCAAATATTGAAATTATAAATAAAGTACAATTTCAAATTTAATTTTTGAAGCACGGTTACAAGAAAGTTTAAAAATTCTGCGTACTAATAAATGATTCTTAATTTAAATTATTTCGTTAAGCTGCTAAACTATTATAGGAAATAGGAATAAGCTAACCAACCTATTTTATATGTACTACAATATTATACGTGTACCTAATTTGTACGTAACCTTCTTTTAGAGGCATATTCATTTTATACGCGTACCTATTTTACATACTTGCCTATTTTTTAAACCGTCCTTTTTTATATTTGAAATTATGTGTATAAAATATCTTGCTATTGCTCTCCAAATCTTTGTAATTATTTATTAATTTTTATGTTCATCTTAAATTATAACTGAATCTATACATACATGTTTTTTCACAATATACGTGACTACCATTTTCCACTAAAGTTTTTTTCTGATCTCATTTTCACTTCTTTCAATTTATGTTCGTCCATTTTCAACAATTTCCACAATTTATTGCCGCACATAATTCGCGGTTCACTATTGTGCACGTACACCCTCGTCCTTTCGATATTTGTTTTTCTATTATGCTTTAATTATATCAACTTTACTTAAATATACACGGAAAATATTGCACAATCACTAAGCTCGATAATTGGTTGAAAACCTGAATACAAATTAAAATATACATTATGTGTGAACATATATAATTTATATCCACTACATGTATTTAAAAAAAAGATCGTTAAAACGTAATCATTCGATGAAAAGGAAAATTTACTTGTCGATTAATGTATTTATGAAGCGAATTCATTAACCAGAGAGGGTCACGTCGCCATCGTATTAACGTTATGTGTATCAAAAGGTCAGGAGGAAATAACTTTTGGCGTTTGAAAATATTTCTGTCCATTTAACGTGAAAAAATTCGTTTAATCATCGTTTTAATTTCCAGCAGGTAAAATTATCACCTCTTTAATGGAATTAATGTTATGAGACTTCACTTGCAGTACATTTGTTTTTAAAAAGAGAATAAGAAAAAGACTATGAAGTGTTATATGGTACTGATAAGCAATATCACAGAAATATTTCCTTATTTAATAAATGTCAAAAAATTTAACAGATTTTTTATTTTCCTGGCTTTCTGCTCCTTCATTTGTCTATATTTTTCATTAAGGCCGCGTTGTTTTTCTCTCATTATAAGGTTATCGTCTTATAGGTTTACTTAACTGGAATAGTAATAGCTAATGTTTTATTTTTTATTATAAGCTGAATTGCATCGAACGTTTCGACTATTTCGTGTCATCGGTTCTTAAGTCCCCCATTTAAATTTTACTGCGAATTAATTAATATCTGTACCAATTTCGGTTTCTTTGAAAAATTTAAGGTAAACAAATTTAAAGGAAATGTTAATAAATTAATTAAAAAATGTAATTAGGTCATTTAATATTATAAGATAATCGACAGAATGAAACGTGTACGAAAGTAGTCGGATCACTAGCTTTTATGACGAAGTTATCCAGAGTTGAAATGAATAAGCAATACCATATCCTTTAAACATTTTTCAACGTTTAATACAAATATGTCTTAAACAATGTTCTTACTTGCATCTACGTTTAAATATTTTCTTTATATACGTCACAAATCGTAAAAAACCGCAGCCCGCCAAATACAAGATGGATACGTTAAAATGTCAGTACATAAAAAATACTTTTCTGCCTTCAAGTTTCTCAGTGTATTAGGCTAACCTTGCTTATAATGCGCAGCTTCGGTCTCTACATAAGTATCTACGAAAAAGCCACGTAACTATAAATTTCTCTTTGTATGTAGAAGATTAATTAAATGATGGCCTTCAAGCTAACCCTTCGATAACACGGGCAAAGACTTATAATAATGATCAGTATCCTGAGAATTAACGACAATTTTATGGTCTTCTATCAGAAGTTTTGTTTATAATTTATACGAAGTGTCGGGATTATTATATTATTATCGCACGTTATTAGAGTTTAATTGACAAAAAAAGTTAATCGGTTGACATTTTATAGACAAATCCAGTGCGCGGACTGCGTCTACGTTTAATTATTGTCCCTGTTATCTTTCTTCATGGTGGTTAAGATTTTGATTAAAAATAACTAAATATATTACAAAACGATCCATCTTGATTCATTACATATCTGTTGTTTGATTATATGTTATTTGTCTTACTTGGGAAATATATTCATGTTAAGTATAGAAAATTGGAGCCCAAAAAGCTAACTCGCGGTATTAAAATATTTTTGTGAACATAAAAAGAGAATACGGCTAAATTCAGTTTTATCATCATATTTCAATCTCGTTTTTAACTGCGTCTCGACGACGTCCGTGTAATGGGAGGATTCGTTCGTAAAAAGAAACAATCATTAAAGTTATTCTTCACAATCTTATTTCCGCACATTCTTTAAAAGCGCCAGCAATGATATTTGTGTTCCATAATTTCATGGTATTTAACGTGCGATAAGATCTATTTACATTTGTTGATTTTTTCAATTCATTCGAAAACAAGTTCTATTAACAAAATAATCTGTATAGAATTCAATGAAGTGGATATATTTTTTATTATGTACCTATTTCTTTCCTCGCGTCGGAAAATCTTTATTAATATTTCAAAAATATTTTTTGCACTTGAAATTTTTTTTTATAAATTGACCATAGTTTTATAACTTTCTGTATTATTTATGACCTTGTAGCGGCGATAAGGTTATACATTTATTACATATTTACGGTATGGTAAATAACGAACCAATTAGCAAATATTATAATGTTAAGCATTGAACCATAGTTTATATAACTGAATGTATACCTATTTAAAAAAAATAAATTAGTTTTATAATATATAAAGTGAGGATTAGAAATATCAAAAAACAGACAATTTTTTAGCTCCATCTTAATTCATAAACTGCTGTATTATTTAGCTTTGTCAAATTTGGAAGAAGGTTTGAAATGATTCCGACCAAAAATTCGCGTACCCTTATTTTTATAATGTAAATACACAAAGATTACAATTTAAAATTTAAATTTTCTTACAAAAATATTCACAAAGCTTTTAATCGAGGCCATTTTGTAAGAAACAATTGTTGGCTAACCGCGTTAAACCCGAAAAAAACCCTTTCCGTTTAACAATATCCGTCGCTTTTCCTCTATAAATCAACTGTTACACGGCGCGATGACCTAGTCAAGTGTAATTGAGACTAATTAAGTGTGGATTCTAAAAATTACTTCATTACGTGAAATTGAAGAGAAGTTTTTCAAGGAAATATTTTTTTTATACAACCTATAAGAGAGTAAGATGTAGCGGGGAACAGTGGAAAAGGGTATCCAAAAGCTCATATAGTATTGAAGATTGAACAACACTGCATTGTGAAAATATCTATTTCTTATATTCTCACGTTCAATAGTTAATTTCACGTAGCATTTATATATCTTGTGAATATATAGGTGATCGAAACATCATTATTGCTGTGTCGATTGTGTATTTATAGCGTTGGCATGAATGATTAAAAAAGAAAAGTATATTAAAAAGTATTTCTACGTAGTAGATGACATAGTTTTATTATCATAAATAAGTATTATTTCCTCGACAGTTTTGTAAAATTTATTTATGACTTTACGTACATAAAATACTCTACATGCAACGTATGAAGGAAAAGGTTTACAGAAAATTCTGATATTAAACAAACTAAATTTAAATATAGGTTAAAAACTTGCATATGGAATATTTTGTTTGTCCTATAATATGTGCGGTTTTGGTTGAAGCCGATCTTTAGCTTAATCATGGAGGTTTATTTGAGGTATTATGATTTATAAATTATAATTAATTTTAAAAACCATCCGGGCCATGTTGTCTTAACATTTACCACTATAGACTAATTTATTTGACTTACAAATTAATGATAACAGATTCTATTCTCAATGGTTGATGAAAACGATTTACCTTGTAAGTGTGTATTGTTTATATTCCGTTAGGAAATTTTCAATATGTGAAGTCTATTAATAATAAAGTCTATATTCCAATATTTTACTAAAATGTATATTCAAGCCAAAAAATATGAAACGTGTTTGATTATATAAAATTGCAGCTTCAGGGAAGTTTTCATTAAGCACCTCAAAAAAAAATTATTATTAAAATAATTTATTTCGTTCTCTTTTATTCGACATATTGCACAAATTTCTGATTTTAATGGAAATATCCAAGTGGAAATTATTATTTAATTTTTATCTTTCAGCAAAAGTGAAATTTTCATTATTTTACTTTTAATAAAATAGAGATAATTTTTTTTAAATTATATATTTTATATTTACAAACGCCAATCATGATTGATTTAGTAAAGAATACCGATTTGAAAAGTACTTTTACTGCTAATAAATTGTTATCTATTTCAAACATCCTTTTCATTTTTTAACGTTTTTGATTTTGATATATTAAAAGAACATTTCTTTAATATATTGGTCTTCATATGGCTGTAGGGGTGTAGTGATAAACAATGAAATTTAAATGAAAAAAACCAAAACGATTGATTTACAGCAAAAACATAAATTGTGGCATAGAAGCTTTTGTAAATTTTTTTTCATAAAATAAGATATAATATATTTTTTTAGTAAGACAAAGAAAAACCATATAAAATTTTGACATATCTCCTTAAAAGGGACTTACAAAAAGTAGAAAACTTTCATAAAAATGAAATAGACACAACGAATAACTAGAATTTGTATTTATACTAATAAAACTATGTAGTATTAAAATGTTATACTTACGAGTTTCACTACGATTAACCAGAAACCCAATATTACTTCTCTTCTATTACGGCGTAAACATCCAATGTACTTAATCATATCAACTTTGTATTTATGTTACATTTTTAAAACAAATTCATTTTTGGTATATACACTTTTAACTCCATTTAGGAGCTTATCGTTATAATTTAGTCTTAATGTCAGATAATTGAAATTTATTCACGGAAGGTTTATTACACATCACAGTTTCGTTCACTTCGCTACTTTAATTTTGGTTAATATTTTATTAAAATACTAAGAGCTGACATGATTCATCCTTATAATTAAATTTATTTGTGCGTATAAAGGAATAAATAAAAGTGGTAATGTATCTCAGGTGGAAGAACAATGCCAGCGTTGGGAGCCGCGGCCCAACTGGTGCTGTCTATTATAATTTAATTTTGAGACGAGAAACGATTAATGTGGTCTCATTGCGGAATCATTTTTATAAACTTAATTATATTTTTTCCTTTTATTTGTGAAACTGTTATAGTATTTTAATTTTATAACAGTAATTTTGCATTCTTTAAAATTACATTTCAATTGAAAAAGTTTCCTCAATATACAAATGTAACTTTCCCTACTTCAGAATATTTCAAAATTGTCAAAGCGACATAAATTAATAAATAAATTTTTTAAAATAATTGAAAGAAAGCAAATTTTCAAAATTGATATGTAAAATGTAAATACCCAAAGTATACATTATACATGGAAAGAAATGGATGGCAGATTTATGCTATTGAATAAATAATTAGGGAAAAGCCTTAAAATAAGGCAACAACTCTAAACAACTTTCGAAAATATACACTCGATGCCTTCTGAGTATAAATATAATTTGATTCACCCACTGAGCTTTTAATGCACAAAATTAAACAATAGAAGTTTTAAAACAATATCATATTTAGAAACAATATTAGTAAGTTTTCAGAAGAAACTGAAGTCTGCTTCTCGCACGGTAAATCTTATTGAGTTTAGCCTGAAGGTAAACTCTTAGAGTAACTTAGTCCTATCAATCTCATTGGCGAATACAAAATTTCCTTCACATAATCCTGCCGTATTTTTAAAACATATGGACAAAGTCACAGGCAGAATATTATCTTAGTAGATTTTCTTGTTTTTCCTTTTTTTTAACCTTTCCTTTACTTTTGTTTTCCTTAATACCTGAAATTTAACAAAAGCTAGTTTTACGTAAACTGAAAATTTATTTATTCACTTTTTACAATTTATTTCGAACACATAAACTCTTCATGTTCCATACTCTCTTCTTTCAGAGGTGCGATTTTTTTCCTGAAAAAATTATTAAGGGTGGTGTATGATAGAAATTGAGATAAAATTATCGATATTAATGGGATATTAATATTATATTTATTAATGTTTAAGTAATTGTTTACGTTAATGAAAAATAATTCACTAGAAAAATAACTTGTAATGCTATCGAGTTTGGAAAATGTTACACGTTTGTCGTTTTTATTAAAATTTGGTTTAAATAAGTTATATGTGTGTGTATATACAAATTAAATGTTATATTCTCCAAAGATGCCCTGAATTCATTTTAAGTATTAAAATTATTATGTACTATAAGATTAATAAATTATAATATTATTATTATTTTGTAATGTTTGAGTAAAATTGCATTAATTAAGTGCACTTTGAAAAGATGAAATATCTAAACTTCGCCAATACGCAGTAAAGAGTATTCAGTCAAAATATAATGCAGGTTTTATTACACGTTGTGGCAAATTGTTACATATTTGAGTTAAGTTACTTTAGTGAAATGTTCTTTATAAAGCTGTAGTATTTAACCTTCGCCCATATACAGGATCAATAAAAATATAATTTAGCCTTTATTTATATAATTTAGCCATATTATGTAATTTAACACTATTATAAGAAAAAAATGATATATTCGGTTGATTGCATATCGGTTCAAGGAATTGTAGTACCATATTTCACTATTTTCAACATATATCTTTTGAATTCGAAGATTACTTGCAGAAACATAGCTCAGAGTTACGCGAGGCGATTACCAAAGTTCAAAAAAATGTTAAAATGCAACAGGAATTTTAACTTTTGATTCTGATTATAACTATTCATGTATGAGGAAAACGGTACGCGAACGCACGCGGACGGGAGATCACGTAGCGACGGTTTCGTTTTTATCTGAAGCGATCTTGTGCCAGCCGCTATTTCGAAAAGAGTGAAGGGAATTTAATGTTTTATGTAATGCAGAGCGATTCGGCGATATTTCAAAGGCAGATAAGGTACATGAAAAATAGATAATTTGGGAAACGGAAAATAATACTTTTTTTGAGTAGGTAAGGGCTCAGAAAATATGATCTGCATATACGGCATAACGCCCCGCTTTATTGTTTGTTCTTGGTATTGTAATGTGCTCTTATCGCAGAGTATAACACATAATTATTTCATAGGTACGGTTCATGACAATTTAAACCAAATAATTTGGTTTTAAACGTTGTGAGGTCTTTGCACCGAAATATAAATATTGTTATCCCGTATTACAAATTTTATTATTTCGTTAATGTATGTCCAAGTAGAAAACTTTGATGGAGGTTTCATGAAACATGTAGCCCTATATGAACCGAAAAATAGACGATATAATGACGTAATTTTAACATTTTATCTATATTTCAGTTTCTATAAACTGGTGAATTTATTGAATGCATGGTTACGAACAAAACAAATTCTTGAGTTTATTAATAGGTCAAATTTGTACTAAATAATACCATGGCATCCCTTTAATATTACATGGGAGGAATTCGATTATGTGCTCGTCACAGGTACGCATACGTGTGGATACTGCACCAGTTTAACGAAATAACCCAATAATGAGAATTACGTCTTTATTTAATATAATTTTTATTGGTAATTGCATATCTAATGTCCCTAATTATTCCTGTTCTTATTTTTAGCCTTCATGCTATTAGCACAATATTTCTTATATTATCAGGCTTTAAAGATCCTTTTTCGAGAGTCAGGCGAAAAAATGTTTGGAGATGTAACCGAATGGACGCAAATAAGAAAGGAATCGTATATTTGTTATTGACAATGTAAGTAAACAGTTCCGGTAGTTGCTAAGGATGTAAAAAAGGTCAGGATAACAATAGTTTATCGTATTAATAGTTTTGTTTGTTGGAAGTAAATTGTGTTTGAGAACTTTTGAAATAGAAAACTAATAATTAACTAATAGTTTTTTTATGTTGTGTTCAAGAATATTTAGAATAGATAACTAATAGTTAAGTAATTTGTCATTGGTACATTACAGTGCTTCTAATTAAACCTAATTAAATTATTGGGTCTAAATATGCATCTCTCAATTTGTCAGAATAGAAGGGAAATTTTGAATATTTAACGAAAGAGGATATTTCGTTCCCCAAAAATAATATAAAAGGCGAAAATATCCAATATTCTCTAAAATATAATTGAGAAACAAAGTAAGTTTAACAATACTTATTCCCTTTGCGGTTAAATTCGTAGTATATATACGGAATGCGTTTTATTTTTGTCAAATAGAGTGGAGACAAAAAGCGACGTTTAGTATTAATTAAAAAACGATACAATGTACGCGCTATACCGACGTAGAGAGGTGAAGTGTCTATTCTAGCGTTTGAGCTCCCTTAAACGATTTATAATGGTTTTGTTATTACAAATCTCAGACAATATTTATAAATTGTAAAACCTTTCATTGATGTAGTCGGTCCGTTGGCCTTTACTTATTAAGTAAGCAAACATTCATTCACTTAACAATTCTCGATCGGCCTTGTTTATTCATGGAATACGATAGCCAACTTCTTGCTATTAACTGTGATGCTGAACGGTGCCCATAGGATCGGGGAAAAATAATTTACTTTCTTGAAATCCCTTCAGGGCACTTAAATGAAAGTATAACTATTTAAAACAACGTTCATTATCCAATTCTCTCCTGATGAACACCCCGTGTGTGTATTGGAATTACAATACATCTACATATTTAGGAAACTCTGATTAGAGGTTACTGACCCTCACAAATACAAAGATTTTATTAACAAATTTTCCAACATGTAATATATCATAATTGTAAATAAATATTTCAATATTTGATGAATTATTATATACCTTGAAACTATTCAATTGCACCTTGAATGTTTTCAATTATATAAGGAAAACATTTTTGTAGTATTCCTTTATAACATAATTCAAAATTTCATTGTGGTCTCCATCACTTAATTACTACAAAGATTTGCGATATATTTTGTTCATTATAGATGATAAATATGGATATTTATGCTTGAATATTAAACTTTACAACTCTAAATTAAAGTACTTCGATTTGCTAATAATGCTACAATTTTGATAAAATGAATAAGGATTTTTTGTTAGTTTATGTTTCTAAATAAATCATCTTATTACGTTAATAAATTAATTAGGCAACAGAGAAACATAATGCTTGCTTATATTACAACTCTTCTTGGATAGAAATGAGGAAAATTTATAATGGAAATAATTCAATTTCCATCTTAGTCTGAAAATTAGCCAATTCAATCATTAATTAGTGTTGCACGAAACGTGGAAAATTGCAGAAAATTTAAAAACGCGTAAGACGTTTAATTTTTTCTCCATAGCGTGGTTAAAATCCTTTAATATTATATCTATTATATTATTATTCTTTTACAATTCCTAATAGTATGCGAACTCAATAAATCCCGCCTCACTCTTTATATTTGTAAACAAATTATATTTAAACACTACACAATATACTAAATACCACGTAATCATCTATGACATGCACATATATATATATATATATATATATATATATATGTGTGTGTGTGTGTGTGTGTGTGTGTTTGAAAAGTTGACTATTTCAAAAAAAAAAAATAATAGCAAAATATTTTCAATCTTTATCAATTCATTAATGGTATATGAATTTATTTTCTTTTGGTGCATTACCAAACATTTTATTATAAAGCAAATGACAAATTTTTATTCAAAGCATCTCAAATATAAAATAATATTACGCTCGATACCAAATCAAGAAACGCAAATGTATTTACGACTGGAGAACGCCACTAAATTTATTCGTGTTTAAGGGATGTAAAACGGTAAGAACTCTGAATATAATATTAAGGGGCAAAATCACCTCAACAGTAAATGGTTTATACTATAATTAGCAAAATAGGGTACATTATTTTGCCAATTTTAGCATAAAGCAAAGAAATAATCCTGGGCCCGTTTTATTTTGATCAATGTTATTGGTTAATTGTCAACATCAGATTTATCACAGTTGTTTGTCAATGATAAAAATATTGGTTTTGAAAGTTCACGTTTATTTCATAGTAATATGTACTTTTGTTATCTATGGGGTATGAGCAACAAACGGTAATTTTATATTCGCAATTTTCCGCTGATTTTATATTCTACAGCACTTTTATAATGACTTATAATTATTTCCTCTTAAAGTATAAGAAATAATAATATGCATATAAGGTAAATTAGACGAAATTAATAATATTGAGCAGATGGAAGTGAACTTAACTAAATCTGTTATATTGAATATTTTTGGCGTTAATTTTGTAGAAATCCATTACTCACAATGAAATGAAACTACGTGATGTAGTATTATTTCTACTTTTTTTAATTTCTTTACGTTTTCATTTACGGTTTCGTTGCATTACAACATCTTCAGGTCGGTTTAAAAGAAATTAAAGAAAGTAGAAATAATACTACATCACGTAGTTTCATTTAATTGTGAGTAATGGATTTCTACAAAATTAACGCCAAAAATATTCAATATAACAGATTTAGTTAAGTTCACTTCCATCTGCTCAATATTATTAATTTCGTCTAATTTACCTTATATGCATATTATTATTTCTTATACTTTAAGAGGAAATAATTATAAGTCATTATAAAAGTGCTGTAGAATATAAAATCAGCGGAAAATTGCGAATATAAAATTACATTTTGTTGCTCATACCCCATAGATAACAAAAGTACATATTACTATGAAATAAACGTGAACTTTCAAAACCAATATTTTTATCATTGACAAACAACTGTGATAAATCTGATGTTGACAATTAACCAATAACATTGATCAAAATTTGTTATAATATGAAGCAAAATAAGTAGGAAATATAATTTTTAACTACTCATACTCATACCGTAATAATTTTTGAAATCATCTTTAATGTATTTAATTCCGTAACGTTTTATAGGAGCTTTACAGTATACCATAATGTATTAAGCAATAGTAGAGACTTTCAGTATCTCTTTTCATGTTTACGCTATAAATAAAGTCACTTCATTTTTTAAATTTTATTCTGCGTATTTTCACGTTAAAGAATTTTTTACCTGTATTAAATTTTAAATATATGACATCACTGTTTACAACACAGTAGGGATAAACTAGTAGACGCAATTTGGAGACTAGAAAATTATTAATTACCATGCTCAATCGAAAGGAGTGGTTATCGGATAAAGTGGCACTATTTTCATTTGGTATGATTGTCGCTTAAATATATTATGATTTTCTTAATATATTAAAGTATAATGTTTTGTTAATATATTAGAGACATCTTTTCATTATATTCTGTATATTTGCATGCCGAAGAAATGTTTGCTTTTGTTAAATTTTTAACATGAAATATGACTGTTTACAACATTGATGTGAATAAATTATTGGTCGCAATTTGGAAATTAGAAATATATTTATTATCATGCATAACAGAGAGCAATAGTTGTGAGACAAAGTGGCATAATTTGTTTACTCAATTTATAAGATTTTCACTTAAATACCACGTGACCTTTCGTTTATATGCTAACTGTTAAAATTAAAATATATTTTAGGTTTGTATATTAAAAAAAATAATTTTATGTTGGGGTTTAAATAAGAAGGTATAATGTTCTATATTTCAAAAACAAAAATGGAACCCTTTTAAGATCGCTCAGGTTCTGTTGGTCTGTCAGTCCTTCCCTCAAAAATATTTGACAGAACAACTTGGAATTTGGCAAAGAAATAAACATATTAAACCAATAGCTGAAACTCTAATTGTTAAATAGCTATTTTCGTGGATGACAAGTTAAGCACTCGAACATTTGTTTTTAGTTCATTACATAAGGGATATTCTTCATAAGGAATTTTTATATGGATCTTAAAAATATATTTTCTAACAATTTTACATAGAATGATTTGAGGGACATATTGAAAAAACGAGAAATAATTACCCCCACCCTTGTTTTCGAAACTGCTCAATCTAAAATTACGGCAAATAAGGTTTTTGGAAATATATGCAAAATTTATAAGAATAAGCAACATATTCCAATATTGGTAAAAATACTGTGAACCCTCTTACTGCAAGTTAAACTGGTATTTGATAGGTTTTTTTTACCTACCAAGTTTTGTATGTTCACACATGGCTAAGTATTTGGAAAGCTTAAAAGACTCCTCATTATAAAAGCAAGTGTTCAAGTCTTTCCAGAATAAAGAAAGCCCGTGTAGTGAATTTTAACGGGAATTTGACCTTTAGATGTCATAATTCAACTCCCATTCTGGGAAAAACCTGCCCCTTCATGTCGTCAGCCAGCATAGGGGTGTTAAAAACCCAGACCGTTGCTTGGCCCAGCGAGTCACCGAGTCCACCCGCCCAATTACAGCCTCGTTAGACCCAGCCTAGGGTCCTAAAATATAAATAATGCATACGTCTTCTTCCGTTTTAAAAGTCATAAATCAAACCCATTCAAGCTCATAAATCAAAAGTCATTATAGCACTGTGCCTTAGGTGTTAATAGGCTATATTTTTTGTATGTTCGCTTCCAAAAATTTCATACATAACCGCCTAGGGATTATTCTTTCCCAGAAAATATGATATAAATTTTTCTGAAAGTCACATAGTCGTTACCAAGAAAATATCTAAATTTATTTGATCACATCGATTTTACACCACTAAAACAATAAATTACGTGAAATTTTCAAAAAGTTTGAATTCAGGTAAATTTTTTTATAATTCATTAATGTACAATTTTCAAAATTTTTACTACCTAGAGTTAATGTGAAAAAACCATTAAATGTCCTTTATAATTTGAAAAATTCTCATCCTATTATTTTACTTAAAGGAAATTCTGATTGATAAAGTATTATATGATCACAAACTAGGTATAATATACAGATGTCCGATTAAAACATTGCTAAAAAAAACAAATTGTAAAACGAAAGAGAGATATACAAAATAAAACAATCGTAGTTCACCATCATAAAATATATTAAATTGAAAAGTCATGTTAAAAATAACATCCAACAAGCTTACAGTTTAATATACTTAAAAGCTGCAATGATTTTTAGATGGTATTAAGTTCAGTAATCCATCATAGAGAGTTATAATGGGGCTTTTCGACTATTGTCGAATCGCGCCATTATAACTAATTAGTAATCCACAATAAATGAGACAATTGAGGTTACAACAAAGCGGAAGGCACTCCTCATAAACAAGATAAATAAAGTAACTGGCTATTGATTCAATTTTAGTAAATTCATTTAATTTAGGCTTCATTATTATCGCAAAAATTATATTAATCGATTTCCTCGGTTATAGTTTATATTAGTTTATTTTTGGCATAAAAATAATGTGATATGTACCTTAACAGGAAAAAATCGACCACAATAACAAAGACGACAAAAACTCGTGCAGGAAGTTTATGACTTTTTGTCGTCTTTGAATAATGGTCTTTGGAGAATTATTTTTTCATGGAGTAGTTTACGGCGTTCTTCACTTGCTTTATCAGACTGAAAAAAAAATTACTTGCGGTAAAGTTAATCAAAGTATAATTCATATATGAAAATCAATTAAAAACTATCTCAAATATTTCTTTACTGCTACTTTAGTTGTGAATTCCTATGATTTGTACATCAATATTCACCCTCCCTATAAATTTCCAAGAGACGATTGGGAAGATTATTCTTTTTTGACCGCACCATTTTATTTGTGCCAATATTCAAGCTACGTCTTTTTATTTTTTTATACCAATGTCTTACAATCTTCTTTAAAATTTTCCATCTTTTTTTTGTCATAATATATATCATAATTTTAAGCATTAATTCACAATTTGGCATGTACGTGAGTAATCATGACAGTAAAGAATTAACCATCATCTACTTTCATCGCTCAAAAGGTAAATAGATGATTGAAAAACACATCTCGTTCGAAGAAACCTGAACAATTTTTCTTTGTATTTCAAACCAAACACTAAAAATAATTTTTTTTATTATTTGCAAGAAATAATCCCGTTTTCAAGACAAAAATGTTAGTTTTAAACATTATGTTGCTATAGTAGTTATGAAAAGCAATAAAAAACAAAAAGTCATTTCTAGATAAATATATCGACTATATGAAGTAATATAAAAAGAAAACACCGTGCTGATTTATAGAGACTAGTCACAGCCATTATCCAACGAACATTTTCTGAAACTTCAACTGTTTTTACAATACACGTACCAAGCTATAAAAATCTACTATGGTCGCAAGTAGAATTTCGTTGGGTCCTTTTTTAAATTTGCCTTTATTTATAGTCAAATTTCTATTATTATCAATACATATGTACAAGTTCAAAAGTTTCAACTCTTTTGAAAGGGACATAGATTTTGATGATCTGTCAGTAAACGAGTAAGTGGTGGATAAGCTAAGAGAAAAACGAAAAGTGGAATTAATTTTTTTTTGAAGTTGACTATTTAGTTGTATATAATCTAAATAATCACACAAATGTAACTACCACATTGTTATTTGTTCTTAAGAAACAAGCTCTGAAAATATAATATATTTATAGAGAAAAAATTTTAAGAATTGCGATTTGCAATAACGCTTATTTTATTCAGTACTCAAGTAATTATTATGAAATTTTACTTGAGCCTATTTTGTTAGTTTCGTGGATATTTTAGGAAAGTAGTTAGGTTATAGATGAGATCACAAACTAAAAAATGCCGTATTATGTTTTATGCATTTAAGAGTTGGTTTTTTTTCCAACCTTTTCCTGCCGGCTTTTTCTTCGGCTCTGAATTCCTTTTATGCAATCAAAGGGTTCGTTCTGCTTGTTTTATCTATCTCTTGATCAAAAGAGAATAATGTTAAAGGTATCGAGGGCTATTACTTTGAATCAATTCATAATTTTTTCCTGCCATTTTTTTGTTTATTTTTATGATTTTTTGTTAAAAGTTTTTCAAATACGTTACAATAATTACTCCTTAACATATTTCTTGAGAATAAAGGAACCTTTCTTTCTACCTTTCCCTATTATTGAGGAATATATTAGAACTGATTTTAAAAGGGCCTCGAGTAATCATTGTATTGTTTAACATCTGCTAAAATTTTAGCTTTTGCTTATCATATAAGAAAAAAAACCGCAAGGGTTCTTCCTATTTTCTTTGTATAAATATTATTATAACAGTTAACTTCAGATGCAAAAAAAAACTTCATTTACCACACCATAAAATTGTATATTTGCATGAAACGGATTCATAATCTCCGGTAGTTTGAAATATATCATTCAAATATATTTTGCGTACATCCTGTGGTGTGCACCACAGGAGTTAGCTTTTTTTAGTTGGGCATCAGAAAACAAATCACTTACCTCAGAAAACAAATCACTTAGCCTGGTGTTAAAAAATGACACGTGACTCTTTTCGCCGAAGTTTTTTGCTGTTTATATAAAAAAATTTGTATTATTGTGTAAGTTTTTTATAAAAAATAATGGTTTATATACACAATGGTAATGATGGCATATCTCCAATGCTTTTTGAAGAAGATTGAAGGAGTGAATAAATTCTCAGAAGCTCAGGTTTGGAATCATCATAATAAGGTGTAGAAGATATTGAAAGGATCCAGTCTATTATACAGTGGAAGTAAGCAGCTCTGACAGATAAGATTTAGCTCTAATAATAAAAAATAAATGTTTACGCAATTTTAGAAGGTACCTAAGTGGTAAAAATTTAAATGATATAGGGGTACTTTGTAAAAGTTCTATATTCATAAAATTATTAAAAAATAGTAAACTTATCGTCGAAAAAAAGAAATTCTGTTAGAATTCAAGAATCGTAGTAATTATCCTTCATCGCTGGATTGATGTGAATATAATTAATGTTTTCGGGTTTTTATTTTATGTTTAAGTAAGACTCCCACTATCAAAATATTTCCAGATCCAAGAATAATCTGTCAAGATATAATGCAAAATTGATTATTCTATTAATTTATTTGTGTTTTATATTACCTAGAAAAGTTGAAAGGACTACGCCCGACGATTGCCGTTTCAAATAACCACTCTTGCTTGAAGGTTAAAGACGACTTCTACAGCTTTTGACTTAAGTCACAAACTTACTTGCAGAATTGTATGAATTTATTCAATAAATTGCTTTCAATGTCATATTCTTTTGTAATTTTTGCCAATTTCTATTGATTACTTTTGCGTTGATGTCGGAATCTTTAATCATATTTTCAAGGACTCTTCTGTATTCTAATTTATTGTCATATAACCATGTTTGTTGGAAAATTAAACATAGGTGTTTTAAATTTTATGGAATAACATCTCTTAATTAGAGATCACTAATACTTAACGTTTTTGTTTTCTTTCAACTAAGATCATCGTACTCAAAATATCTTTGTGCCAAGAAATGCACTAAGAAATGGCGACAAGAAGCTATAACGAACCGTCAGGCTATATATTGTTGTATTTGTGAACAACACTCAATTTTAGCATATTAAGCTCAGTAAAATAAAAATTTACATGAGTTAATGTAGAGTAATTCCCGCGGTTAGGAGTAATGCAATTATAGTTTCAAATTTCAATAACTTTAGCATGAAAGTTCGAAGACTAAATTATCCGTATTAAAGCAAAGATTTATATACCGGAGTTTTAAATCGTACTTAAATGAAATCATGCTTCATACAAACCTGATAAAGGCGTAACAAAAAAAACAAAGATAATCCTATTTATTGAGAAAAAAATATTTCTTAAGCTATAGTTATGAGTTTAACATGAAACATGCATCTAAAATATAACAAATATCATACCACTATTCCGATCCTGATCGAAGAACAATCGAGCTTCGGTACGCACCCTATGATGTCTGCCTCTCACCAGCTGTTCCAATTAATATACCACCATCGAGTCGCAAAGCATGCAAGCATTACGGGACGTCTACTTAATACGGCGATATTCTGTTGTAATTTTCTAAAAAATAATTTGCATTCATTCTCATATATATATATATATATATATATATATATATATATATATATATATATATATATATATGTTGGTATCGATTTATTCAAAATGAAGGAATTAGGAAACGTCGTAACAAATCATTCAAAAACTACATCATTTCCGCGAAAATCAATAGTTTGGAAGTTACGATTTCTATCGTTTTTTTCTTAGAAATTCCCCGATATAGTCACCTAAACCACTTTATTTAGTTCACTGTTTCACTAAATCGTACGAAATTTGGAGTGAAAATAGAAAAACATATAGGTAGCATATAATGTGCAGATTTTTAGTTTATTGCTAGATTGTAAAATTGTCTTAGAATTGTTTTTCAAGTTTTGTTTCATTCACATAAAAAGTTTTTAATCTTTAAAAAATAACCATGAAAAAATCTACTATCGACGATTGGCCTTAAAACTACCTCAGGATATTGTGTTTGTGTAGATATAAACTTGTAACGATGTAGCCATTATAACGTCTTCAGAAATTAATATTATATGCACATGTGTTTGTGCAGACATAAAGTAACGATGTAGCCATTATAATGTCTTCAGAAATTAATATTATATGCACATGTGTTTGTGCAGATATAAAGTAACGATGTAGCCATTATAATGTCTTCAGAAATTAATATTGTATGCACATGTGTCTGTGCAGACGTAAAGTTGTAACGATGTAGCCATTATAACGTCTTCAGAAATTAATATTATATGCACAAAGTCGCTAAAAACTAAATTGAAATAATTTGCTTACTCCAAAAATGAAGATTTAATTCATAAAAAACAGCATTTTAACTAAAATTTGCATTATTCACAAACTGATTTTCAATAGCCATAATTTCAAAATAAAACACTTACAACTCTGCCAAAACAGAGAGCTTTCATTGTGTTAAGCATGTGTAGCAGAGACACCGGCAACGCGCTATTGTTATTGTTTAAAACTTTTATGACTAGTTTCTTCCAGCCTGCAGGGTGCTCTTCTTTCAAACTAAATAGTCGTTTGTTGTTGGTTGTTTGCGAATACAGCTGCATAGTAACTTTTTTTAGATTTTGGCGTATTTACGGACGTTTTGTTGCACACCTGACTATTTGGCTTTTGGGTTTGGACTTTAGAGTTAAGTTAGTAATTGGGACTTTATTGTGCCATAGCTGAAGATCGTCGTCGTGGGGCTTGTGTATCGTATATACCACGGCGTTGCACAAGGGGTTGCGCGAATCAGCCTAACTGTAACCGAACGCATAACATATCTTGGCGATAACGCCGGGATGCCGGGAAGGACAACGGTTATATATAATAATAAATTCATTATTATGTTACATTTAACTAATTCTATAATTCTGTACCTCCGCATAGACGACAGTTATCAACTGCGAAGAACCCATGAAATTTAAAAAGTGACGACAGTGTCACTCTCCGCAAAGGGTAACAATCATAAGTTCATAATTAACAAAATGCAAGACAAAATTATTAGAGATAACGCCACCCCAAAAAAAAGCGATTATCAGCTAAAAACAAGCTATTAATTTTAATATATTATTTTTAAATATATTTAAATATGTTAAACACATAAGAATGAGATAATCCCTCGTTACATCGAAAGTAATAAAAAGCCTCCCTGCCCTTAGTTAGTCAGCTCTAATAATTGTGAAACACAACAAAAGTATCATAAATATTAAATTTATTTTATGTCAACTATCGCCTCAGAGCCATTAACTCGCGTGAAGCTTCCAGGTTGTATTCAGAGTATGTATGTACTGATCAGACCCAGCAGTTCAGTGATTTCTAGGCCACCGCGTTTTTTGTGGATTGTATAAATAATTATTCTTAAGAATAGCATCCAGCTTTCGAGGTCAAGAACCTGTAATAATCGAACGAGTTTATGAAGGCGTGATCTTGCGGGAAATAAGGAGAAATCTAAACGTTAGTCAAAGACGATTGGAAAGGTGTACTGGGATTCAGAAATCATCCATAAAATGGATTATTTGCTCTGATAAACTACACCCTTATCACTATGAAAAAGTACAAGCGCTAAAACCCAAGGATTACCCGAGAAGGGTGGCCTTTTATAAAACAATATTAGCTGATATCCTGAGAAATGGGTGAGATCCACATTTTTTTGATAATATTTTCTAAACGTATGAGAGCCGCTTTGAGCGATTTGATTTATTCAGTACGAATAATATTCATAATTATTCGGAAGTTAATCAATATTTGATTAGAGTATAATAAGAAACATTTGTCGACAGTAGTTCTGATATTGGCCATAAATATAAATGTTTGTTGTCAAACACGCGCAAGGTATTTATGCATATCGATAAACGGAGAAACAAGTTACCTGCTTGTATACATGGTACCTAACAAATTACCTGGTTGTATATATAAAGTACCTATTTAATATGTTTATTACTTACTTATCGATCATCGAAATTAACGAATCATTAATTGTTACTCTCGTCATTTTCAGTAACTCATCATTGTGCGTTTTGCAGCAATGAATTCCATGAATTCTTTTACTTGTGAATTATTTTTATTAAACGGATATCTAAGAACAAGGTATTTTTTTAAATATTTTGTGGTATTTTATAATTTTATATCATTTAAACATTTTAGGCACCACAAGTTTTTCATTATATTTTTGTATTATATTTGATTTACGAATAATCACAAGCTTTTGCAAGATTTCTTCTTTATTTCAAAATCAATTTAGAACAATCTATTTTAAATGTACGATACTCTATTTGCTTGTGTCTTTAGCTATAATCTACATATACGGAGGGTTGTTTTTAGCATGCTTTACGAAAAGCTTGATTTATGTTCAAACATTACTTTTAGGTACTTTAATTGAATGTTCTTTTGAAGATTATATTTTTGATAAATTTGCTTTACCGTCAGTGAACACCGACGCATGTCAAAATTAAAGCTTAGCTTTTTAAATGATCTAGAACTTAAAACAAATATTAAAAGTTTAGAGAGTATATTATTAAATTTGCGTAGAAATCTCAAGAAGAACTGCAGAATTGTATGAAGGAATAAAATGGTAACCACTTTATGGTTGCCAAGTACTCTGATTGATTAAAGGAAATTGAAAGTTTCTAGTTAAAATAATATAATGCATAGCGTACCAAGGATGTAGTGAATCAGTCCAGGTCATGTCGCGGGTGTTTTTAAATGAACCGTTTCGGGGACTTAGATGCAGGAAAAGCTCTTCTTTAAATCTCTGATTGCGTTATCGCTTCTTAATTTAGACTAATCAAAAATAAATATACTTACTAATCACTTACCTCCTGACAACACAGAATAATGACCCAAGACATTTTATACTTAAATATGATATTTTATTAAAACATAACATTTTTACTTTGCAAGCTCGTAGAATTTAATTATTTGGTTAACCGTAAAGCGATGGAGTTTAAGAAAATATCTTAATGACAAAATATGAACTATATAAATTTTAAATATGACTTCAACTAAGACTATTTATCCTAGTTACTTTAGTCACAAAATCATTAGAAATTACTCTGCTTTTTTTAGCTGCTTTCTGAATTCAAAATTTATCAATTTCGCACGAGTTTGAACAATAGTGTTTCGTTTTGTTTTACAGTATAGGCGCTTTCAGAAACCATTGCACACTTTTGAAATTTGGTTGATATTATTAAATCTTTAAAATAAAAATCCTCTTTTTCTAGTTGAGTTATATTGCTATACTTAATATATTGAACACATATTCTTTTAAATCTGTATACGCTTAATGTTTAAAAACTTTTCAGGTTTTGGAATAAGTATAATACTTGGTTCGAGGAAGTCAATGACTACTTTAGTCAGAGGTGATAAAAATTCAGTTAGTGAAAACGTAATTTTTGCAATTGAGATACCAGAAAATACATTTAAGGTTGATTCTAGCAAAGTTTCCATACAAAATTTCTACACAACTAAGTGGTAGCCTTATAGCTACGGAAATCATATATAAAGCTGTAGGATGATCAGACTCTCTTAAAGATGCTGATGATAGTAAGAGGCAGGTCTCGAATCTAAAGAGACAAGAAAACTCTTGCTTTATTCACTGATAAAAAGTTAATTAGCGCTATAAAAAATTATTGAAATAAGATTTTTTTCAGAGTTTTCTAATATATCCTTATGTGTATATTTTAGCGAAAGTAAAAAAGATTATTACGATTGATAAACTAAAAGTTTCTGTAGATATTATGTCAATTGTTACCCTCATTACTGAATGATTGTTGAATTAGCAGGACACTGCTTTCGATATTAATGTACCAAAGTAAAGTAGGTAAAGTAACATTAACTTGTAATGGTAATGACAATTCTGGTCATAATAATTAATAAGGATAGTTCGGCGCTGAAGGAAATCCTGATGGGTATTTGAAAAGAAATTGAAAAATCGTCACCCTTAGTCTATTTGAATATGCCTGCCATTAAGGTTTTTGTTTGCTAAGAGACTCGGGAGAAGTAAATTGTGGGACTTAAAAACATTAAACGTTAATTACCTAACCTACACGATATTGAAGTTTCTTTAGTAACGAAATCTATAAATGTCGGACTGTAGTTTGTTTTGACCATTATTGACAGTAAAAGCGAAAACTACCAAAGTTGCATAAATCCTTACAGTCTCTGGTGCCAATCTTACGGAAGTTAATATTTTGCAAAGTTCTAAGATACCGAACCCCTAAAATTATTAATATGTTTTTTCATTTTACGTACATGGATAAAACTTATTTTTGAGTATTTTTGTATGTCGCGTACCATTTAGACATGTAAAAATAGGTCTTTTATATCTATCAATAAAGAAAATCTAGTCGACATTCAACAAAAATATTCAAGCATATTTAAAACAAGATTTGGGAATTATTGCATACAAATCTACTCAAAGTGCTGTCAACCGGCAAAAACAAATGATAAGAACACCGCTAGCAGATTTTTCAATGGCCATTAAAAATTCCCAATATTCCAGGCTAGGTGAAATTCTGCTGAAAATATTGTGACATTTTTAATATATATATATATATATATATATATATATATATATATATATATATATATATATATATATATATATATATATATAAAATTTATTCAAGAGACAACATATAAAAAACATTCTATAAGTATCCACTTTATGGTGGAAATAGTAGTAATAAAACACAAAAATTATGAAGAGATCATTTCTGAAATTTTTTTTTTTAAATTGTTTACAGTCAACATTTTTATTAAAATAATTTAATCCAACCTGCATTTATATTTCCTTGTGTTCATTATATATATATATATATATATTTTTATATTTATATATATATATATATATATATACATATATACGCATATATATATATATATATATATATATATATATATATATATATATATAATTAACACAAGGAAATATAAATGCAGGTTGTAAACAATTTTTTAAAAAAAAATTTCAGAAATGATCTCTTCATAATTTTTGTGTTTTATTACTACTATTTCCACCATAAAGTGGATACTTATAGAATGTATTTTATATGTTGTCTCTTGAATAAAATTTTGTTTTCGTAATTAGTATATTTAGTTCATTTCTGTCGCTTTAAATATAATGGTTTAAAATTCCAATTTGTTCATGATACGAAACGTTCATATTGCAGAGGGATCGTTTACTTCCCATTAAAATGTTCTAAACCAAAATAATTCAACAAAATTTTGACAATGAAACATACTCGAATCGATAATTTAATACGTAATAATGTATTTATTACTCTCTTCATAATTTAATTTCTTTATACAATACAATTGTTAAATACTATTTTTACAAATATCGTCTTAGTCTAGCGTACTTAAATGTATTTATATTATATTACAAAATGACTTCATTCTTTAATGTATTTTATATCGTTCTCAAAATGACATAATACATATATCTGGTATCCATATAAATAAATTCATCACAGACGGTGGAGTCTTGGTCGTGCGCAATATCTTGAATGTAAAATCTAAGAATTACATTCATCAGTGAAAACAATTTCAGAGTTTGGTAACTTTCACTTTATATTATTATTTAAATTCACACCACGGTTAAGTTCATCATCGGAACAACTAATTTTTTTCGCTTTTCAACGTAAAGTCGTTTTCAGTTTTAAATTTAAGGTAAGTTTATATATTTAATGAAAGAAATTGTATTCATAACTAGGCGCTAATTTTTTTGATAAAATGTGCCCTCTTAATAATATTTCGTTTATATCGGAGAAATTTCGGCAGAAAAACCTCTACCTCTTCTCTACTTTCAGATTTTATTAAATTTTTAAATTTCTGGTAATGAAAATATCTGTATATTGAGTAATATAGAGGTAAAAAATGCATATCGTACTTTTTTGAGTAACATTAATGTTTACTAAATAATAAATTCTTAACATTTGGGTCTCAATACTGGCTATATCAATAGCAATTATGTTAAGTTAAGATCGATAAAATGGAGGATTATCCATTCCCCTTGGTTTAGGTCAAAAACATTCTATCTAAATTGTTCGTTTGAAAAAAAAACACATACAAAGTTTATGAAGCAACTTGAATGGAGCATTAGACAATTTTCTACACATATTATTTATTAATAAACAAAAACGTAATCATATTGGAATATTCTTTCACACTAAAATAAAAAAAGAAAGATCAAAGAGACGGTTTTTGTACGGTCATGTACCACAAGCATACGTAAAAAATGAGCCAAAAGGTACATCTGATTAACAAAAGAATACACGAGTATGTAGTTTTACACTTGGCGTACCTTGAATACAAATTCGATAGCAACATGTTTGACTGAGTTGAGAAAGGTCTTACGCTTGATGTTAAATTAAGCCTTAAACTTTATAAATTTTATATTAAAAAATATAAACAATTTTCTTGCTTACGTTAGAGTTACATTCGCTCTCATGCGTTTTCATATCATATTAATAACTTAAATACACGTAACGAATTATTTCAATATATAATTAGTAAATTAAAATGATATAAATGTACAAGTATAATTTTTCTTACATATTAGTATGTACATATTAATTTCTCCTATACTACTAGTACTAAAAATAATTACAGTTTTATAATAATGTTATTTTTTGAATATGTTTATAATGTGTAATATTTAGAATAACAGTCTTAAATGAAATAATACATCAAAAAGTGTGAAGGTATTTAAAATTATAATGCTTCCAGCGGTCGATTTCTTTTGGTACTTGTGATATTGTCGTATCTAGTTAAAGAGCAATACTCACTTGTATGGATGTTTTGGCTTACGGTATTTGTTTTTGCATTCAGTAATTGGAATATTTTCAAGATAAAATTATTTATTACTCTGATTAAAATATGTTATTACCGTATTTTTCCAGAACCTTGTCATCAAAAAATGTAAATGCTCATTAAAAGGAATTTAATTTATGAATTTAAAGATTTTGAATTTATACAAAAACCCACTCAGCATTACCTGTTTTACCTTACTAGTTTAGACATGTGGGGTTCCTCAGCTCTTTTACCAACTGAGGTCAGTTCTAATCTACAGAAGGTTGTAGAAACTATCAGTATTCAAGTTAAAGATAATGGTTTCAATTGACGTTTCAAATTATAATCCAGGATCAGTTCCGTCTTCATTTATAACTCTGTAAACAAAAGAATCGTATCTAAACACTCAGCGCCTCCTTATCTCTACTGAATACTACCTACGTGTATCCTCCAAGTACTGCTGCCTACGTGTATCTTTCAAGTATTGAAGAAGTTATCGTGGATTTGTATCATTATGTTCAAACCTGTATAAATGGTATCTCCAATCGAAACAATTTAACCTTAAACTAGATTTAAGTGAATTTAACGCAACAATTTTAGTTACCAGGATCAATGCAGACCTTTGGAATAGAGTTGATCACTATGTCTTTGGCCGCAGGAAATATAGGGTAGATCGCCTTATTCAATTTGCAGCAGATAACAACTTAACAATTATGGGCAAAGACTTTAAACAAGATCCCCAAGTACAGCCTTTGGTTATGGCAGAACTAGAGAAGTTGAAAAGTAAGTTGAAGAAGAAAAATTTGATTATAAATTTGTTTTTGTTACCCGCTACCTAAACCCACTGCCTATCAAATCAGCATATACATATGAAAAATAAGTTGCAAACGGCAAAACTTGAATAAAAATACGTGACAGAGTCTTGTTTAATAAAGCTCTACGGTATAATTAGAAATCTTGGCTATAAATCTGATGAATTAAAAATATCTGCATAAAATTAACCACAAGTGACGATTGGTATTTAGCTGTAAATTAAAAACCAAAAAGTGAACAATGCTGCAATTTTATAACTTAACACGATGGCCATTCAGGCAGCCTGTCGAGACAACAGTAATTTAACACTAAAAAACTCTCTGTTAGGAATTAGAATATTATTTTAAAAAGTCCGAGAAAAAAGATTTGCATAAGAAAATATGGCACAAAACTCACCAAATCAAAACAAAACCTAGGATGTTGGGGGATATACCTACTGGCAGTACTATTACTGAAATGAGAATTAGTTAAAGTTTCGAAAGACGGCTGTACTCCATTTTAGATTGCGTCATCATTTTTTACTAAAAAAGTGCTTGAACACCAACTCCTTTCATTGAAAAATTAAATCAAAGCGGCACTAAAATTTCTTATACCGAACAAAGACATAGGAGATGACGAGAATATGATTGAGATTGTCAAAGCAATGGGGGAAATTTGAATAGCGGTTTTTCCTTCCATTTGCTTCAAAATTTGGCAAACCGATGACTAGTCACGTTTTTAACATATATAACTGCATAGAAATAGATCAACAAAGAAACATAATAATTTCACATTGATCTTTCGCGTATCAACCGCCAACAATGTACGTGTTCACATTTTGTGTGCCAGACTAAGGATATTTGTTTTATCTGATCAAGCTGGTTTTGTAAAAGGTAGAAGAATACCAGAGCTTATGCTCATTTTGCTACAAATCGTGGAAAAAGCCAGAGAATTTATCATTCAGCACTAGATATGTTTTGCTGTTTTTAACACAGTACATAAAGTCCAGTGGTTGTCAAAGATTCTTTCCGAAATGAGTTTGCCGTCTCATCTGGTGTTACTTTGTAGAAGTTTTTACGAAGATAACAGACAACAGCTATTCATCTCTACAGTCTGTATTAACAAAAATTAAGAACGCAGATTGGCGTTAGACAGTACTGTAGTTTGTGCTTGCTGTCCTTCAATTACTTCAACGAACAGCATACGGTTAGCTACGGAAGATTGGGACCTTTGTCCCAATAGGAGATAAAAAAATTCCAAGAAAATTGGGACCTTTGTTATCATGGGGACTAAGAAAACGCAAAACCTATGTTATGCTGATGATACTACTCTGTTCGCGTCAAGTGAAGAAGAAATAATAAATTTACCATTATGACTTCATGCTATTGCCTTGGATTTTGTCTTGCGTTAAATTGTGGATAAAGGAAAATATTAATATGGACCAAGCAAAAAATAATTGTCTCGAATTCAAAACTGTAATAAATTGTACAGAGCTACATTTACTGAAACTACTATACATCTGTCGACGCCTGTGAGAAGAAACAAAGTAGACATTGTACCGTCACTAGATCGGGTAGGAAAAGATATGCCTATTATATTCAGCCTTCCTGTAAGGAGCTGACGCGTGGATATTGAGACTGCAGGATCGTCGGAATATTTATGTGCTAGGATATGGTTATGTACTAGGTTATGGGAATATTTATGTACTAGGATACGGAATATTTATGTACTAGGTATGGTGAGGCGTCTACTCAGAATTTATTGGACTGCTAATTATGCAAATTGATTATTGATTCTCAAAGAACTCAATATAAAGGAAAATTTATTGTCAAATGTGCAAACGCAAATACTAAAGTTCTTTGGAAAAATGGATGGAAAATATCACGAGGACGCTGAAATAACCTTACAAATTCGTCATTCCACCATCAATGTGCTTCTGACAATGCAAAAAATAGTGGTAGAAGAAAATGGATCTCGAGAATGACTACTAAAAGGTCGGACGAAATGTTATCAAGATCACTCTGTCAAGAGTGTACGACTAAGAAAGAGAATCACTGCGTTGATATAATTAAAATAAAATAAAATGGAATTAAATTAAACCCACCCGTTCTCAAATTGCAGTGTTGCAATAAATTAACGTGCAATATCAGGCAATAATATTTGTCAATGATATAAGTAGGTCTGATGACACGGGTCCGTTTCCATTCCTGTCTGTATCGAATGGCACGAGGGTTACTCAGTATTGCTTGCTTTAGATATCCACCAATCATAATAAGCGAGATTGCATGAATAGTTTTTACATTAAATACTTCCTTCACTGGATGATAGAGAAATATTGGTAAACCCAAGACTAGCTATTGCCGATTTGGTGACTTATTCAAAAATATTCTTAGGTATAATCATATTAACTTTTTAGAATTTTTCCTCTTTTTCTTTATCACAGATAATTTAGAGTAAGTTTTTGGGCTTTTTATATCTGCGATAAGAATTTTTATGACTATTCCATACAACAAACTTAACAATCCAGTGTATGGGTACTTTCTAAATTAAATTTATATGTTTTGTGTGACAATATATATTTTATTATAATCACATTAACTTTAAATACTTCGATCAACATTTTTTTACAAATTTTATAACTATATTTAAAAAGAATTGATACATTTCTCTTTTTATAATTTAAACTCAACAATTTATTTACAAAACTCGCATTTACATAAGCGATGTGTCTCTTTGAATCGATTAGTATTGATAATTGATCATGTAGAAATAAATTGCGTTTTCGATAACATATACAATTATGTATTTAATTTAAATAAATAATTTGCAGTTTGCTGGTGGATTGTAGAAAAGTTAATGACTAATTTCTTTGTTAACTGCTTCAGATAGAGACATTTATTTTGGTTTCTTATCGATATTAATCAGTCAGATTTAAACTCGCGCACATTTGCAAAAAAATTAAAGTCAGCGATATGATACTCACGCGCGGGCTGCTGAGCATATTTTCTTATTGAACAACAAATCATTGGCGTCATTAGCGTTGGTAATTTCAAATTTTTAAATTTAGATAATAGGTTGAAAAATACATTTTCGCTATACTTTTGTGAAAAATTAATGTGCCGGGTCGTCATTTGGTCAACCAAGGATTTTCCAATATTTGTACAGCGTCGCAGACGTTCAGTTCCCGCTTAAGTTCCCACAATGCTTTGGTTGACAGATATCGGCTAAACTTAAAGATATCTCTTTTTAGTAAATATTTTAGAAATTTTTTTTTAACTCGTAACTAGTATTTTAGAAAACATTTTTCTAATAAGAACATATACATTTTAGTCAGATACTTTTCTCCTTTGCCTTATAATACTTGATATTATTTTACCACACTCCATGTAGATCATTATTCGAATGCAAAATGTAGTTTAAAAATATACATTCATTTTTGACTAGATTTTAAGTTTCAAACATATCTTTATAAATACGCTTTAATACAAGTTAGTTTCATGTGTGGGAAATTTCATTGCCTTATTTTCTTAATTTTAATCGTATAGACAGATGAACAAATAATATTTTATATAAAATTTGAAGCACAAAATATTGGGATAACCTGTACTTTTCTGTGTCACTCCTTTATGTCAACATGTGTGACGTTACTTTTTATTTGTTAAGTTGCAATTTAACTGAATATTTAATGTATTTCCCCAACTAATTTATGATGACTGGAAAATGTCAGTGTTGCAATAGTATCAATATAGGGAACCTCATCGCCTCTTTGTATGAAGTCTCTATTTTTGCGTTCGAACGTTGAAGAGTTAAAGCGGCTTACTTCTACTACTACTATAGGTATTATATTATTTGCAGATATTGAAGTCTCCAAATATTATAATAGTAGATATAAATGGAGTCTGTAATAAAGCGTAGTAAAAGTACATACTGAATTTTTTGTCATATTTCCGTTTAAAAGTTTTAGAACAAATATTGCTATGCAAGTCTTTGCAAATTTCTTTTACAGAATAAAGTACCGATAGAAAATATATATGTTTTGATGCTATCGAGAAACTCTTTTTAAACTTTCAAAAATTGAAAATGTTTCACAAATAATTGATCGGATTCTAAAAAAAACAAGTATTTGGTTAATTATGAACGGAATAGTGAAGTGCATTTGGTGTTGGCGAGTGATTAAAAGGATATCGAATGACAAAAAAGAGACAATATTCGGACTGTACGAAACGGAACATTTTAAATATTAATTTTGTACATTTACAAAATTGCAAAAATCTATTTTAACTATCAGTAAGTTCACAATTTTTCTTTATTTCTCATATTGCCAGTGTGGTGATATATATAAGAGAAAATGTGCCTCGATACTTTTTAAACTCAAAGCGACATATATAAACTAGTCTATTTCTGAAAATACGTCTGATAGTTTATATTTCCCTTCAGATGATTTAACAGAAAATATTTTATATTCAAAATTCTTTTTTCCTTCATTTTTTATTACACATAATGCTGGTGATCTACGCCTTCACCCGGGCAGAATTATTTCAAATGAGCAATTCACCAACACGAGGAGAAGGGGTCTCCTCGTCGCCCCCCATCACATCCCGAGCGAAAGCATATATGTGGGAATACTCGAGATGATCAATCAATGAGAAGTTGTCTCTACCTTGCATCATTCTGGAATTCTTGCCCAACTTTTGTTACATTTTTTGTTACTGTTTTGTTGTTCTGAGGGAGAATAATTGTATAGCTTATTATTTTTCTTGAAGTATGCACTTTTTTTTACAGAAAAATCGTAACATATTTTATTTCAAACTCAATTTACATCTGGCTAAACAAAATAAAAAAAGTGCTTTGATTAAAAATTTATATTTTTGTTGTTTTATAGTTTGTCCTGTTTAATAATTGATTTGCAATATGTTTGTGGCATGAAAAAGTAGCTTTGATTATTCATTGAAAAAAAGTGTAATTATAAGCTGTCCATGTTTCTGCATGAATTTTTCATAGCGTACATAAAATAAAATAAATATTTATAATGTCTAAGCATATTGTAACCTGTTGTTTAAAAGCATTTTAATAACTCGTACAAACACTCAATAATTTTTCATAAATTGAATTTAATAATCTCTCGTAAAAAACTGTTTTACATTCAGTGGCACTTACTCTTTTCTGTCAATAAAATACTACAATGGTATTTCAAATAAATATAACCAAAAGTTCTTATTTCCGCCGGTCTTAAGTGTTTTCCATATTAATTGCAAATCCCCATAATACTCAAGATATACTAAAGAAAAAAAGGTGAAAACAATGACGCTTAATGTAAAACTGACTGTTAAAAACCTAACAAATTTTATAAAAAAACCTAAAAGACATTTATAAACAAGTCATATTTCAGATTGACACATGAATAATATTGATTAAGGTATATTTACATATATTTATGAAATATAGTGCCCTCTCAATAAAGTTCCCAATATAAGTTTTTCATCTCACATCCATCAGTGTACTGTATTATGAAAATGTACTATAGTCCTTTTCTATGCTTTATTTCAACTTCAGTCTTGCTCTTCATATACCTGCTGTCTTCCAAACTGTTACTATTGATGTGACGTATGTCTCATTTTAATAAAACAATACTTTATTAATTTAACAAATGCAATGAAATATTGTTTCATAAAGTGCTTCTAAATTAGTTAAATTATGTGTAGGTAAACCAATGACATGATTTTGTAATACGCCTAACACATATTTCGTTCACAAATATTTCACCTTTTGTCAGCGGATCACCTCTTAAAAATGTAGTCATGAATTACGACATGAAATAGTTCGATTGTTTATGTTGACACTGAACAAATTTTGAAAAAAATACATGACTTTGTATGCTCTGTATATCGAATACATAATTGTTGCTCTTCTTCGGTAAATATATATATTGATTCAGCTTTAGTAAACCGAGTAAGTTTTTTTGTTGAATGTTAATTTTATTTCTCATAGATAACACTACTCGAGTAACTGGAATAGTAAGAAACACAGGTTATATGATCTTAGGCAAAAACAAATATTACCTTGATGTATTAATTGCGAAGAATTTTACATGCGTCAGTGTACATAATTTACTTCTAATTAGATTTTAAAAAATTTGTCTTATTTATAACGACCTTCGAGGTTTTCGAGTATTACTTATGAATATGATGTTGATTCAATGTCAGTGGAGTTTGGGAAGTCACTTCAGGAGGAGTTCAAAGCACCAGCAATGAGCAGTAGCAGCGCCAGTAGCAAGCCGAGGGAGGACCTTTGGTGATCACCAGATCCTTGGTGAAGTTCTGCCAGACTTTCTGGTAATGAAAATTAAAAAGATTTTAGTTGCAATTTTTATATGACATTTATATATGTGTTATGATATAGTAATGTCAAATTGTAGCTTTATTTACATCTCCAGAATTAAAATCGTGTAAAAGTGAAAGCAGAAATTAAACGTCAACGATGCAGTACAACCAAGGCACATTCGCTCTTTGGAAAATAACGGTGCGGCCAAAACGTAACTAAACGTTTGGCATTTTAAAGTATAACACGAAAATGTAATTTTCGTCGTCTTTTTATGAAGATGCCACGGTCGCGAACTGCCGATGCCAATGGATGCGAAAATTCATTCTCCATGATAAAACATAAGAAATATCTCCTTCAAAGGAGTCGCAACGCTGACGGTCTGGTTTTGGTCGTGCATTTGTGTACAACCCATATAACATTGAGTTTATTCACAAACAACTTACAATTGTCACCGTAGTAGCACCTGAGGAAAATTTAAAGTTGATAGTGACTTTATTTCCCTAAAGTGTGCAATATAAAGGAAAATCACATAGATGTCATGTCCCACGGAAGTAGAAACTTCTCATAACTTTGGCGGAAGCTTCATAAAGTATTTTTATCCTTACAGCAAACGGCCATTACAAACTAAAGATTTTAGATTATCTTTCTTGATTTCGAGTCCCACAAGTAAAAGATTTTTAAAATGTTGAGAATATTTTTTTGTAAAAAATTAAAGAAGGTTTATTAAAATTTATATTTATATTTCCCCTCCATTTACTAAAATAAAGGCACATAACGCAATTGCATTTGGAACAAAAAAACGAACTGTGAGAATCATCTTACGATTTCTCCGAACCAAAGATAGCTGTCCTATTGGTTTTGTCTGGTTTATTAAATAAAACCGAGCTCTTTACTTGTCATACTTTTATAGCAGGAAAAACTGACCGCCTGAAAATTTGAACGCTCGTTACCGATGAAGATATGGACTAGTCATATTGGCTAAGATCTCCAGAACCACGATTGGACACTCGACATTCGGGCTCCAAATCATGTCACACCGACAGCAAAGTATTAGATAAGGAACCGCCTCCTTGCGTCGGTTCTTAGGTAGAGATTAATTAAGAAGAAGAAATACATAATATACTCTATTTACTTATTATCGGTTTGCATTCGAAATTTTTGTGCTTTCTTATATAGACTAATGAACGTAATTTATCTTAAATTTAACAAAATATATTTGTAAGTCAGATCTCAACCAAATATTGGGAAGTTTGTAATTTATTTATTTAATTTTCAACATTATTTTCATAACACTCTGTGCATTATTTCATTCTATGGAAATAGTGAGAGAACAGTCGATTCATCCTTCCTTGAAGGTCTCTTGAGCAGGATTTTCAAAGGCAGTAACAGCAATTTACGGCATTTGAATTGTGTTGGTCGCGATGTATTGTTTAGTCTTACAAATAAATGGAAATTACATGGCGCGAAGCCTGTAATGATAACCAAGGTAAGCATATATGTATTTGATCATTCGTCTGGTAGAGTGTCTTTCAATAGAATCCCTCTTGAATTTTTTTTCGAAATAATAAGTAAACAATTATTGCTGTACCAGTCTGCGGTAATTGTTCTTTATTTCCTATAAGAGTTATTGCATAATAACAAGTCCGTCAGAAGAATGAGGCTATTTTGTTTTTCTTAAATTTTTTTGCAGCTTCTCAAAAGGTAACACCCACTAAAAAGACTGTCTATTAATAGCAGCAATATATCCAAATTTCATCATATAGGAAGAGGCCAAGTGCAGAATTTTGTCGATCTTTGTTGAATCATTTAAAAGACGGGGTATCTTCCTAAGTTTTCAGCACTCGTAAATGGCTGAAGTTACTCAAATTAGGTGATAGGTTATTATTTTGTCAACCTTTATCATTAATTGCATAGTATTTACGTAAATATTAGTTATCCCTTTTGAAAGATAACCCTTATTTAGACTTGAGGTTATTACGACCACGATTGAACTCGTTAAGCTAGCTATAAACAGTAGCGCTTGAAAAGACTTCACTATAAAAAACCGATCAAAATCGATCATAGCTTTATTATTGATTGAGGCCACTACAAAATCATAAAACAAAAATTCTTTCGTATCGTATTCATCTTGTCGTAACACAAGTTTCAAATTAATGCAAATTTATAAAAGCAAACGTCAAGTTTAAGTAAATACCTCAAAAACTACCGAAAAATTAGATTTTTATATTTTATATGGTAATTTTTCTATTACCATTAATAATGGCAACTCCTAAAAACTTTCAATGCTATCCTCGTGTAGCTCGTATAAATAATATTAATTGTTACAAGTCATTGCGAACGGGGTCAAATAAAGAGAGAGAGAGGGCGATGAAAGGGGTGACACTTTTACAATGACAAATTTAGTTACTAATTTTACATGGGTTGGTAGGCAGAGTGGATACTCGGTGTACGACAAAACACTGTGATTTAGGTGACAAATGTCAGGCTGTAAATTTCGACAACATAGGATTTTTAATGTTTTATATTTTGTATAAATATCTTGAGTATTTCAGTTTTTTAGTAGGAACCATTAAATGAAATTAGGTGATGTAGTATTACTTCTACTTTCTTTAAGTTCTTTACCACGACTTAGGTTTTGTTGTATTACAACATCTTCAGGTGGGCTATTAGCAAAGATCTTTGTAGTACTACATCACGTAGTTTCATTTAATTGTGAATAATGAATTTCTATAAAATTAATGCCAAATAAATAATATTTTAGTACGTTTAAAATATTTTCTTTTTTTGATCTTCTTCCACATTACATTCCTTTCTACGCCTTCATTTTTAGTTTCATCAAAACAAAGATATCAATGATAGTAAGAAGAGTCGTGTCGAAGGAAACGTTAGTGTATATGTATGAATCACATCCGAATCTGTGTGTACGTAAACGTGCATGTATGCATCCTTTAAAAAACATTACTTTTGATATTTATTAGTGTTAGCGGAACGGACAAGAGGTAAGCCTTTGAACTCAAAAATCATTTCTCTCCTTGAGTTATTCTCCGAAAAAATTTTAATCATTTTAGTTTTTGCCGGACTTATCATAAGAAAACTTAAGTTTACAAATTATTTGTATGGTCCACGGATGGTAAATATTTTACGATCTGTAAAATAAAAAAACTCACGGTTAAATAAAATGGCTTTAATATAATATTTATGCTTTTTTAAAAAAATTCCGTGATTTATGAATAATTCGGTAATATTGAACACAAGGGTTTCAGTTATTATTAGAGTCAACTCGCAGACATTGTCAAGCCCTAAACTGGCGATCGTGTTATGTACATAGCCTTTCAGTTTTTATAAAGCTTAAAAAATGAGTCTGGTATCTGTAGATGTTTATTAACATTCCAAATACAAAAGTTATCAACAATCAGTGAAACAATACAAATGTTAAGCATTGCAACATATACATGAACGGATGTAAAATAGGCCTGGGAAGAACTTTTTTAATTTCGAATGTTTATCATTACTTCATTCAATATCAATTAAGTTCTTAAATAAAAACATTTTTTGAATATATTTGGCATAATTTTTTTAGAAATTCATTATACACAATTAAATTAAACTACGTGATGTAGTATTATTTTTACTTTCTTTAAGTTCTTTACCACGACCTAGGTTTCGTTGTATTACAACATCTTTAGGTGGGCTATTAGCAAAGATTTTCTTTACTTTATATATATATATATATATATATATATAAATATATATATATATATATATATATGTATATATATATATATATAACGTAAAATTATAAGCCCCCTACTTTTTCGACCAATTTCTGGAACAGTATAGAAGCTTTTGAAATATTTCTTGTAGGGTGTGTAAAGGGTACAGCATTCGAATTTCTGTTCAGTTTGCAAGTAATCGGCGAGTACAGAATAAATTAAAAATGAAAGTATTTCGATCTGAAAAAAGATGACATTTTCTTCATGAATGTGGCTTAGGTCGAAAAAAGCAATATATTTACTATATTGGGTGAAGGTATGCCCTCTTACGGCACAGCCAAGAACTGGTTCCAAAAATTCATTCCAATTTTCGTATTTAAAAATAATATCCAGTCTTTCCATATAATGAAGTGATAAAATTTCGCATTCTTATTATTTGTCCCCTCCTTCTTTCTCAACCCCAAAATGCACGTTGCACAGTTAGCTATCAGTTTGAATTGTTACCTTATGAAACCTGTTAACTTTACTTTCCATGCGGAGCAGGCTTAATACTCTTACCAAATATTATTTAAATATCATAAATGTTTATATGTAATTTATTCTGCCCAACCAAAGTTCATACGACTAACTTGATCTGTGCGAATATTATAAATGAAAACGGTGTTACGCTTACCGTTGAGCACGTGCACGGCGACCGTGTGGGCGCGCGCGCCTCGAACGCCGCACGTGTAGTTGCCGGCGTCAGTGGCAGATACGCGGGCCAGCCGCAACCTGCTGTCCGCGCCGCCCGTCACCTGCTCCGTCCGCACGCTGTTGACAATTTATCAGTTAATAAAAGTTTCAATGCAATAGAAAAAAATATCTGATTGCTGATTTGTCTATTGGCTTCATGTTTTCGCCGAACCGTTTAAAACGGGAATGCCCTCGGCACCTTGGATTGTATTATCCATTTGAAATAGCACGTACAACAATTATTAAAATCACTTAACTGTTTACATTATGGAAGACATCAGCCTCACTGAATAATTTAAGGCTATCAAAATGTATAACAACTCTGGTACGTTTACTTAATTCGGGATAATGGTTGTCATTATGTAACAGATTCGAGGGATAATAATTTGAGGAATAAAAACAAATATATGCAGCAGGTACCGCAATGTTTTATTTTTGGAGTTTGTTTTTGATTATATTCATGATTGTGCCTATTTTCCACACGTTGTTGTTATACTCAGCAGTGCAATCAAATGAGTAATCATTTATTGATATGTATAAAATATGTCAATTATTTGGATACACTTAAAAAAGGAGTACGGGATTCATAAATTATCGATCACACATTTTAACAATAACATTAAAATGAATCTATTGAATCAAATTAAAACAAAATACTAGAACAAGGAACTATTGGAAAAAGAATATTAAAAACGAGCCATCAAAACATTTTTAATGAGATTACAGCCTACTTGTGCCGCACTAATTATTTTAAATTGCTAGTTTTTATACATATTTGGAGACAATTTTTCTTATATTAAATTCGTCCATACATTTTGCACATTCATTTATTTACTATGGTGTTAGATGTAGTAAACAAAAACATGATTTCTAAAATTTATGAGAAGGAGATACAAACTATAAAAAACAGATAGTAACACCGAGGGGATTAATTTTAACATCATGTAACGTAATTTCAAGAAACGAAATGTTCAAAAGATGACATTGTAAAAATTTTTGTGATTAAATTCCGTCAATAAATATCTACATCTACAGTTTTATCCATATGTTTAGGATTTTATTTGATAAATATGTAGTTTAGTGCTAATTTATAGCACTGGTGGGCATTTCCTCTTGAAGACTATTTATAAAGCCGGTTATCGTTAAAGGGTTCATTGTTTTGAAGAAGTTATAATTTTTGGGTTAACTAAACATTTTGCCACCAAGCAAAATTTTGTTTAAACAGTTTGATATATATATACTATAGATATATTTTTGATAAAACGTTGGAATAGTTTGATTGAACCGATGTTATTAAGAGCAATATACTACATGCTCTATATTGTTTATTGAGAATTGTATTTGATTGTAATAATTTTTAATTGGTGATATATCACACTTCTTTATTGTGTAAAGATATCATTACGTTAAAAATTTGTTCTTGCATTATTTTGCTATAATGGCAATCAAAAATATGCCAAAAGACCATTCAATTTATTCGTTTTTCTTATGTTTAACTTATGAACATTGCGATCTTATGAACTCTTAAACTTGTGGGAATAAATCATAACTTGTGTCTACTTGTAATGATATAGTTATCTGACAGTGGAAGAACTATTCCTATAGACTGAACATGTTTTTCGAATTTACTTCTCACATGCAAACTCATACTCTCTCTTTTTAATATTTGTGTACAAATTCATGTGGCGTTTGTATAATCATACAAAACAAAATAATGTTTGTCTGCTTATCAATATGATGAGTAATAATTATGTCATATCAATGTGATGAATAAAAATAATGAGTAACATTCAAAATTACGTTTTGGTACCTAATCTTAGATAATGAATAAAATTTAATAAATGAACCAAGAAATTTTGAAAATTTAAAAAAAAATTTAGAGTGTAGAAGGAAGGCTGCAAATATATGCTCCTAATTAACGAAAGTTTACAGCACAGTAATTTAAAAATGTCCTTAAAATTGCTTTAATAAATGTTTGAAAAATGCCAAAATTATGACATAAAAAATCAATTTTTTAGATTTAAAAGTCTGGAATAACATGCATGTACATAATACAAGGCAATATTAAAAATTAAATTGTGCTTGCTCTCGAAACGTTTACCGGAAATAAAATATAATAATACTATGTTATGTTATCATGCAGTGTTTTTATCGAAAAAAACTCATTTCTTTTTCTCCTTATTGTTATTGAGCAATGCCGGATGATATCAAAGGTCATAGATGTTATGTGGGACTTTTATATTAAAGATTATTATTTGTAAAAATTCATAAGGGGGGGGGTTTGTTAAATTTTTCAGAAATTGTAACATCTGTGAACTGTACTATCTGTGGGCTAATACCTGCTTACGTGAGGACAATTAGTATGTCAGTGTTAGTATTATTTTGAAATTAGTATATCAGTGTTAGTAATATTATGGGTTTCAAGCAGAGACTGTAATATTAAACTCCCGGTTTTTTCTCGTTAGTTCACAAACTGCAGGTATCTACTTAAAAACTGAGATTTGAGGAGCTACTATTTTTAAATTAATATTGTTGGGTTCAAGCAGAAATCCTTTCATTAAACTTCGATTCCATTTCCTCAACCTGATGCTGCAAGGGTATGGCGTGTTTTCTATATGTTAACTGTATGTGTTAATTTTTTACTTGAATAATCGCTTTGACGTGTCATAATTTTCATTGTAAATTCCTTAAATTTTCGTTAATACCTTATTAGTAACTTTCAATTATCTTTTTAAATTTATTAGAATTTACTATTTAAAATTGAAGGTAGAAGATATAATTCCTCAATAATGAACAGCATAGGTGCTGTGATAGTGTGTGTTGATAATCTGATAATAAAATCCCTAAAAATTTCAATACAACTAACAGCAGTGTAAATCGACACCTAAAAATCAACTAATTTGTTTATTGGTTGTAGATAAGTAAGTACAGGTATAAATAAATACTTCAAGGGAATAAACGTTATGATGTAGACAGGTAGGGGGGCATGTATATACTGGTATACAAAAAGACAAAAATATAATATTAGCAGAGGGATATTAATTAGGTAAAGATATAAGAAGTTTTGGAGTAGGTTTTTTTGAAGAGAAACGTTATGATGTAGACAGGTAGGTAGGCATGTATATACTGGTATATAAAAAGACAAAAATAGAATATTAGCAGAGGGATATAAATTATGTAAAGGTATAAGAAGCTTTGAAGTAGATTTTTTTGAAGAGTTGGTGTCGAGTGAAATTTAGCACTCAAATATACGTTTGTATTTATATATATATATATATATATATATATATATATATATATATATATATATACATAATGTGTTTCTAATTCTTATCCTTGGATAATATGGTGAACAGTAAAACTATAGCATTGAGTTTCTCTGAAAAGAGATTTATTACATAAACAACTGTTTACACTTTTACAAAACAATTTATAACGTTAATTAATTAATCACAAACTCACCTGAATAGAGAAACAACATTTAAAGCTATTGCTTCACTAGTTCGTATCAATTAAGTATTAATATATTATACTATATCATATTATAATTCATTGATCGTTTCTAAGAACATAACCTATTTTTCTATCGTGGCGTGGCGACATGTCCAAGTGACAGCTAGCTCATATGCAAACGTCATGCTGAATGAAGTGTCACTCACTTCGTTTACATATATATATATATATATATATATATATATATATATATATATACATATATATATATATATACTCAAATGTAAAAAGCGTAGTCTTGGCTGTTTATGAATTTATTTTTGTTCGGAAGCAATATTGTACCGCAGAAGTTCAGGTATCATTAATTGAAATACGAGTACTTTACTCGCATTTAAATATTTTGTACTTTTAGTGTGCTTTTTATTTAGTGGTTATTTGAAATCGATTAAATTTCTTTGGGAAAATTTTTATGTAAAATATCACATACGAAAGATATATTTAAAATTAATAAGTGACGACATTTAAATGATTGACTGTAATAATGTAATCCCAGCATAATTTCATTGTTACTATTGGAATTATATACGTGAATATACTCAACCATTCGGCTATGCCGATGATAATGTTTACATAACGACTTGATTACTTTAATATATGTGCAAATTATTTAATTAAGAGCCACTTAATAGTATTTTAATATAATTTATACATCTAATTCAGGCACATTTCTTTACCCATACTAGGCCCATTTTAAGTATTTTCCTACAAAGTTTTAAACTACTTTCTTGGAATGAGATATTGTTTACACATATTGCAAATGGCACGCAATTAATTTATTTTCCCATAACTTTGAGAAAATTATGTTATTATAAATGTCAAATAGACCCAATAGACGAACGAAGTTCAAACACTTCAGTGAAACGGTAAAGAAGGAAAAAACATCAATAAAATCGCACAAAAGTGTCAATGTAAATCACACTTAATATATCGTGGTTACGAATAACCAAATAATGACTATTATACAATTTTATGAGGCAATACTCCTCAAATCCCTTTTTTGTCATTAATCACGTTACCAACAAGAGATGTAAAAAATAAAATTAATCAGATAATGAACTTTGGACATGTTTATGGATATGATTTGCAATTAAGCACGGAATTATGTAATTTACGGATTTCCCATTAAGTTTAGAACTTAAAATTTAAAATACCTCATTGAGCTAAAAACTAAAAAAAACACATTTTCAGTTTTTTACCTGACTAAAATAAAAAATTAAAACAAGTGAAATAGTATATAGTGAGTATGCTTTTATTCTACTGCCCTCTAAATGAGTGATTGGTCCAATTGTAAAGTACTGGACTTTCTTTTAACGATTAAATAAAACAAAAAAGCCAGTTATCCAAATGCGCACGTTAAACACTGCTAATAAGAACAATAAATAGGTTCGTTCATGTTTATCGTGTTTATTTGCAATAAGTTCATCTCAATTAGGTATTAATTTTTATAACCTGTTATACAACGTGATATTAAAGTATGACTTCAATTATATATTTGACATAAAAGTGTTGACATTAAAATAAGTATCTTATTATTAATTATGAATATTGAATATATTTGGCATTAATTTTGTATAAATTCATTTTTGATAATTAAATGAAACTACGTGATATAGTATTATTTCTACTTTCTTTAAGTTCTTTCTTTCTTAAGGTCGTGGTATTATATGAAGTTTATGTGAATACGTTTCGTTTTGCTTATTGACACGATAACAATCGACATTTAGCTTCTAGTATTGAAAGATAATGATGGCACCGTCAGAATATCTCGTATATAATAATTGCATAAAGAACATAGTGTGTCCTTGTTAATGCCTGGGTGGTTCAACTATTACGTAATCATATTTCTCCTGCAACATAGTTCTGTACCCGTGTTGCTGTAAATCACTAAAGATATTATGTTGAAATTTCTCGACCAACTTAATTCATCTTATGAATTGGCCCACATAGTCTCCTGCTGAATTACTTTTTAGTTTATCTGTAAACAGCCCGAATTTTCAAGGATATTTGATCAATTTATGCATTTATTTTCATGGCGTTATAAATTTCAAATATACACAACTTCTCAAATTCTAGATCTGTCATAATTTAACTTGGCTTAAATTTTTTTCTCTTTTCCACGTCAATTATTTTTTAATATTTTGCACGAACATTGACAGTGCACTAACAACATACTTCATATATCAAGTTAGAGCGTTTTCCCTCCTTGCGACAAGCAAGGGGTTTTTTCAGGTCGCTTACTGTTATCTACTTTAATTTAACTAATGATGTTAATTTCGCTTATATGTTCTCAAAGCATTTGTAATATTTTGTATGTTCCTTTGAATTTATATTATATACCAACATATATTATGTACCTTTGATTTCCGAAGTGAATCCTGGTATTTTTAATAAAATTAAAGATATATTTAAAGCAGACACATGTTTATTTTTGCAAAAAGTAACTATTTATAGTAAATCCTTTCTCTTTTTCGTTCGCACCGTCCCTCCTGTTACACCATTCTTCACGAAGAAAATCACACACTTTCGTAATTCACTAGTTTTTGCGCAAGTGATTCATTTATTTTTGTCTAAAGGGACTAAAGAAATTCATTTTCGCACAGCGGAGCCAAAGAACTTCTTTGTATTCAAAAAATTTCACTTTTCTATGCACAACGTGACTTAAAAATTACTTTTTATCCAACGGATTCAATTATTTTTGCACAAAGGATTATTTCTTTCCGCACAATGGATTATTTCTTTTTGTACACTCTATTCACTACTTATTTGCAATGGAATTCAAGAACTACTTTTTGCAAAATAAATTAATGTTTTGGACGACGAAATTAAATGATTAAGTTTTACATAACTGATTCCTTACTTTTTGAACAATAGATTCGCTATATTTTGCACAACGGAATTAAATAATTTTTTTTTGATAACGGATTCATTTCTTTTTATAAAACATGACTAAAGGACTTTTTTGGACAAAGGTACTTAAGAACCCCTTTTGCAAAAAAAAAACATTCACTTCGTATTGCACAACGGATTCTTTTTAAATAGTGAGACCAATTGAATTTTTTATTTCAAGCAAGATCATCGTAACAAACAAATATTACCTTATCTCTATGTTAATATTACAAGTTTTTACTTTTTACATTATTAATTAAAAATTAATGATACGGTTGAAAAAACAAAACCACGAGTCTGTATGTCAAACAGATTTTTACTTATAACAGGATTAAAAGTAGCTCAAAACAATTCGTCTATTATAACATGCGGCCAGTGCCCGTCCTTTTTACTTTTTGGGGCTTTAGTCCAGTAATTATGAATTTTTTTTTCGAACACCCATTAAGACAAAATTAATGTTTGAACTCGAACGTAAGGTTCTAGAGATCAGCGCAAAAAAACAAAAAAAACAATTTTCTGCTTTATCCATTAATACTTATGTATATCTACGATTATTTTGAGGAAAAATATTAAGATATTTTATCTTGTATTGGAAACAATAGTCTTTCTAACAGGAAACTTTCGTTTTCCTTTGATTCTGCCTAATTAATTAAAAATAACCATATTTATCTCTTTGGAACTTGAGTACAAAAATCTAATACATCAAAAAGTTCTCAAAAAATGCATGCCTAGACTAAATACCTTTTTAGCCAATAGCAAAATGAATAAAAGAAATAAATCAAATACAATATACTTGCCAAACAAAAGTATACTTTCACCGCTTTATTTTTCGTGGAGAGTAATTATTTAGGGAAAGATAAAAGTAATATTTTGTCTGGCATTAGAGATAAATTAAAGTAAAATCAAAAGGAAAATCACTATTGAGCGATTTAATCTCATTAGACAGTTCCATTATATGGCAATAATTATAGAAACAAATATAGGATATCAAGCCTGGAGAAAAACTAATTTTTAGTGTTGATGTAACCATTCCATCTCCTAATATTTACGATTGATGTTTCTTAAATGTAACGAGAAGATCCATTATTTTTAATATTTTAATTCTACGATACTGATTCTTGGGCAATATATTGGCCTTATTCAATTTGCATAAAACAAGGGGGAACTGAAAACAATTGGGCCATATTATATATTCAGTATAACATACAGGTTCTACTCAAAATTCTGCAATTATTTTTCATGTCGCTCACAAACATTATTTCAGTACCGCTATTGTAGTGCTTTGACTACGACAGTGTAAAATTTTCTGAATGAAATAAACATAAGACAGCAGACTGTTTTTATTTTTTTCTATATAAAGTGGAATTTATTTTTCGGTTGGAACTTACTGAAGGTGTTTCCTCACTAACAAACAAGTAATAAAATATTCATTCTCCCTAAAAATATAATTATTTGGACGGGTCTATATACACAGATACACTTTAAAAAAAATTATCCGGAATTAAACTCAACTGAGTTTTTCCACAAATTTTATTTATTTTATTGAATTTATCTCAGCGAAAAAATTTAAACATTTTGTTACCAATATTCGTTAGTAACTGAACATATTTATGAATTTTTTATTACTATATAGGGGTAAAAGTCATCAAACATTTTCAATTTGCATACTAATATTATTATTTATATGCTCAAATAACCATTTTCACATGAATAAAATTACGAGTAATACTTATATACTTTACAATGCACAACTTAATCTCATACTTTTCAGAAGTGCTTTTAGAAAATCAGAATTTTCGGATTTTAGATTTGTTTTTCTATTTTTCCTAAATATCTTATATTCTAATAAACATACCCTGATAATTTCAAATTTTAATTAAAAAAAAATGCTCAGTAGTCAAGAGGTTATGTAATAAATATAATTTACATACAACACCAAAGGTTACACTGCCATATATATCCTTTACTTTTTTTTGTTAATTATTTCATTTTAAAAGAAATTACTTTTAAATATTTGTAGACTTTCAACTTTCCTACATATTTAAACGAGTCTAAAAATGAGTGATTCACAAATAGTCGTTACATGGCTTCTTTTTATGGTTATTGAAAATAACGAATTATCATATATTTGATAACTTTCCTTATGATATCGTTTTGATGAAACAATTTACTTTAACAAATAATTAATGACTATAACGTTATCATTATTTTTTTCTTCGAAAAAAATTAATTAATCCAACGTACGCTTTCACCGCTTTCAGTGTCTCTAAATAAAACGTGTACTAGTTATAGCTGTGTGAATTATTTTTGAAATGATTAATTAATGAAATTATAAAATAATTATTTTAAATAGTTAATTTAAAAAGTTTTACTAATAATCGTCAATGATGATCAGACAAATTGCTAGATTTATGTTTATTATCTTGAACAAAAGTTTTACCAGTTAGTCTTTGAAAATTGATTTTTACATCGAGTACAGAAATTGTTCAGCAAGAAAAATATTAATATAATTTATATTTTCATCAACAGTTTCATTTAAATACATATAATTTATAAATAGAAAACGACATGAAACGTAATTGGTTATTGTACAAATAGTGTAATATTTTCTAAACTGACAGACTTATCAGATTTTTTGAGAATGTGGTAAACTTAAGATGTCATGAAGCATCTTAATAAAGAATAGGATCTTCATAACGAAGCATCTTCATTCATTTTAGAACTGATTGTGAAACTGTTATTAAGAATATACGTTCAATGTGTCATACCAAAGTAAAGAAGTATGTTGACGCCGAAATATTATTGCTACCTTTTCAAATTCTGTGGGAGATAGCATCCATTTACACCAATGGAGACTCACACAGAAATAGACTTGTTGCATCTTCACACCTCTAATGTAGATTCCAATATTCATCAACAATGAGTCCGTCACAGCCCATTTAGTTTTCTGAGGTTGAAATAAAATATCATAAACAAGTAAATAAATGGCCGACGACGGGTAACTGCTAGTGAATGAATTGTGGAAATGAGGAATTTCACCACCTCACCTGATGCCCCCGCGCGTGGTGTCCGCGTTGAGCTCGCGTCCCTCGTGCCACCAAGCGAGCGCGACGGGCGCATCCACATGTCGCGCCACGCACCGCAGCGAGAGCGTAGACTCCGCCTCGTAGTACTGCTCCCAGAGCGGCGCTCCACCTTCGTCCACTATCCACACCTGCGGCGCTGTCGATAGTAATTCTAATTAGCCAAAACAAGCCACATGCAAGTCTAGGTCACGCATCTAGGATTCTATACCTCGTTTGCAGTGAAATTACTTTATTTATTATAAGGTATCACTAATATGAACATCCTTCCGCTATCAATATTTTACAACACATAATGTAAATATATGAGGAAAGATGTATTATATATACATATATATATATATATATATATGTATATATATATATATATATATATATATATATATATATATTTATATATATATATGTATATATATATATATATATTTATATATATATATATGTATATATATATATATATATATATATATGTATATATATATATATATGTGTGTGTGTGTGTGTGTGTGTGTGTGTGTGTATCCTCACATAATATATAGGACATCTCAAACATCCTGACATTTAGAATCGCTGTAGTTTTCCATCTTTGAGCATTAAAGAGTACAAAGTGATTTCTATTAAATTATTCATAAATGTTAATATTTATAATATATCTCCATAAAAAGTAGAGAACATTATTTAAAGTAAAATTAAAAATTTAAAAATAAAATTCTGACAAGCTTTTTATTTATTTTCCCCCGGTCGTTACTTTCTCGGCCTAATCTAGTTCTTGCCGGGGAAGATCTGTGTCATATCAAATTTCAAAGAAAAAAAATGTATCAAATTAAATGTTATCTTTTTGATATCTTTTTTTGCCTTGTTAAATTGTTTATGTCAAAGAAAGCAAATATCAAAGAAAAAAAATCTATTAAATACAAGTTGGATCTAGTGGAATTAAGGTGGTAAATAGTTTATGGTATTACCAAACTGTCATTTTTTGGAACCATTTTTCCCAAATATAACGTTAATTTCAAAAATCTGTATTATTTTTCATCTATATTATTTCAAATTTATTTCGCCTTACATTATTTTGGGAAGTATAAAAAATTTTGCTAGTAAGACTAATCTTTATAAAACAATGGGATTGATTATAAGGTTGAGATCAAGATTTAAAATTTTCAAAACGCAAATTGAAATATAATTTGAGAATCTGAAATCAAACGTTGTCTCTTAATGTCCTCAGAGCAGGTTACTAATTAACAGATTACGAAGTCGGTTTCGATGTGTTAATGATCAAATTCACAAACATTTTCCTTTTATACTCGTACATTTCAGATATGTCTGCAAGTAGCTTAGTGTATCCAAAGTAGAAAAAAGGTGCGTGAAACTACTAACTGTTGACTCGTAGCTGCACCCGTATCACTCGCGGCGGATGCGTCGATATCTGGCACTCGTAGATGCCGGCGTCGTGGGCGGCGGCGCGCTGTATGCCCAGCCGCCAGTTGCCCGGGTAGCGCCGCTGCACGACGTAGCGCGGGTCCGCCGCGTATGTGTGCTCGCCCACCGTCAGCAGCTCGAGTGCACCGTCCGTGCGGCGACGCGTCCACGAAACCTGCAGCATCACATTTGAACTTTTATTTACATTCTACATACATTTTTTTAATTTCCATTTTTGGTGGTCGTTATTCCACAAGGAATATTTTATTTGAAAATTCACAACTTTTTAATCAGTTTTATACTTTTAGCAAAATGTCGATGAAAGTAAGGAAATAACACAAATTACAAAGGTATCAAGGCTTAAATATATATATATATATATATATATATATATATATATATATTTAAAAAAATACTGAAAGTCAGTTTGATGAAAGTTATATCTGACATTATTTCTGGTCACCCTTTTAATATATCCATCACTTTTCAATTTAGAGCAAAACATATCCACATTTTTCGCAATTTTTGCCCACAGAATAGAATCTATCCTTTAGGGAAAACATTACTAAACTCCTTCTGTTGTGCCCTTAAGCTTGTTATGAACAAAGGAACATAACGATAATAATTAAAGAATTATAAAAATAATATTTCGGTAATATCATGAGCGTGGAATTCATTCTTCTTGTTTGTATGTCATCGTCTTGTAGATAATACATAAATACAAATATAATTATGTCAATAACAGAGACATTTAAAACCTATCAACATATGAGTAAAAACTTCAACATAATGATGAAGCACGGTGCTTACATACATTGGTTATGAAAAAGAGCCCTGGATTACGAAATTGAAATAACTAACATTAAACATTAGTGATGGACTTTATTATACCAGCTTCCTGGCAGAAAAAAATTACATAATTTAAGTTACTTTTACTCATTATTTCATAGCATCGTTTTAATGCTCGCATTCCGTATGATTACGCCTTATTATTAAGCCGTATTACTTAGTGAACTGTGTGAAATGAAGAAATACCTAAAACCTAAAGAGAGACTAAGAAATAACGTAAACAAGCAGCGTACGCGGTAGAATGTTCAATGTAGCATTTCATATATTCTTCCGGAATGTACAAAAACCTACTCACTTAGACAAATCACCCTCTTCAAGTACTTTGCATAGCTCGACGTGATGTAGTGCCCGATTTGAATAACCAACCCGACGTAAGTGCGAACATGATTTAAAGCGAGGATCGCAATCTTCTTGTAGATAAGAGAATTAAGGCTATTGCCTTATATGTGGACAGCTTTATTTTAAATTTTATTAATATTATGACTAAATTTGTCCTCTCTCGAAATGGGAATGCAGTCATATGGGCTCCGATGCACTATAGTTCCAAAAAAAGACTGCGTTAGCAACTGGCGTTAAAATGAATAACTGTACTTTTCTGTACACTTCATATGTTGACGGAGCTTATATTTTCGACCATGTATTATATAGAGTCATACTGTATCAATATTCAGTTGAACGGAAGTAATAAATACAAGACAAATCAAAAATCGGCCTTTACTCACTCATTTCATCAATTAAAACGTATAAAAAAAATTAAAACAGTGTAGGAGAAAACTATTTTATTTTACTAATGAAAGTTAATAAAAAATTATTCATACGATTAACTGCTGGAAAAGCTGATAATAAATAGAAAATAAACGACGATTGAAGAAAAATTAATTAATCGGTAGCTGCTTTGTTCCAATAATTTTATTTCTAAGGTGGACTTAGTAGTGTATATATCTGATTTCATATATTTATTCATTTATTTCAAATTGCAATGTACATATAAAATTTTATGCATATTTTGCGAAAATATTGCTACATGAACGATGACTTCGAGTCAATTACAATGGTTAAGTATGGGTGTTTTATAATGTAAAAGACTGTTAATAATATTTATATACCTACTGTATTACAAAAATCACAAATTATAATAAATAACTCTTAAATGAAAAGCAGAAAAACATTACATAAAAATAATAAATAATCAAAATCTTCATTACTGAACGTCGCGCCGTTCTTGAAGTGCCTTGATAGAGGAACTAATCAGCTGCTTCCATGCTATCGCGTGTTAGGCTTGTCTCAAAGCGGTAAGGTTAAGGAATTCCACCAGCAACCAAGGGAAAAACACTCGCGGAAAAATGAGATTAAACATTTTATAAAAAAAATTTTAGTCACGTATCTTGACATGGTATGGTTAAGGAATATGGAACAAGGTACACATAAGGGAAAAAGACTGAGAGATTATGAATTTATGATGAAATAATTTTTTAGATGGTTTTGGATAATATTGATGGAATGCCGATTTCCTGGTGTCAAGATCCAGTTGATTCAAACTTTTTTCAAGTTTGACTGAAAAAAACTTTACAAAATACGACTCCCACGATTTATTTGGAAAAAAGCACCTGACCTAATTTTTAAGGAGTAGTTGAAGACTACAAATATATGGGAACTCGTTCTCTACTAAAACATAATGCACAAGTGGCATAATCTCTTCGAAGAAGACAGAGATTTGATCAAGGTGATCAGAGCTCAGGATTGCCCATCGAGTCCACCTCCTTAGACATTCTTGAAGGCGTTGAAAAACTTTTATTGAAAAATACCAGACTAAAGAAGGAACAGCTGGGAAAAAATAAAGTATCTTCTACAATTATTTTGTGTATTCTTCGTGACATGCCAAATGTCAGCGCAAAATGGGTGTCAAGAATGCCACAAAAGCAGCAATGTATCCAGTGTTCATGTAAATTTTTGGATATCTGTACGGAGGATAAAAATAAAATTTTAAGTCAAATAGTTACCAATGACGAAACTCAGGTTCATCATCAGCCTGAATTCAAGCAGGAGTCCATGCAGTTGCATAAAAAGTGTGCTACATCCCCTAAGTAGCTCTAGATGGCAATCAAAACCAAAACATGGCAAAGGTTTTATGGGACACAGGGAATATTACTCTATAACGGAAGTATAATAGGCTGATATACACGATAAATTTAAAAAAGCATTGAAGAAGAAAAGGCGATGAAAGTTAGTGACAGATATGTTGCTTTTGCATAACAATGCACCTATATGCAAAACTCATGTTGAGTGGGCTGCCTTTCGAACATGCGACTTTCAAATTTTGTGAGACTTACCGTATAGGTAGACTAGCCTGAGCTAGGCTTGGCCATCTGCGAATATTAGTTGTTACCAGAAAATGAAAAATTAACTTTCATGGAAAAACATTTAACGGTTATTTCAAAGTTTAGTCTGCTATTTCACTTTGTTTTCAAATTAAAAAGAAAATATTTTTCATGTATTAATAAATTAATCTATTGATATGAAAAATATACCCATTAAGTTTAGGGGAGAAAATATTGGAAAGGAAAAATATCACTACGTTTTGTTTTATTTCCTACCATTCTGTTCCGCGAACTTTCTGACATACAGATGGAACCAATATTCTTCCAAATCTTATTTTCGTTATTTCATATTTGTCAGTGCTTCTTATTAGGAGTCGATCATTTTTTTTTGCAAAAAAAATTTTTTTTATTGAAATAAAATAAAATGGCATTTTCAGATTTTTCTTGAAATTACTATGGTCATATTAAAACAGTCATTTCCAACTCAAAACCTAAAACTTATTCATCTTTTTCGTCATCCTAAGTTCAAGTAAGGTCAAATGAAATGGTTGGAGTTATTTTTTGATACGGATTGAAAATTAGAAGCTTAAACATAATTGGAAAGAAGTTTAATTAGAATCATTATGTCGTATCTAAATTGTAGCCAAATAAAGGTATATTTAAGCATTTGCTCACAGAATAAAGTTTGCTAATTTTAATTAATTAAACTCGGTTCACGGTATTGTATTATATATTTGTGTAATATATGAGTTTTTATTTAATATTGGATTATTGACAAGAAGTAAAATGAAATATGAAATTATGTGGAATATAATTTCATACCTTGCCTCCTTGCCTTCTTTCGTAAATATTTTTTTGCTCTTAAAACGAATTCAGTCGTTGACATACTATCATAAATTTATGCGTTGAGTGATTTTTAATGGCTACCACCCTCACTTGCATACGTCACTTTAATATTGATCCTGGTTAAATATAACCCTCTCCAAGTAAAAATAAAGTTATATCCAACCCTGAATTTGTTGAAAATACTAAAAATTTAAATTCACAACTCTTCGGCTTTGGGTTTGGTATTATTTTTCTATTCTTCGCTGTTGTACGTCAGTACACTATTTGGTTTCAGCATGACTATACCGATTTTGGTACGCAATCGCTTGCCGACTGAGTTCTTAATTTCCAAATAATGGTGTCTAACCTTCTTATCACCATTGGTCGACACTCAAGTAATAATAAATTATTCTAAAAAGAATATCAGATGATCAAAAAATTATAATTTTTTTTTGGAAAGTAATTAAGCAATTCAATAAAAAGAAGTTGTTCTGAAAAGAACATATAAAACAATAATAATTTGTTCTAAAAAGTCACTAAATAACTGAATAAGACGAAATTGTTCCAAAAAACATGTGACGGTACAAATATTACCAAACAATAAAACACTGTTCAAAGAACAGCCAAGAGTCCTTCATAAACAACACGCTGCCATCAAGTAACGATTCGGGCAGGCATGAAGTTCTGAGATGTCCATTCTTATTGGTGATAAGCGATTGAAAAGAATGAGGACGTTTGACGCGGATATATATAAACACATGCCAGGCGGTTGCTCGCGGCACCCCTATCGCCTACCATTATATGATTTTCTCTATCCGCACATGCTCTCTTGTTTTTTTTGTCGTCTCTATTTTAGGTCATATTTTTTCATACATGAAAGAGCAGCATGTCGTAGCTGAATAAATGATTCAATGATTCGAATAATTAAAAACTTTTTTTTAAATTGCTGAATTTGTTTAACAAATATTAGTTTTTAACTCTAGTTTTAAGAACCTGTGACTTCAGTTCTCCTTTTCACTCTGGTTTCAAATTAAATCACAGCACATTACAATTTTTAGTTAATATGGCTGATGGCTGATGATATATTTCAACCCACGAATAAACAATAAAGTTAATGTTTTCGTGCTCTTTAACTTGGGCAGCGTATTTAATTCTGCAGATTTTGATATATTTCTTCTGAATGGTTTAAATTTAATAATTGAGCTGTCAAAACTTTGAATATCTGTTCTGAGTAGATTTATTTGGTAATTTGCGTAATGCAGGGTGAGGTGCTTTCTCCGCTCCTTTGTTTTAAACAGTGTAGTCAAACACCTCCATATCAATTATAACTCGAATGCGGATTGTCTGATAATTTATATACATACAAACTTTAATAGTAATTAAATTTCTAAATTTAAATCCGAAACTTATCCATCAATGGGCTCAATTTATGGATCTGTTAGTAAACTCAATAAAGCGTAAGGCAATTTGGATCGGTATCAGGAGCCTTGTTTCTAACATCAACACAAATTATTTACCACAGCAACAAAAATAATTCTACACAATTTTGTAATGCCGTGAGGATCTGGGTTTATTCATTAATCATAATTTTAGCTACCATTTCCTAGTAAAAGCTCTCAGTCATCGATTGTTCATTAGGTTCATTAATCCTCTAAAATGTCTCTGTAGGATCATCATTTCCTTCAAAACAATTTATTAGTTCGAACTTTTTAATACGTTTATTTTACTATAGACATATTTATTATTTACATCTTAGTAAGCAATTAATATATCATCATTCTCTTCTTTGTTAATAAAATAAAACAAACTAGAAAAACTTCAAAATACATGTTTCCTTAAAGAGGCAACAAAATATCATGTTTTTGAATTTAGATCTTGGCTAAAATGAATTGCAATTCGTGGTCAACATATTTTTTGTATTCTTTTGTTGCTTTATAATATTTGAAGCAATCTATATAGACCTTCTAAGCTCAATGAGACTTTCATGAAAAGTACCAAGGGTCCAGATTTACTTTCTGAAAACTCACTCATGCCTTCATTTACCTTTTGTTTAAATCTTTATAAATTTTCCTTTACCTGCTGTTCTGTTAATTGTACAATTCACCGGATCCTGACATCAGAAGTTCACCAGATATATGAGCTGTCAAAGTTGTCTAAAAAATTATACCTCTTTTAACTTATCCTGCACTATTTTCAATATGTTCAATTCGTTTACATTTCTTAATATTTTTTTTCTTTTACTGCATATATATATATATATATATATATATATATATATATATATATATGTATATATATACATCTATTATTAAAATGAAAAATTCAGTCTTTTTTCTAAATAAGATTATTAAGTGTTTACAGTCCATCTATAAATAAATTGATTGCGGTTAATTGGAAGAGATTGTTCTTGTAGCCATAGGTTCGCCGTATAAAAATTTTGCATTGAAGTCTAAATACAAAAAAAACAAATCGTTTTTTTTTATCGAACTACAATCAAGTACTGAAACACTATGGCAAATAACTGACATTTTGAAAAGACAGACCGGGTCTGTGATTCCATTGTTTTGGGCCGGTAAACGGTGATACAAACTAAAATTTAATACAAACAAAACTAGCTGAAATAGTCATCGCGCAACCAGAAAAGTAGGACGTTAAACCAATCGATATCTTTTGAGAAAGAAAAAACAATAGAGAAACATACGCTCTTATCGAAAACCACCTTATCTCGGTACACGAGAAAGCGAAGAAAAGTAGTTCAACATCTGGGCGGCCAGCAGCCCAGCATATCAACAACATTGTTGGATTTTCTTGCTAAATCGGCCCAGCAGCATGCTCATTGTAAGCGATAGCATCCCAAAGAGTAAAGCATTGTACGACCTTGAGTTACTCATTTGATGATTGCTTGGATGACCGAGCAGACCCAAGAAATTTTCCTTGCGTCTTTCGTTGTTCAGCCGCCAGTTCTTCCACATCTCTTAAAAAATAGCTCCCTCTGGAATCAACTGAAAGAATCACCCGCTTCGTCGTCTAACAATTGAGGTCTTATCTACCTCGATTTTCTCTGTTACTATCCACACATTTATTCCAACTTTAATACACGTGATGTACGCCGCCGTCGTCGACCACGATTACGGTTACCAAATGACATGTTGGCGTCACTGAAGCATACGCTTTTGCATTTTCCGACGAAAATAACATTTGCTTTCGTAATAAGTAAATCACAGGAACGGACTTTTGGGAAGCTTGGTACCGATTTAAAGAAAAAGTACTTTGCACATAGACAGCTATTGATATGTATAATGGTTTAGACTAGTAATTACAGAAAACCAGTGGGAAGAGTAGATCTTACATGAAACAAATCTCGATATGAAATTATATATTGGTCCTTAATTTATATAAAAATTAATTCGGAGCTTTCACCTAACTATTTGGAAATTCTAGTTAATTTTTAACGATCTTATAAATTTTCCCTCGTTCAATAATATTGATAATTCCAAATTAAAAGTCAATATCTTTAATAAGTCTTATCCAAAAATTCGATTGTATGAAACTATAAACGAAAACCTAACATGAAGTGTATAATTAATTCAATATAAACTTATTTTTTGAGGATTACGTTGAAATTAAAAAAACAAATGTATAATATAAAAGGAAAATTTATAAGTTTTAGAGTAACTTAAAGCTATGGAGTGTAACAATTGTATTCATTATGAAGACAAACAGAGACTATTGAATACGATTTAATTCTAAAACTAAAGAGCATGATAAACGATGTATAAATACATGTAGAATACTTAAATATAACTATTTTTCCATTTAAACTAAAAAAAAACTTTGGCTGAAGCAATTACTCGATAATAAATTTTATATACAAATAATAATTTTTAATTCATTTCAGAAATGTTGATGCCAGAGGAATGAAATAGCCGTTGAAGTGCCAAATACATTAAATACAATAGTAAACTTTTTCCCATTGAAAGGATTGTTTTATTCTCTTTTATTATTTTTAATTAATATAATTTCTTTTATTTTAATGTGTTCTTTGTCGCCGATATAAATTTCCTTCTTTGGTAATTTTCTGACAAGCGCAGTTTTCTTATTTTTTGCGTATCTAACACTCGTTGTAAGTCGGTTAAAATTTTTCAGTAAAAGTCAGCACCTTGATCCGTAGTTAATGCGGCTACCAGGTTAACGCCCAGCTCAGACTAAGGCCGCATGTAGTCGATCCTAACCTTACTAGCAAAAATAATACAATTTACGATTAAAAAAGCTCTAACGGAGATGAGAGACAGTTAGTTGGCGGAGCGTGTTTCTTGACGTATGCGTCGGTTCAATGGAAATTCGACCACCAAATTTGTCCGGTAATGGACGGTAGCTGTCGGCCGCCAACGCACTGTGTAAAATAATCGTTTATCTGTATTGCGCATACAGAAAGTACTCTATGTTAAGAAAAAAAAAATACTGTGTGCAGGTACAGTTAATTATTTTAATGATCCATCTTTTCACACACCACGGGTAATAAACGTGGTAGAATATATTGTTGTAAGAGGCAATAGTAATGTGTCAAAACGTAAAATCTCGTTATCGCTTCTTCCCTAATTTGGAGTCAATAATCCCTATTTTGAATTAGGTAGTATATAATTATAAATATATATATATATATATATATATATATATATATATATACATATAAATCATTATATTATTTTCTCTGAAATTTTGCAATGAATCATTATTCTGCTTTCAATTAAAATTAATCTCATCTTAATTGCAATCAATTCCAATTAATTGATTGCAATCGGAAGCAATTAGCGAGAAATATTTCCATTTGTCTATTGTTTTTCTTTCGCGGCTGGTTGCAACATTTTTTTATTTATTTAACACATTTCCGAGAAAATATAAAAATAGTTTCATCAGGCTTCAAAAATTAAATAAGTCCTTGGCGTCAGTATATATTATAAATTATATTTTATTGATGTTTAAAGGTTTATTTTGAGATGTATATTTAAATATTTATTGAATAAATTTATTTATTTTAGAGTGAGTTTAATTCAATTACAATTACAACTATTACACATCACAGGAATTTGGTTATTTAGTTAATATATGGTAAAATCTTTCTTAATTAATTTGCAGATAATTTTATAATAAATATTTTAATAAAAACTTCAGAATAATCAGGAAAGATAAAAATTAATCCAATTTCATCGCTGAAAAGAGCTCCAGGGTTAACTTCGATTCTTTTCTGAATGTTATTAAAACATCATAAAAAGTTTCCTCAAAAATTTAGCTTTTACGAATTTTATCTCTTATTCTTTAAATACTGGAATAATCCTGTTAAGCTCGAAGAGAAATAGCATTGTTATGATTTTGTACACATTTAGACACAAAAAAACATATAAAGTTATATAACATTTCTGCTGAACTCTTCACAAATTTATATATTATTTGTCAACATAAAAATACGTTATCCATAATACCTTTTCCTTTGAATTTTTCGAGAGAGGTTTAGAATTATCAATATAGCTTCCCAGTTTAGGGAAACGTTATGTTACGTTGTTTTTTCAAAACTTTGGCTTTTAACAGTTTCCGAGATCGTGGGGGATATAATTTTTCCTCCATATATATTAACTCCAAATATTGCTTAAATTCCTTCTACACGTGTAGCATTTTCCCATTACTTTCCGTTACCTACCGGAGGATTTACGTATCGGCCTTAGATGATTGAGTGCCAAGATCTTATATAGCCATTCTTTAGAAACGCGTTCATAAATTCCATAACCCTTAATTAAATTAATTTCAAGATTTGATTCAATGTAAATAAATAGTAAAAATAAAACGTCATGCCCAAAATATAAGGTTTCTGAGGAAATATAAGTTTCATGAAAATCTAAGCAATTTTTTTAGTCGTATTCTGCGGATTAGAACAATTTATTATTTAAGAGTCGTAAAATGAAATATCATAAATTTGTGTGCGTGTGTGTGTGTGTGTGTGTGTGTGTATAGGAGAAAGTGTAGCAAAGCTGTCAGCTGTCAAATTATTATACCTATTAGAAATTTTCTAAAGTAGATGTACTTCTTTAACTTAACATTACTCATGAATGTAAATTGCAAAAATGATATAACTTCATCGGTGATCAATGGTGGAGGAATGAACATTTTTCAGATAACTCATCTGTTAAAAAATTAAATTAAACGGAAAGTCATAAAAGTCTGTAGTTCAAAATTATAAATAAGCGGCATGTCTGAAAATTAAGCAGGAAAATAAAATAATTTCCATTTTTCCTATTGTTATATTGTATTATTAACTATTCTATGGTTAATTAGTGATAAGTGGTTTAGCACGAATTCAACACCCAACAGGGATATGTAAACTGCATACATATGTTCAATAATTTCATGTGCATTATGAACTATTAACAAACTTTAAAAAACTGCATTATATCCATATTTATTTATCATATTATCTGCAAAACACAATTATATATATATATATATATATATATATATATATATATATATATATATATATAATTTATTATATATTTAAGTATGAGGAAAGTAGTCTACATTGGAAATACTGCTACAGGAATATTTTTTTAAGATTATTTATTGTTATGGACACAATCTGTTACAGTAGTCACAAGAGAATGAATATATAGGAATAATATGCACACACTCACGCCCACACGCACACGTACACGCACACACGACGTATGTATATATATATATATATATATATATATATATACACATATCTATACGATTGTCGAGACAACCCTATCCACAGCACCATTACTGTTAATGCAAAGTAAGCGTTATCTGCACTTGCAGGCCAGCAACGCATCATCGGTTCTCAAAGAAAAGTGCATCGGTGAGTCTTCGCAGCGTTAGGAATAATTCTGGTCCTGTGGTTAAACTGTACCGATCTTTATTTGTACTTTTAACGATTTTTGCGACCAATGTAAGTGTGTCCCAGATGTATCTAAGGATCTGTCATAATTTATTAAATACATTTAAAATTGTAAACTATATCATTTTCATATCTTCATTAAGTACCAATTCTCCGTGCAATAGCAAGCAGGTCTTCATCAGTACTGCTGTCACTATAGCCATCACAGAAACCACTTGGAAGGAGCAGTGGCAACAAATTTTCCTTGATAATGGTTTTCAAACAAAATGGTTAAAACGAAAACAAAATAATTGATAGATGTTCGATTAAAATTTCCTTGTGTCAGAGAAGAGGGAGTAATATAATGCATTTAAAAATCTCTTTACTGTTATATGGACAGTATAATGCAAGTATGTAATACGTAACGTAGAGTACATGATTATGTTATTTTCCAGATGTATTTGACCCTTTTTAGCATACAAAAGATTTAAATATATCTAAAAGAAAATCTATTAACGATACTTTTAATGACCTGCCTTACATAAATTGCTTCTTGTATGTAAATGATAAAATTTTATACCCGTTTTCCTCAACTGTTTATATTTTTGTATACCTCAGGAGAATGCTTAATTCCAACATCTCTTTTAATTTGAGTGGTTAGCAAAAAAAATAGAACCACATTTTCGCTATTTATAATTCACGTATCATTTGTAATTCAAATGAATTATTTGTTTCATTACGATCATCGTGAAAGCAAAACACTTGTTTCTTGAAGGGAAGAATAAAATTTAATTATCTTTTTGTAAATTACTTAAATTGTACTACAAATTACCTAAATATACACTTCAAATATTTACATTGAATCAACAGTATACATAACGGATATGAATTTTGTCCCGGATTTCGTCTAATTTAATTAATTAATGATTAATTTTTATAAATATCGTAATACCTTAAATTACTGCGCCATCCCTTTGTTTCGGTATTCATCAGCTAAGAGATCGTCGTTATCTGAAAACCTCTGAGATGGTGCCATATATTTGGATTTTTAAGATATACAATTTAAATTAAAACCTCTCAATTACTATTAAAATTGTCATTGTTCTATTTTTTTAGTCCAACCTCACTTGTTTTCTTCATCTGTTTATTTCATTAATTCTTTCGGACCAAATTCGTCAGTACAAATAAAAAATATTACATTGAATATGAAAGGCCAACACCGTATTAATTGGATTTCACCACTATATTTATATCTTACTTAAATATCATCATTTTCTACAATACGTGAGTGAAAATTCGAACAAACTAAGAATTTCGATATTATATGTGTGAGTGTATATATATATATATATATATATATATATATATATGTATGTATGTATGTATATATATATATATATATACATATATATATATATATATATATACAAATATTTATACTTACAGAGTTTCTGTGAAGAACCTGTTGGAACATTTTAATCTGGACTAACGGGTAATGAATACGTATTCACATCAAGGTGTACTGTTGTTGCAAAATTACATAGGACGGCCCTCAAATTAGTACTAACTTTGCGGAATCTCGTAATTATGGATAACCATCTAACATTATGATCATATCACTGAAACCTGTCGGAACACCTACAGAGTGCTGGAATTCGTCATGCGACACCCTCGATATCCACGATAGCGTATTGTGACTTTGCCTAATACTTTAGTCCGAAGTATCATTCAAACTAAAGCAGTCATTAGGTCTCCATATCAAGCACCTTATACACTCACTTTGCAGAAAATATGAAGTTTAATAGATTTTTATATAAAAAACGTGCGGGGATTATCTTCATTTCTTTCCTTCAGATTTTATAATGGACATGGTCGGATGTCATTCACTTCAACTCGGTGTTGCTGAATAGTTCACATTTGATACTATAATTAGTTAGTTTAATTTTTTTTTATGTACCATTTTTGATCATTTTTGCCACTTTTTTCCTGGTAAAGCTTTGAAAAAAGTTGCATCATCTTTTCATTTTTTATACACGTATTGCATTCTTTGACTTTAACTCTAATTGGACATTTATAGTTCTTAGGTTTTGTTCATCGAATTATCTGGCACATAAATAAACGCATTTTTAAAAATTTTGAACGCCAATAATTAGTGGATATAGCCGTTACGCAATATTTATTATCTGTGGAAAACCTATCCTTAACGCAGACAGCGCCGTATTTAATGAAAAAAACCAGGGCATCAAATTAAGTTGTTGATTTTATTTAGTTATATGGATATTGTTGGAGACCGTTTGAAATAGTTAGTAACAAGGGTATTATTTTTTTTTTTTCATTTTATATGAAATATCTTCACATAAATGTTGAAAAATTTGTAGAATATATCCCAGTTGTATTTTCGAATATATTAATTTTAATGATACGAAGAGAACATAGTTTTTTTGAAGCCGTTATCAGAGTTTATTGAAAAATTATAATAATGAATCTAGATACTATAATTATTGAGATATTCACGATAATATTCCTATTTAATTATATTAGATACTATTATATATTATATATTAAATATTTATTGCGCAACTAATTTCTTATTAGTGATGACTTTTGATGAATAAAGTAATTTCATACAAAACAAGGTACATAACTTCGATACGCGAGCTAGACTCGCACTTGCTAAGTTTTTTTTACATCTCCTCGGAGAAATATTAATTTTTAATCTACACGTCTAAACTGTTCCAAAATAATAAATTGTTATATAACGTAGATGAAATTTAAGTTAAGAAAAATATTTACATATTTAAGCGTTGATTGACAAGAGCAATCACTTACAGCTAACTTTGCAATTTTAATCATACCTTCGATAAAGTGCAGTTATACATTTGTTGATACTTTATTTTTTAAGGAAACAATACCCCAAATACTCTTTAAGAGAATTAACCTTGAAGATAAGGATAATATCGATATCGTTGCTACTCTCGTACATAATTGTAATTGCAAATCGGTGGGAGAAACAAATAGCTGTAATTAAACAGAGGTCACAATGAAAGTACCAAAAATATCGTGGGTGAAATAAAAGAAAACAAAAATTAATACAAACCATAGAAACGAGTTACATAATATATTTACTTAAAACACTATCTATATATCAATCGTAGGAAAAATTTAAAAAAAAAACAATTTAACATTTAAATTATATTTATAATTTTCCCGTAGCGCTTGTAGAAGGACGTTAGAAAATTAAATAAATTCTTTACTTTTGAATGAATGTCATTATTGCTGTTGTAACTTGAGATATGGTAGGAAAAGGGTAAGAAATTATACGTCGAAAGACCATGTGAAATAATAAACAATATTTAAAATGCTACACGATATTAGTTATAAGCGTTATTTTAAGGAAATTATCACGTACCTATTAACAAAGGTAACACGTAAGAAGGTATGAAAATAGATTTGAAGAACTTCCTGTCCACGCAATGCAACGGATCGTCTCGCAATAAAATAATGGGTCATCACTTCGGCAAGTCATTGCTGTCAGGTTCGTCCGAGCTCGATGGCTATTACCATAGTGGTCATAAATCACCACGCAGAGCCATAATGTAGTTTTAATGGGAGGAGATAGATTCGGCGCCAGCCGCCCGCACATCGTTACCGCCCAAGAAAGAATGAATTCGCGACATTTGTATGCGAATGAATGAATCGACGTCTCGTCTCTGTGATCCCTTATTTCCCGTGGCATTATTCATATTTAGTAACTGTTATGTAAGGTTTTAAGTTCCTGGAAAAGTTATTTAATAAGTTTGAATACCGGCGGAGAAGGTAATTTATTTTGGTAGCGTCATTTTGTGGTGGATGACATTTGGAACTTTTTTTGCGTCACCACCTTACGATAAGGAGTTCGCCGATCGTATTAAAATGCTCCAGGCTTATATTTTGATGAAGGTCGCACACGCTCTCCCGTAAGGTAAATATTTTTGCGGTTACTTGTGGATAAAAAATTTATTACTTCGTTTTAAATGGAATGCCTGTTTTATTACCTACTTATAAAATATCATCGCCTGAGGAACACTTTGCTCGTTACTGTGTTTTAATATTTGTAACGTAAGCTACGAATTACGGCTACGGCCGTGTCTTAGCGGGTCGTACGTTAAATATTATTTATTTTGTGTTAAACTTCTTACGCACATCATTATTGAAATATTGGAAGTATGCATTTGACGTTAAACGTATTAGGTAAAGTTTAGTATAATTTAGTAGCTATTTTGTTTTATTTTTCTTTCGGATAATATTACAAAATTATAGAGAACGAACTTCACATTTTTATAGAACTTAAGCCTGTCGTTTCATTTGGGATATAGGTTTTGAAAATCTGCAAATTTAATGTAATAAAAAAAAATTGGTGTTACTTATATTTTCTCTTAAGCAAGTGAACCTTTAGCAATTTATCTTTCCTCAATTATTATTTAAAAATAATTGAGTATTTAATTGGTTATTTGTACTGTAGTATATAATTAAATATATCAATTAAAGCAATTTCGTCAAAATGTCCTAAAATTAATTAAAAACCAATAATGAGAAAAATATGAAAAGGGGTTAAAAAATATACGAATACGATACGAACTAATAAATTTATAACAGGACAGAGTGGAGATATTTTCCTGTAAAATTTGCTCTAACCGTATAATCTGATAGTACACTATAATTAAGTACTACTATTCTTGTCTAAAAGTTAAACGTATATTTTAACATCTCGATAAATTTTGACTTTTGACAATTTTTTTTTCACCTCTGCCTAATTTGCACTTTTAAATATTGATTTAGAAAATAAAAAACAGAGCTAAAACAGCCACTATGGTCATTGATTTTGTTGTATTATTTTCAAAACTTTTACAAAATCTTATTGCTCCTAATGATGGGATTTATGACAATTGTCGAGTGATAGTACATCCGATAATCATCATATTGAAATCTTAATTCAAAGTTCATCGACTCACAGATAAATCTTACAGAAGTACTAGCTTACTCGCTAGATGTTGTTCTACCCTTTGAAGTACATTGCCAACTATCGGGTTCATATTTTTTGATTTTCTCTTTTGGCATTTAATTAACATATTTCGTGGATTTGTGTCATGTTGGTCAATAAATAAAGCATTTAGTAATAAATGGACAACACTATTACTATTTAGTACTTCCATAACTATGATCCATCACCTTTTTTCATATTTTGTCATCTAACGATAAAAAATATCAAATATTTACAACGCCATTTAGAATATTTTTATATTGTTACTATAACTCTTAAGTTTTGTGAGTTGCTCCCAAATACAAAATTTAAATAAAATTATAAAGATTTTAAAGTACTTCTTTTGTCTTCTCTGTTCAAGTAATAAATAGAAAGTTTAAAAAACACAAGTATCCGGGAATTAAATTACATGAGATCTTATATATGTTATTTTCATTACAAAGAGTCATATAATCGACTCTGGTAAGTTAATGAAGCTTTTGAAGGGCATAAATTATAACGAGAGTCGATTTTTCACCATTCAGCTCCCTCCAACATCAAAATGACGCCGAATAAGGTGTTTAGGCTCACGTCGAATCATCGTTGTAGGTGGATTGAAGTTGTCGGACGGTAGTTGCCTTAGTGTCTACGCCGCCTAAGTGACGACGTGTCTACGGTGCCTTCAGATACCAGACCCATGGCCCAAATCAATTTGCGAGAGAGTTTCATTGTGCTAAATTTGTTTAAAGTACAAATCCTTGCCTGACTCCATCCTTTTGTTTCCTCTCCTCTTTGCCCGTGATGACTTTTATTTGCATCCAATAGGCATCTCAATCAGCAATCCTTTTATTATATCAAATTATGAATCTGATTTGCAGGCGTCGGACTCGGCTTGTTTACTGCGAGCCATTTGTTAGGCATCTGGGTTTACGACATTAAGTCATAAATGACGTGTTGAATTATAATAATAAATGAGTGTGTTCTTATGAAACTTTTAACATTTGTTTGCAAGAATTTGGTGAATAATAGAATGATTTACCGGAGAAATCCTTTATAAATTATTATTATTTTAGTACGTTGCTGGTTCAAAAAATTGTACGTAATATTCTTATTAGAGCAATGAACTCCTTCTAAATACGTTATTAAATAATTAGGCTAATCGTTTCTTCTTTTCGGCAGTTTCCAGGTTTCCAATTTCTTTATCTTCTTTACGCTTTTGGTAAACACCATACGGTGTGTAAACAATGCAAAATCAACCCTTGCTATGTGGATGAACAAAAGTGAAATATTGTCCAAAGTTTATTTTAAAATGGTGATCGGTATCCCGGCCATATCGGCATGGGGTTTGACCCGGTAATATATGAACGGGCGTGACCGAAATCGTATATCAGTCAGGTCGGGTCGTACCTACAATGGCAGAGGCACGAGTATCCCATTTATTAGTTTGCATAAATCTAACGACACGTGAGACCGCTTCTTCGGTCGTGGATTCCGGAGGAGAGCGGGGTGCAGATGAAAAAGCGGCGTCACACTTTATGGAAATTACACGAATTAATATCGAGATACTCTAAAGGATAGGTCAGTTGTCTGTGGTCGCCCGCAATCGATTGACTCTGAGAAAATATTTTATTTAAAGATTTCTCGTGCTTTAATTTCGATAGGGTTTAAAGGGTTGTCATCATGAAAATATATTCATCTTTTTTAATAAACTTCAACATTATTTTACATTTTAGTCTCATACTCTTCTTGTTTTACTTTTTTATTTAGTTTCATTGGTTTAAAAAATAGACACAAATTTTCGTTACAAAACTTAAGCTACGGGCACAAAGGAATTAAGCGGATGCGACAACAATTGCGTAACATAAACATAAATGAAAAATTCATATAAATTGACGAAAATTAAATTGGGATTTCAATTTGCATTGTTTATTTAAATTATTTGCATTATAAATGTTTTTACTTCTAGAGGAGCATTTTGGCAAAATACAAAAGAGAATTGCAATATTAGACACTACCTCCGTTATTTTTATTAGAATATCAACCCTGCCTGCTATTTCGTAATGCAACAAAATTTTTGTTTCGCATCTGGTCCTGAGGTTTACTACATCATTCTCTTTAGAACTTTGTGCTCTATGTATTTTTGTTCTTTTCAATTATCTTTTTCTCTTCAAACGCTCCTTCAAAAAACAATACTAGTTTTATTTGGTTCATCAAATAATTAGTCTCTAAGATATGACTTAGTGATCCAGTAGCGGCGTTCAATATGTAAAGGCCACAATAGTTGGTAAACTTTGCGCGTTAGCATTTTCGGACCTCCTGTTGCCAGAAATACCATAATACTGGGAAATTTTCATCCTTTCTGTTCAAGATAAAATCAATAAAGAGGCGCTTTGTCTGTCTTTAGACGAGTTATTTATCTTGTAAATTACTTCTACAGAAACAGCCGTTCATGTGGAGTGATTGCGTTTACAATTACTATACGAATTTTTGGTAAGTTTCTACATATAAGAAAAATTAAAAACAAATATAATGAACAGAAACAATAATGGTAAAGAAATGCAACCAATACAAAACTAATTAGGATTGACGAATGCGCCGCGAACCACATAAATACTTTTAGGCTTTTTACCTACGGCGGAACGAAGGAGGCATCTGTGTTTAGGGTGAGAGGTCATTTGTTTGCATGTGTGTGTGCAATAAAATGTTCCCATTTATCTCCAAAACCGATGACCGATTTAGATACCGTTTTAAATGAAATGTTTGTGGTTCACAGTTATTAAGGTGGTTATTCACCAGGAGGTGCCACAATAAACATTTTGTTGCAATAGAATGTTCCCATTCATCTCCTAAACGGGTTGCCCGATTTAAATACGTTTTCATCCAAATTATTTGGGACTAATCAACGATGATTCTTAGATAGGTGTTATGGTGTTAGCTCACCAGAGGGTGCCGCAATAAATATTTTTTTGCAAACGAATATACCCAATTATCTCAAAACGGTTTGACCGATTAAGACAAGCTTTTATTCAAAATATTTGGGTCTAATCGGCGATGGATCTCAGATAAGGGTTATGGTGTTAGCTCACCATGGAGCTCTGCAAAATTTTGGTCGGAAATGAATGTTCCAATTTATCTGTACAGTGGTTTGACGGTTTTTTGAAAAATATTTGGAATTAATCGGCGATGTTTCGTCAATAGGTGTTATGGTACTACTTCGCCAGAGAGCGTTGCAATTTTTTGTTCTAAAAGAATGTTCTCATTTCTCTATAAAATGGTTTGACCTATTTAAATACGGTTTTATGCATAAATATTTTAATCGGAAAAGTGTAAGATAAAAAGCAGAATTACAATTTTTAAAAAACCTACAACGAATGTAGTCGTAATTTAAAAACGATTAAGAATTTTTTAACCCCCCCCCCTCTACCTAAATAAAGTAAGAATATATTAATACAATTACAAAGCCAAGAAAATCCATCTACAAATGCCTTGTCTATGCATAAAATTTTGCAGTTATTTATATATTATATATAGTAGGTTATGATATTATTCACGATTAACTGAAATTCTCTTAGGTGTGCAAATAGCTTTTCTTGGATTTGTAATTACATTAATAGGTTCTTCCTTTTTTTAGGTGGCTGCGGGGGGGATATTGATAAACACATGCAATGTATGAAATACCGAATACTACGCACCCACCAATAATAATCCGAAAAACAAAGTGTAACAAATATCAGCACCGATTGGTTGACAACCTAACCAATTTTCAATTTATATGAATTTTGTGTAAAATCACCATAGGTTATAATAAAACGATAACAAATTGGTTGTAATTTATTCAATAACATAAAAACAAAGAAAAGTTAAAGGGTTTAGGACAATAGGTAAATAATAGCGAACAATGGAACCTTATTCTTGAATGAATATAAATGTTAGTATTCAAAGAAAAATTTCACTAAAGCTCCTTCAGCAGTAATCAGAATTATAGTGTAAATGGCAAAACTTGAAGACAAAACGATGGAAAAGTGATTATTATGTTTAGAACTTTATTCATATAAGAAGATGGCATGCACTTAAAAACTACGTCCCGAGTCGGTATTATGTCCTGAAATTCGAGATTATAATATGACTCTTTAATGACCTTTTGAAAATATATTTTTAAGTAATTTTATATATTTTGGATTTATCGTTACGGTATACGTTATTTATATTCATGTACTTATTTAAAAGTATATTTAAATATGACATTAGCGTATAATTTATATTACGAATACAATTGTTTTTTTCGTCTAAGCTTATGGAATACAAACATCTGATATCAATTAGGCGCGTTCTTGAATGGGCCTCGTTTTGATCCGAGTTTGTGTAAATATTTCCTAAAAAATTTTTAAAAAATACGTTTTCCGAGTGACATTTTATTAAATTCTTCCCATTTTAATTTACTTATGTTCAAATTTAGAAATTTGAACTTGTAACAATCTGTAAATCACTACCAAAGTTATTTTCTATTTCGTAAGTGTTCTTTTTTCTTTAGTTCCCCCTTATATAATTCCATACTTTGGTATTTGTATATATTAGTTTTTATCGAAAGCCTATTTTCCTAAATATTAATATCAAAGGTTTTAAAAACATCATGGTATATATATATATATATATATATATATATATATATATACCATGCTATTTTTCAATTCCTTAATAATCTTTACATTAAAACATACTTGAAGAAATATACATCACAGACACACATACATATATATATATATATATATATATATATTCTGCGGTTGTTTTTACTCAAGTGACTGGATTACACGTTAACGCAAACAAATACATGCGTTGTACGTTGTACAAATGATGCGTAAATAACTTGTAGCTCTGTTTTCCAAAATTATTATATTATGGTTTTGGATGTAAGATTGACACACAACAACTCTTAATAATCATGCCGCTAACATTTCCTGTTCGTATTCTTATATATATTAATAGGTTATCTCCTACGCGTTTACTATGCGTCTTATTTGCTATAATCGGTCTGATAACAGTCGATGAAAATACGACATATTGTATTTAATCGGTCCGATATCGGTATTGTGTATAATACTTTAACCTTTAAAAAAAATTGGAGCAACTCGCACTGGCTTTGGTTGATCCGAGGTAGAGGTGGTATATTCGGGTTAACACGCGTTACAAGAGAACCGATAGAACATATGAACTCATTCACTGCGTAATGAGATGGAAG